>CM076577.1:211598513-212158962 GCA_034641835.2 Pinus albicaulis
TTCTAAAAGTTTCTTATTTAAGATCATGAACTTTATATGTTTCTAGAAATATATTTTGCATATCATTCCATGATCTTATTGAATTAGTACCTAAACTCATGAACCATTTAAGAGCTCTACCCTTCATTGTTGCAGGAAACAATCTCAATTTTTGAGTATGTGATAAATATCCATAAGATCTACAAAGTATTTCAAATTCAAAGAGAAAGGTGTCTAGATCCTCTGACCTCATACCATGGATGTTTGGAAGGAAATATGGAGGGGTGCTCTTCATATGCACATTGACATGAGTATCTTGAATGGGAAATCCAAGAGGATCTTCTTCATTGCCATCATCTCCATCCATTTCTTCTACCTTTTCTGCCACCTCTTATTATTCTATCTGCAAAAGTGGATGGTGATGTGGTTCTTACTGCACCATGTGATCAAATGGGGGGGGGTTGGTGTTGGAGAATTATTTTTAAATATATTTAATAACAACGCTAATGCAAGGCAATTTTCTATTTTGAAATGAAATATTCCTAATGCAAATATTTTTTTTTTTCCAAAAAGAAAATAAATGAATCAAATAGGGAAGAAACAATGCATACTGTAATACCTCCTCGGCAAACGAAGCCAAAAAGTGACGATCCTGAGTATTGTAACAAGAATGCTACAAATCCCAAGGCTACCAACTTTAATTATCAACCTGGGCTTTGTATAAACTTAAGAGGCATCGACACTATATGTGGAGCATAAAATGTGTCCTTATTTTGTTGATATGATGTAATGGAGGGAGTGCCATGAAATAAAAGCCTAAACTAATTGTAGAAATGGAAGCGTTGTTTTTTGTTGAGATTCAACAAGATGATGATCCTAGTGAAAATTAAGCACCTACACTAGGTGGGGCCCGCAGGCTATTTTTAGGTGTATGTCTATTTTAAGAATTTTGAGAATATTCTATTTATAACGGGAGTCTATTTATATATGGTTGAGAAAATTATATTTATAGATGAGATTCTATTTTTAGATGCATGGGCGAAGTCTATTTATAGAGCGCATGTCAATTATTATTAGCCCTTAATAAAAATTAGACAATAAATAGTAATATTTTCTCTTGAAGCACTTGGTTTCAGTTAACTGATGTGGCAAACTAGTTGACTGAAGGAATTTCGAGTTCTAAGTTTGGTTGGTGGGACATGCAGAGTGACTGAGTTATAATTGAGTGATTCGAAGTTGTAACAGAGTTGGATGAGTGGTTATGTGAGTTTTTATTTAGTTTAACTCAGTTAAGTGAGTTAAACTCAGTTGTGCTAGTTGTAACTAAAGATACACTAGTGAGAGATAAGTGAATTAATTATTTAGTTAATTCACAAGTAGTGGTCTCACATGCAAGTGAAGAAATACTAATGTTAACTACATGCATGTTAGATCCAGTGGAGACTCGGTTGAGAGATAGGTGAAAGGGTCTGTTTGACTATCAGTTGTGACTATAGTGGGTGCACAAGTGCAACCAAACACACATTGGAGATGCCAATGAGGATTGGACAGTCAAGGCAAGGAAATATCGAATTCATTCAGGGATCTGCATCAGCAGGGATTGTGCAATGGAGGCATGCTGTCAGGAGGCAGTAAATTGGTGCATGTTTATGCCAATTTTTTTGTGACAGTGTGAGACGATTCTATATTGTAATGAGAGCTCTTGGATTAGAGTTTTTTATGAGATTGTTGCATGATTCATGATATATACATAATATAAGAAAGTGGGGTTTTAGCTTTATGCTTTCCCAGTAAAAATGTCCGTGTTATGTGTGATTGATTTTTCTTCATGTGTTTCCAACTGGCGATTAAATTTCCACAAAGATTTAAGTAGAAGGATTCTGTATTTAACAGTGGCATATAATTGTTAGATCAAGATAATCCGGCAATGCATAATTGTATTAAAATTTCTACATGGTATAAGAGAAAAGAATATGGCAATATTGAAGCAGCAGCTGAGTTTGTTGGTGGAAACAATTCGAATTTTCTGAAGAATTTCTTGGTGCGATAGTTGAGTAAACATAAAAATGGCTTTCAATGGTTTGCGATCAGAGGATGCACTCGAGGGCAGCTCAAACTACATTACATGGAAGGATAGGATGGAGGCAGTGATTGAATATTATGGCTTGAAGGAATTCATCGACAGTGATGTTCCTAAGCCCACTTCGATGGAGGCTGCATTACTTGATGCCTGGAAAAACAAAGTAGGAAGATGAGAAGGATTCTATTGGAAGGTGTGAGAGACCATACTGCCTCAAGCCTTCATGGGAAAGCCACTCCATTTGCAATATGGAAGGCTTTGATAGATATTTTCCAAAGAAGAAGCAACCATAGGAAATTGGTGCTGAAGGATAAACTCAGAAAGATCAAAATGGAGAAGGGCGACAATATTCCTAAGTATCTCACAAAGTTTGTCCAATGTCGGGATGAATTGGGGAGTGTGGGAATCATAGTTTTTGATGATTATTTGGTGATTTTGGCTCTCTTGGGACTTCCTAAGAGTTGGCACAGTTATCAAGACTCTGTCAATGGACGGGAAAAACTGTCAGATTGGGAACGACTGTGGTCAGTTCTAGTGGAGGAGGAGGTGAGGCAGAACACCAGAGACGACTCTTCATCAAAGAATGATGATGAAGAGGATTGTGCTTTAACTGCCAAAGTAAGGAAAGGGAAGGGGAAGAAATCCCACTCAAAATCTGAGACTAAAGTCAAGAATCTGGATTTGTCCAAGGTGAAGTGTTTTCACTGTCACGAACATGGGCATATCACCACTAACTGCCCATAGAAAAAGAAGAACAAGAAGGCGACTGGAGATGCAGCTGGTGAGGCCCTTACCTCAAAATTTGAACTTGATTTCTCTTTGATCGCATGCTTGGTTTCAAGCGCAATGGGATCGGTGTGGTATCTTGATAGTGGTGCTTCCTTCCACACAACGGGAGAAAAGGAGCTTTTTAGTGACTTGGAGGAGAAATATCTCCAGATGCATATAGAGATGGGCGACAATGGACGATACAGTGCGACCAAAATTGGTACCATTACCTTTGAGAAGGAGTCAGGTAAACCATTTTTGTTGAAAGACGTTATGCATGCTCCAAGTTTGAAGAAAAACTTGGTCTCAGTTGCGATGTTGGAGGAAAGAGGTTACGACGTTGTTTTCAGGGATGGAAAAGCTTTCCTGCGACATAAAAAATGGATCAAACCAGGAGGATAGGGATTCAAGTCAATAATCTCTACAAGCTAGAGGTAGATGGCTGTGCTGCAATGGTGGGAAAAGAAGAAGAAGTGGTGAGCCAAGATGAGGGCGAATAATGGCACAGGCGATTGGGCCATATTCACCATGGCACCCTGGAGATTTTGTAGTAGATTTCTACTGGACTTCCTAAGGGTACACTTGCGCAGATAGATCAGTGCAAGGGATGTAATATGGGTAAGTTTGTGAAGACCACCTTTCATGAAAAGGAAAACCATGCTTTGGTGATCCTGGAGAGAGTTCACACAGACGTGTGTGGACCATTGTTAGTTGTTTCAACAAAAAAACACAGGTATTATATTATTTTTGTTGATGAATATTCTCATAGATGTTGGATATTATTCATGCAAAAGAAGGATAAAAAATTATCAAAGTTCCGTGAGTTTAAAGAATTGGTAGAGAAAGAGTCGGGGAAGCAAGTGAAGTCTCCGTGGAGCGATAATGGTGGTGAATATATCTCGAATGAATTCAAAGACTTTTGTAGAAAAGAAGGAATTCGAAGAGAACTCATAGCGCCCCATAACCCACAATAGAATGGGGTCGTGGAGAGGAAGAAAAAAATGATCGTCGGTGCTGCACGAGCTATGATGCATGATTAGGGCCTACCAATGCACTTGTGTACGAAAGTATGCAACTGTAATATTCCCAATTAGCCCAAGCTAATGGGAATATTCTATTTTTCCTTGTTTTATTTTGCATTTCATGTTGATGAATAAAATGTAAAGGAGGACATGTAAAACTCCTGAAAATAACAAAATAAATCAATACCCAATGTGAACATGGTTAACTTTGGGCCATTTTATAAAACACACTAGAGAGTGAAAGAGGTTGATCACTTGACCAAGTCTACCATGACCCATATCCACAGCGCAGTCTAGATGCATTGAACCTCCTTGAGGCACATCGCAGTTCTAGATGGAGGTTCTACATGTGAAAGGGGCTAAAATAATGAGGTGGTTTATGGTTTGAAAAGACTCAAATATTATAAAAGGAAGAGGAGAGCAGCATGAAGGGGTTGTTGAAGATATTATTTTCTGAAGGTATTGTCTATTGAGACATCCCTCATTGGTGTTTTTCCTGTTTAGGAATCCCACCTCCTTCCTTGAGCAGATCTTAGAGGAGAATTGTTTGTCTTGTCCACTATTAGGCTGGGGCCAAGCTTCAAAACACCTATAGTGCTGATCCTGTTGAGGGTTGGGTTGTCCTTGTGAGTTGTAGCAAGTGGAATTACTAGATCTGCTCAGATCTAAATGATATTAGTGCCTCTTATCAGTGAGTGTGTATTTTAACCTCCTGGAAGAGAGAATTAGCTGATTGAGCTTCAGATCCAGACCTTGGCATCAGGCCAAATCATTCTCAGAGCATATAATGCAGTTTCTCTCCCTGGACTACGTTATTTGCAAAGGAGAAGTTGCAGGGTGTTTTGTCTGCATTTTGGAGGAGAGATCTCTGGTGTTAGGATTCTTCCTCTCACTATGGTGATCCATGGATTGGCCATCCAATGCGTGTATGTTTTAGATCTGATTTTCTGTTCTGTTATATGATTTAGTAATTTCTAAATATTTCTGTAGATCTGCAACTCTAGATCTTAGATCTACTCTCTTTGCTTCATGATTTGCACAAAACCCCGAGGGGAATGTATAGATGAGCTCCTCTTGTACACAGATCTGTATTAGATCTATATTTTTATGTACAGATCTACTCTAGATATGAGTTATATTAGACTGCTACGTCAGCTCCAATAAAATAATGTTATTGATTTTATGTAGGCTTTTTCTATGGTTGTAGCACCTCATTTATGAGGATTTTTCCTGTATAGTATCATTCTTTCTCTTGTACAATGTATGGGCTGTAATGTAAATCTGATTTGCTATTATACATATGATCTTGGAACCTCCATATCAGCCTATTTCTTTGATTTAGTGGATCTGCATTATTTTCTGTAGCAGTCTTTGCACATAGCTGCAACCCTTCTCTTTGGGTGATTTTCAGCTAGACTAGGTTGTGGGAGATCTGTTTAACCCACCTAGTTTGATTTTATTTTGCTCTCCTTTTGGATTTAGATCTTAGATGAGCTGATATAAGGGATCCAGAAGCTGCAACCTCATTTCAGTGCACTGAATTCTTAGAAGTGCGTTATTTTAGCAGGCTTACTGTGCAATACCCATTTTGGGATATTAGAGTGGTATCAAAGCAATTTTCCTTGGCTCAGCCTGTGAGCTTCAAGCAGTATGGAGTCTTCTCATGGGGAGGAGGAGATATGCAAGAGAAAATAGATAAAACCCTTGTTTTTGGGAAAAAATAGGTTCACAGAACTTCTATCTCAAGCTCTGCAAGGTATCAGAAAAGACATAAAAGAAATGAGGGAAAATTAGGAAGATCCCTCAACAAGATCTACAATATCTATACATGAGGAAAGTTCTAAATCCTCATCTCATGGATATGTGCACTCAACCATATCACTAAATCTTCAATATTCTGCCAATGATTTCTTAATGAAGAGGAAGAAAGGAGGTGTGCCCAAGAAGGAGACTCTTGGAGAGTATTTGCAGGAATATGAAGCCCAATCTAAGGAGTTCAAACATAACTTGAAATTCCAAGGGTTCTGCAAGATCAAGGAGGACATAAGCACAAAGGGTAAGCAGTTTGGTGTGGGTAGATTCTCTCTATCTACTTTTGATGGATCACCTAAATGTCCAGTTAGGGTTTGGGTGGAGGAGCTAAGTAACTTTGTGTAGCAACATCAAGTTTCAGAAAATGAAGCCATCATAGTAGCAGCACTACATTTTGAAGGTAAAGCATATGCTTGGTGGTTGTTTGAGTCTTTTTCCTTAAGGAATGCAAATACACCTACTTATGCAAAGTTTATTGAAAGATTAGTAGAGAGGTTTAACGAGACTTCATGTGTGACATCTTCTATTGAAACTATCAAACCATATTAAACAAATCTTTTGCATAAGTTGGAAGCATCTATAGATCTAACTCCATTTCTGAAAACCATGGAAGAGGGTGTAAGCTTGTTTGATACCTTGCCAAGGGTGATATCTCCATTTGATGAAGGGCTTCCTTTTCAAGAGGAAGGCATGAAGATTCCTCGTTCAATAGAAGACCAAGATCTGAGGTCTCTTATTGATGATGAGGCAACTTCAACTATTGAAGAGGAGGAAGGGAAGGTAGGAGATGATTACGCAGTCACAAAAAGAGCACCTCAAGCACCTCTTGATTGGAGGGAAACTAAAGTGTTCTCTCAAATATGGGTAGCATTTGCATACTTGGCTAAGGAAGGAGCCTTGGGAGAAGCCAGCACAGTGCAGAGAATCTCTCATGAATTCAGAAGAGAGGTAAGCAATTTCCTTAAAGGGGCATTGCTATCTCCCACTCAGTTATCTGTGTTAAGGGAGGAGAAATCATGATGGCATGGGCATGAGGACACATGGAAAATCCATATATTTGGGGTAGCCCATGGTATCTTCATTCACAAATGAGATTTTTAAACATGGCAAGGGGATGTTAACACTCTTGCATGCATGGGCCAAATTAAGGAAGTATTGGAAGACAAGGACTTTCCGAGGGGAAGTTGATTTCTATATGCTTCAATCTTGTCTTGAGCAAGATCAACTGCAAATGAGGCAGCAAAGGGGAGATTATGATGCTCCAACATGTGATTTTGACATCAAGCATGTCAAAGAGGAGAGCCATGATATGATAGGGGCAACATTTCAAACCTCTACATCGCTGTCATTTTTGGGGAGCCTAGATCCTTATTGGGATTCCCAAATCATGATGGAATACTCTAAGGAACTTTTCACATGTGAGGTTCTTGATGGGAAGGTAATGGATGGGAGGTATAAGGTAGTTGAGGGAGTCATTTATTTCCATGAACATATCTATTTGAATAGGGACTCCAAGCTCAAGGAGAGACTGCTAGATGCAACCTATGAGATCCTCCTTTCCAAACCCACTAGTTTCATTAGAGCATATCACACTATCTTAGATGGATTCATGTGGGAAGGTTTCAAGGAAGAGGTTCACTCTCATATGAAGAAGTGAATGGATTATTTTCTAGATAAGGAGGAACAAAGCTCTTGGGAAGAGCCATCATTCACACCTCCTTACCCATTGAGTGTGAGAGAGGACTCATCCATGAGTCATCTCACTAATGTAAAACAAGTATATGGAGGAGCTTGTCTTTCTGAATATTATGATGTATCTCCTGTATGCTTATATTTTTCTAACACTCATTTGTAGCACATTTCTCCAAGAGAGGGCACTATTTATGGTGGGTTTCATGGGCCACTCAAGGCCATGAACTATGTTGATGCAGGTCTTCCCTTGGAGGCTCTTGGGAAGTTATTATATTATTCATGGTGTGATTCTTTTACACCAAATATGATGCACCTTCTCCAGGAATTCAAGAAGGATGGGGAAGCAAACAAGTTTTGGGGGAGGCACTTGTCATTGCCTATTCTATGATAGTTAAGGGTAAAACTGTGCTGGTTGCACATGAGGAGACATATTCCTTCTCATTTATCATACATGGCAGCTAGCATGATTCTAATCATGATTCCATATGTTGGAAATGTTCTTACTCTTGGGAACATGGTTGGAGGAGTGGCACATTGGTGGGATGTGTCCTTGGGGAGAGGAGTCTCCCACTCTTTTTGCACTACATGCTTCAATTGGAGCATGAGATATTATATGGCCACTATGGTAGACCACTTGTTTCTTTGTAAGGTGAGCCATATGTTTGCTTGGGAAATGCCTCTCCTATGTATTGGGGAGGAGTTTTTCTATGGATTGCCAAGCTGGGAGGTGATCCACTTCATTTGGATGATAGCATGGAGATGGGAGTCTTTCATGGATGTTGAAATTCCCCATGATGGTCATCACTTCTACCTTGAGGAGGCCATGGATCAGCAAGAAGGTTTCCACATAAACCTTCCATTTTTTCATGAGGGAGGCCATTTGGTTTATTCACCAAAGGCCAACTTGCACACTTGGGAGGAACCATTGATAGGTGAAATTCTTGCAGAAATTATGAAGCAATGGTGGAGACTATTGGATGAGGAGGCCACAAGAGAAGGAGGGGAGATTTTTCAGTACTCACCTTATCAGTTGCTTGAGGACAAACAACATCTTGGAGGGGAGGACTGTAATATTCCCAATTAGCCCAAGCTAATGGGAATATTCTATTTTTCCTTGTTTTATTTTGCATTTCATGTTGATGAATAAAATGTAAAGGAGGACATGTAAAACTCCTGAAAATAAAAAAATAAATCAATGCCCAATGTGAACATGGTTAAATCTGGGCCATTTTATAAAACACACTTGAGTGTGAAAGAGGTTGATCACTCGACCAAGTCAACCATGACCCATATTCATAGCGCAGTCTAGATGCATTGAACCTCCTTGAGGCACAATGCAGTTCTAGATGGAGGTTCTACATGTGAAAGGGGATAAACTAACGAGGTGGTTTAGGGTTTTACAAGACTCCAATATTATAAAAGGAAGAGGAGAGAAACATGAAGGGGTTGTTTAAGATATTTTTTTCTGAAGGTATTGTCTGCTGAGACATCCCTCATTGGGGGTTTTCCTGTTTAGGAATCCCACCTCCTTCCTTGAGCAGCTCTTGGAGGAGAAATGTTTGTCTTTTCCACTATTAGGCTTGGCCCAAGCTTCACCTTACACCTAAAACGCTGATCCTGTTGAGGGTTGGGTTGTCCTTGTGAGTTGCAGCAAGTGGAATTACTAGATCTGCTCAGATCTAGATGATATTAGTGCCTCTTATTAGTGAGTGTGTCTTTTAACCTCCTGGAAGAGAGAATTAGTTGATTGAGCTTCAGATCCAGACCTTGGCATCAGGCCAAATCATTCTCAGAGCCTACAGTGCAGTTTCTCTCCCTAGACTGCGTTATTTTCAAAGGAGAAGTTGCAGGCTGTTTTGTCTGCATTTTGGAGGAGAGATCTCCGATGTTAGGATTCTTCCTCTCACTGTGGTGATCCATGGATTGGCCATCCAATCCATATATGTTTCAGATATGATCTATTGTTCTGTTATATGATTCAGTAATTTCTAAATATTTCTGCAGATCTGCAACTCTAGATATCAGATCTACTCTCTGTGCTTCATGATTTGCACAAAACCCCGAGGGGAATGTATAGATGAGCTCCTCTTGTAAAAATATCTGTATTAGATCTATATTTTTATGTAAATATCTGTTCTAGATCTGAGTTATATTATACTGCTACTTCAGCCCCAATAAAATAACGCTGTTGAGTTTATGCAAGCTTTTTCTATGGCTGTAGCACCTCATTTCTGAGGATTTTTCCTGTATAGTCTCATTCTTTCTCTTGTACAATGTATGGGTTGTAATGTAAATCTAATTTGTTGTTATACATCTGATCTTTGAACCTCCATATCATCCTATTTCTTTGCTTCAGTGGATCTGCGTTATTTTCTGTAGCAGTCTTTGCACATAGCCGCAACCCTTCTCTTTGGGTGATTTTCAACTAGACTAAGTTGTGGGAGATCTGTTTAACCCACCTAGTTTGATTTGTATTTGCTATAATTTTGGATTTAGAACTTAGATGAGCTGATATAAGGGATCCAGGAGCTGCAAACTCATTTCAGTGCAATGAATTATCATAAGTGAGTTATTTTAGCAGGCTTGCTATGCAATCCCCATTTTGGGATATTACAAAAACACTACAGTATATGTGCAAAACCATTGTCCTCATAGAGTATTTGGCATGAGTACACCTGAAGAAGCTTTTACTGGTAAGAAATTGGATGTTTCTCAATTTAATATTTTTGGCTCATCTGTTTCTGTGCATGTGACCAAGAACGCCAAGAAGAAGCTAGAGCTGACTGCTGAAGTTGGGATATTTGTGGGGTAAACATAAACACCCCATAATTATCATGTGTATTTTCCTAACAATCGAATGACTATGGTGCAACGGGATATAAAATTCAATGAGGAGAAATCCATGAAGTTGTCACTTGAGAGGGAGCTAGACTTGCATGCAGAGGAGGAACTACTTGTTCCCAAAGATGAGTCTCTAAATGTGGATCAGACACAGGAGGAGGTTCATGGAGTGGAGGAGTCCACTCATGCAGAGCCAAAAATCAGAACTGGCAGAAGGCATACCATAGAAGCTAAGAGGCTGAAGCTTGATGCGACACAGAATGTAGGAGTCCCTACTTCACAGTATAGACATAGACAATCTCTTGACCGATTCACTAGATACATGTCTCTCATGAGAAAATGTATTGTGACTAAGCCATCTTCATTTCAGGAAGCAGTGCAGGAGCTCACATGGGTAGATGGAATGCTGGAGGAGTATGACTCCATTGTCGGAAACAGTGCTTGGAAAATTGTTCCAAGGCTAGTTGATAAATCAGTGGTAGGTTCAAGATGGATCTACAAGGTAAATAAAAATGCTTACGGGAGTTTTGAGAAGTATCAATAAATATTTGTGGCTCGGGGCTTCTCACAGATCAAGGGGATTGATTATGAAGAAACCTTTGCACCTGTCGCATGGTATTCTTCCATAAGGACCATCCTTTCTCTCTTAGCGCAGATGGGTTTTCACATTCATCAGATGGATGTGAAGATTGCGTTCCTTAATTGGATCATTGATGAAGAAGTGTACATTGAGCAGCCTGAAGGATTTGAGATCTTTAGCAGCTAGTCGCATGTGTGCAGACTCAAAAGAGTGATGCATGGGCTGAAGCAAGCACCCCATGCTTGGTACACTCGGATCGACAACTATTTCACTGGACATGGCTTCACCAAGAGTGAGGTGAATGCAAACCTATACCAGATTGTGGTGGAGGGTAAGATTTTAATCATTGTTATTTATGTTTATGATTTAATACTGACTGGTGATGAGCAACTGATACACTCATGCAAGGAGGACCTTGCAAAGGAATTTGAGATGAAGGATATGGGCCTCCTTCACTATTTCCTTGGATTGTAAATATGGTAGCGAGAAGGCGAACTATTTTTGTATCAAGCTAAGTATGCAAGGGAGATACTCAGTAAGTTTCACATGGAGGGCTGCAAACCCATGGATACTCCTCTTCCAGGAAACTAGAGGAAAGAGGACGCTACATCTGGAGAGGTAGTGGATGCTACTATCTATCGACAGTTGGTGGGTTTGCTCATTTATTTAGTTAATACAAGACCAGACATATGCTATGTGGTGAACCAGCTTAGTCAAGCGATGGTTAAGCCTACAAAGCTCTTTTGGAAGGTAGGAAAGCATGTCCTAAGATATCTTAGGGGCATATCTAAGTATACCTTATGGTATAGACAGACGGATGAGGTGAAGTTGCATGGCTTCACGGATGCAAATTGGACAGGCAGCCCAGCGGACAGAAAGAGCACATCACGAGGGGTTTCAGTATCGGATCTACAATTGTTTCTTGGTATAGCAGGAAACAGAGATCTATGGCACTTAGTTCACCAGAAGGGGAATACATGGCAGCAAGTCAAGATGCATGTGAGGCTATCTGGATGTGGAAGATCCTGGTCAGTTTGTTCGGTTCTCATTTACATCCTACAATGATTCATTGTGATAATCAGAGTTGCATCGAACTCTCGATTAATCCCATGTTTCATGATAGATCTAAGCATATAGATATCTAGTATCATCATATCAAAGATTGTGTGCAGCGGAAGATCATGTTGCTTTAGTACATTCCTACAGAAGATCAGGATTTAGATATCTTGACAAAGGCGCTCACCAGGAGAAAATTCGAATACCATAGAGACAGGATTGGGGTGAAGGATAATCCCTTTATTATTGAGAGGGAGTGTTGAGATTCAACAATACGATGATCCTAGTGAAAATTAAGCACCTACACTAGGTGGGGCTCGTAGGCTATTTTTAGGTGTATCTCTATTTTTATAATGTTAAGCATATTCTATTTATAGCAGGAGTCTATTTATAGATGGTTGAGAAAATTCTATTTATAGATGAGATTCCATTTTTATATGCATGGGCAAAGTCTATTTATAGATCGCATGTCAATTGTTATTAGCCCTTAATAATAATTAGACAATAAATACTAATCTATTCTCTTGAAGCACTTGATTTAAGTTAGATGATGTGGAAAACCAATTGACTGAAGGAATTTCGAGTTCTAAGGTTGGTTGGTGGGACATGCAGAGTGACTGAATTATAACTAAGTGATTCGAAGTTGTAACAGAGTTGGATGAGTAGTTATATGAGTTGTTATTTAGTTTAACTCAGTTAAGTGAGTTAAACTCAGTTGTGCTAGTTGTAAGTAAAGATACACTAGTGAGAGATCAATGAATTAATTATTTAATTAATTCACAAGCAGTGGTCTCACATGCAACTGAAGAAATACTACTGTTAACTACATGCATGTCAGATCCAGTGGAGACCTAGTTGAGAGATAGGTGAAAGAGTCTGTTTGACTATCAGTTGTGACTATAGTGGGTGCAAAAGTGCAACCAAACACAATTGGAGATGTCAATGAGGATTTCATAGTCAATGCAAGGAAATATCGAATTCATTCAGGGATCTTCATCAACAGGGATTGCACAGTGGAGGCAGGCTGTCAGGAGGCAGTAAATTGGTGCATGTTTATGCCAATTTTTGTATGACAGTGTGAGACGATTGTATATTGTACTGAGAGCTCTTGGATTAGAGTTTTGTATGATATTTTTTCATGATCCATGATATATACATAATATATGATAGTGGGGTTTTTAGCTTTATGCTTTTCTGGTAAAAACATCTATGTTATGTGTGATTGATTTTTCTTCATGTGTTTACAATTGGCGATTAAATTTCCACAAAGAGTTAAGTAGAAGGATTCTGTATTTAACAGTGGCATATAATTGTTAGATTAGGAGAATCCGGAAATACATAATTGTATTAAAATTTTTACACTTTCAAAATAAGTTAATACTAGGAAAGAACAACAATTTGTAATTGAAATCCTAAGAGCATGAATTCAAATAAAAAGACCTAATATAATTTGTGAAAATGAATGTGATAAGTGATGTTTATTCTTCCTAAATCATGTATTTCGGTCCTAGGGGTTAGGATTCAAGCGTAAGAGACAAAAACCAACCTTTGGGAGAAAATATGGTCGAGTTTACATGCTACAAGAGGGCTACATGCAACTCTATTTTTGATACATGCAAGTCTGTTTTGGAGATAACTCACCGAATGAATAATTAAATCGAATGAAAATGGGATGGGAATTTTTTATTTATTAATTATGATGTCTTATGTCTCCATTGCAAGTGTAATCACTCCAAAATATTCCTATTCACATGTGCTAAAAAATGACAAAAATTTACTACTCTAAAATTTGAAAATTCAAGAACTAGTGAGCTAGTTAATCTATCAAATACATAACCTAATCAAGTGAAAATTAAATGGGGTTAATGTTTTTATCAGATTTAAGATTATAGTGACCTAATACAAGTGGAATCAAGTCAAATGGATCTCATTAACCCCTTCTAAAAAATAGCATAAATTTACTACTATTTCGCTACAAGGCATTTCCAAAAATCTTATATTCGTGAACTAGTAACCAAATCCAAGTAGTTTAATTATTAAGATGAAATTAAAAAGTTAATATAAGGATGAATAATGCTTTTGAACCTATAAAAAACCTGTAAAATAACTCACTTAAATAATCTAACTCAATCCTACAGCAAGAAAAAGAAACAATACTAAATACAAAATATGAAAAACATAAATAAGAGATGCATGTGAATAATAAGTGAAAAGAACATAAAGAAATTATGCAAGAGGGCTCTGAGGCTCCTGGGATTGCCAAGCCTAGGTAGGAATTAGATATATGGAATAAACCAAACCTTAGAAGATAAAAATAACACCAATATTCATTGTTGAATCAACCCAAGTACATCCCCGCAAGAAAAGATAGTGGAGCTGCCAGAAAATAATTTTCTCCCCAACAAGACTAAACAATACATGCCCCTAGAGGTAAATTCGAATTGGTACTTATAAAAAATGATGAGAAATCGTTATCCTTGAAAGGAGGAAGCTTTCCCCTCCAAAATCCCTCAAATATTGGATTTGGTTCCCAACGCTAGGAGTTTGCAGTAAATGACATGGAACACATTCCTATATTTTCTCACTCATCGGAGCTCCATAAAATCTCCAGAATTTCTCAATAATTTCATGATATTTTTTTAATTTATTCTCCAATATTGATCCTCCAGTAGTAGGGAGCAAGTCCCTAAATTGTATCCTTATCCAAATCTTCATAATCTGCCCAATATTCTCACAATATTGTAAAAAAAAAATAATTTTAGGCACAAATATGAAATTATATCTAAACCTTCCTAAGAAAATATTAAAGCATAAATTTTTTTATTAAGTGTATAAGGAGAGTTTTAATATATCGTTTGTGTGCCTAAGAAAGGTTAGATTGGCCTTAATTTATGTCTACTTTAGAGGCCCGTCACATGGTATCAGAGCTAGCTGAAGAAAAGTCATTGAAGATCACCCCTGTGAACATCTATGATGAATTTTATAATCAAAGCAGAGTAAAAGGTATGAATATGGTAGATATCTAAAATAATGCTAGGGTTTGAAGGAAACCCTAGGGAAGTCCTTTATTCTTGCAAATGAAGCTAGGGTTTGGGAGAAACCCTAAGAGTCATCATGATATGGAAAGGGCCTGGTATGATTTAGAATTTATTTATATGATATGATCAATGGGAAGATTATTTGGGATATATTCAAAGAAACCTCGAGTGAGGGTATGAGGAAATATCCAGTAGTCATTGATAATTGAGATTGGATGTTGATGAAGGAAATTAAGATGGCACATTTCTTCTACAGATGACATTGACATATGGTGGATGGACTATGGTGACACATGGACGCGGGATCAAGAGGGATATGATAACTTCCCTCAATATTCATTATATTTAAGTACTCTCAAAATTATGTTAGTTCTTTATGACACTATTCTTGTCTAATCGTTTTAGAAGATTTTTTATTATTCCTGCATGGATATTTGAATGTTTTTTTCACTAACTTCTTAGATGAGGATGGGATCAAGGAAAGAATATCTTAGGATCATCAGGATGTAGAATAATGCAGGAAGAGTAAGCTGCAAGAGGGAGTTGGTGTAGGAAGATTAGAATCCAAGAGGGAGCTGGTGCTGGAAAATGAAGAAGTCACTCTCATATCCAAAGAATATAGATATTAATGCCTCATTAGTAGGTGAAATTTCATTATGTTTATTTATTTACTATTATTTCTCTTACTCTTGTTATGGGATCAATATGTACATCTGACGAATATGAGGACTAATTCATTTATATTGATATTGAGAAGAGTGCCGAGCCTCCCATGATTAAAGTGGTACCTAATAAATGGAAAAGAGCTCAGACCTTGAAGGAAGGATTCTGTACCTATGGTTGATATTTATTATTGAAGAAGCTTCCTATTCAGAGGGAGTACACCGTCATGTAACAACTAAACGATATGTTCTGAGATAAGGAGATGATGAGAGATATATTTCCTTCATACAAAGGACTCTTCTAGTTGACAAAGATATTGCAGTGTAAGTGTTGGAAACCTTTGAGCACTATTGAGAAGGGGGGGGGGGTGAATCAATAGTGTGACTTATTCACAATTCTTTTCCTTTTATTTACTTTACTGGATCACACACCTATTAACAGCTTCACATTGATCATAAGACAGTAAATGATAAACATGTAAACATATGAGAAACATGAACTAAAATAAAACCATTGAATCTCTACCACAAAAATCATCATCAAACATGAGACAATATTTCTGGTGGAAACCCTTCTGGGAGAAAAATCACCCTTTCTGCTATTGCACTGATCTGAATCTCTATTATGTCAAGAAAATTTTCTTCTACATAGGCAGTTGACTCCCATCATCTTGGAGACTCGACCTCATATACAATAGGCAGTTGACTCCCATCATCTTGGAGACTCGACCTCATATACAATAGGCTAATACCAATCAACCAGGAGACTCGATTCTACTGATAAGCTCAAAATACACTATTCTCACATGGATCTACAGACTACCATCCACTGAAAGCCACCACGATCAATGATCCTCACCCAAATCTGATTGGAGTATCCAACTACGATTGAGTGGAGAAACTATTCATTTTTATAAAGCTTCGAAATAACTTCTCCACTCTCATGAAGTCACTGCTCCTCTACTCTATGCATACCTTGTTTCATATATTTTCTCAATGGATCCAAGCCTATTTGCTCAACTAGAATTAAATCTACAATAAAATCTCCAACAACATGACAATATCATCAAATCAAAAACAAAAACACTCATAACCAAAACCAACCAACAACCATACTGTTAGCCATACACAACTCAATTAAAAAAAATAAAACAACGAAGAAATACAATAAATATTTGTATATCAACAAAATAAAATACAGTATGGAATTTTTCCATATGCACCAACAACACTTGCAAAACAACTATAAAATCATACAATAGATCCTCTTCTCAAACCGTGCTCAAACATTGGCCTTTTCCTCAAGGTATTTTTCTCCAAAAAACCTCTGCTACAAAAATCACGACACTGATATGAAATTTTATGTTCTGCTTTAGTATTTATCTTCAACCATTCTTCCTTCTCACTTCACTACCAACTACAATGCCTACACAAGCTATATTGTCTCACAAGTAGGTCTGAAGCATTTTGCAACTTCTCCAATATTATCACTCACTCTACTACTTGAACCAACCATCAACCATCTCCAAAATGAATAATATCAAACATGTAGTGTGAATTTCACTATTGGACTGGGATCAAGAGTGAAAAAATTGATGAAATCCAACCATTATCAACACTATACCCATTGGGTAACTTACTTGACCAATTTCGACCTTAAAAAATTAATATAGAAGCTTTTGGGAATATACAAGTCGAAATACATCTGATGTGCATGAGGAATTCGAAGAATTTTTTGAGAATAAGCTCAAAAACACACACAAAACTGGCTGATCCTAGCTGAAAGCACACACAAATTCTTTTCTCCATGCAGTTAGAGCCTTTCAACCACAGACACAAGCCTACATGGGTGTGGTTGGGGAAGAGGATGGGAGAACACCAATAAAAACATATAAAATCCTAATCAAACTTATTCCAGAGCTTGAAAAGCCTTTGTAGGACCTCTAAAAGGCACTTCCACCTTTGCAACACTTTCTGCAAATAACTTAAGCATGTCTCCCAAGTGTCATAGTCAAGTTGACATAAAGGGAAAAAAACAAGGGTTGGCATGAATTTCCAACAAGTCCTATATTATCCACAAACACGTGCACAAGCTGCAACACATGTACACCACTGAAGCACATCTCCAACATCATAATAAGGTTAAAATAATGCTGCAACAAATCATGACCAGTAACATAAGCATGATGACCTAATCTTCCATGGTCCTCAACATGCCAACACCACTAACACTTGAGAAATCACCAATCGCTGCCACCATCCTACATCATCAAAAGGCTGACATCAAGGGTTGACATCAATGACAACATAACCATCTCAATGTCAGCTCAACCAACTACAACCATACTACAAGAATG
Source organism: Pinus albicaulis (assembly GCA_034641835.2). Classification (NCBI taxonomy): domain Eukaryota; kingdom Viridiplantae; phylum Streptophyta; class Pinopsida; order Pinales; family Pinaceae; genus Pinus; species Pinus albicaulis. Next base: position 211,616,401 of record CM076577.1, read on the forward strand.
GAATCAATGCATCACCTAGTATACATAGGGTTGACATGAATGCTAACATGAGCTATCTAGCATCATGAAACTAATACCAAAATCAATTAGCTACAACCATGCTTACCATATTTCCATTAGTCATATGCTTCCATGATACTAAACAAAGAACTGGTGTTTTTGTGAGTGCTTGTTTTACCAGCTCAAATGATTTCTTTGCTTCTAAGGTCCATTTAACTCCTTCTTCTCTTTTAAGCATGTTTGTCATGTTTCTAAGGAGTTCAGCTAGATTGGGTATGAACCTTCTCAAGAAATTAATCTTCCCAATGAAAGATTGAAGTTCCTTGATGTTTCTAGGATGGTTGATTTGAAAAATACCATCAATCCTATATGGATCTATCCTTATTCCCTCTTCAGATATGATATGCCCAGGAAGTTTACCTTCCTGGAGCCCAAACAATGTTTTCTTTGGATTTAAGGATAACCCAAATTTTCTGCATTTTTCAAAGAATTTTCTCAAGTGTATTAGGTGTTCTTCATCTGTTTTTGAGTAGACAGTGATATCATATAAGTAAACTATGAAGTAACCTATTTCTTCTAAAAATTCAATGTCCATGGCTCTCTGAAATGTGGCACCAACATTCATTAAGCCAAAGGGCATTTTCAAATACATGAAAGTACCCCAAGGTGTAGTAAAGTCTGTTTTAAGTTGATCATCAGGGTGTACCAATATTTGATTGTAACCTGAGAAGCCATCTAGCATAGAAATTATTCTAGAACCAACTACCCTTTGTAAAATATGATCGATTTTGGGTAAGGGATAATTGTGCTTTAATGAGGCTTTGTTTAAGTTTCTAAAATCAATGCAAAGCCTTATTTCTCCTGTTTTCTTCCTAACATATACAAGATTAGACATCCACTCTGAGTATCTAACAGGGACTATAATTCCAGCATCATGCATTTTTCTAATTTATTTCTCTACCACAGGTTATTGAACAGGGTTAATTCTGCGCAATTTTTTTTTAAAAGGTTTCTGGTTTTCTTTGAGGGGTATCTTATGCTGGATTATTTCTGTATCATATGATTTCAGATCTTCATAACTCCATGCAAACACATAAGAAAATTCTTTGAAAAGCTCAATATATTTCAGTTTAATGTGAGCTAGCAGTGTCTTGGATAATTTGGTCGTTTTGGGCTTTTCCTCACTGCCTATGTTGCACTCTTTCACTTTAGTTTCTATGGGTTCCAATTTTGGCTTTTTAGCAACATCATTCAAGTCAAATAATTCCTCTAATGGGACCAGTCCTCTTGGAAATATGTGATCTTTAGAGTGCAGCACTTCTAAGTCTTCATTTTCTAAATCTGTGCTATTTTCTGTCATATGTTTGGGTTCATTAGTTAACAGATTTATTTCAGCAATCTCTGGAGAATTTTCTTCTTCAGTAAGTGGGTTTTCTTCAGTAGGACAGTATTCATCATACTCTGAATTTGAGTTTGATATTTCAAATTCATTTTTGGATTGTAGGAAGTCTTCTATTTGTTTATCTCCATCAAAAACTTGCTAGTATTTTTCATTATCTAGGACAAATGGTCTATATTTGACTTGGGTGGTGCATTGCTTGGTTTCATAAGGTGTTAAGCAAGTTCTAGCAGCAAAGGCTAATCCATTGGCAAGGAAATTTTGGTTTCTTGGGACAAAGGTAAGTTGGAATTCATCAAATGCTTTTAAAAAATCCATGGCATCATCTCTATAGGCTCTAAGTCTAGGATGTTACTCCCCATTTACTTGCCTAATTATCAACTCTGAATCTCCATGAACTGTTATTCTTTTGGCCCCTAATTTCTTCAATAAATGTAGGCCTAAAATGAGAGCCTCATACTCTGCTATGTTATTTGTACATTGAAAGTTTAATCTAAAGGAATGTCCCTCAGCATGATTGGTTTCAGTATTATGCACCCATATGCCTGCTCCTGCACCAGTTTTAGTGCAAGACCCATCAAAACTCATTTTCCAAAGAGGACTGTTTTCAGATTTGTGATTTACTTCATTGCTGTCATCTCTGTCTTTTGCATCATTCTATTATGTACAAGGGTCTTCACTACGTTTTTCTGTGGTTTGTTCCTCAATATTTTCTATGTTTTGAGGTTTAGTTCCTTGATTTACATGATCTATACTAATTTTATGACTATTTTTAACCTTAAGACCTGTATTCTGTTTGCTGTAATTTTCTGAATCAGCAAACTGCCTTTTATTTTCCTCCTTATTTTTCTCTTCATAATTTGCTGCTACTACATTTGGATGTGCAGTGACCACTACATTTGATGATGTTTCATTGGCTAACTCTTGCTCTTTAGGAATATCATGATTATAAAGAATGAATGAGTCAAGGTCAGTGTGTATGGAATAGAGAGGAGAATTCTCTGGTCTTTCTTGGTTACTCACCATGTATTTCATGTGTGTTTCCCTATAGAGTCTTGTAGGTTGACTGAAGACAGGGATGGTGGCATAAGTCATATCCATCTACATAGTGCCTTGAAACTTAGTCCCCCATGATATGGAATGAAGCATGCCATATTTGGGGGGTATATCAGCCACTACAATGTCCATCACTAAGCTGTTGGCTAGTATTTGGGCTAAGTTAACACACAGATCCTTTATTAGGCCTAGGCATATCACCCTACTTGAATCAAAGGAATATAAATCTTTGTATGGTCTAGTCACCTCTAAGCCTAATCTTTCCATTATTACCTTGTGCATGAGGTTGTGTGAAACTCCTAAGTCAAGCATGGAATTGTGTAAAATATTATCATGGATGTTCAAACTGATGTAAAATGGAGGGGTAGTTCCTTCTTGAAAATTTCCCTCAATCTTTGGCCCAAATATGAGCTCTGGAGTATCATCATTTAAATTGACAGTGTCATGAACATCTTCTATGTTCAAAGCTTTCAAAATTTGACCTCTATGTACATTTTTAGTGACTAATTCAGTGAGTGGGACAGATATTTTGATTTTGGAAATTTCGTTCTCTAGGCTAAAAGGAATCTGATTTTTTACAATGTTTGATTCAAACTTGTTAGTCACTCCTTGATTAACAAAATTAGCTTGCTGATTTATACTATTTACAACAGTCAGAATGGTTTTTTCAGGAGCATTAGCTGAGATTCTAGCGTTTCTGGGGTTAGCACTCTGTTTTTCATTGACTTGGGTGTTTTTCCCTTTGTTTAGATCATAACTTTCAGCCATTGTTTTAAGATTTTCTGCTATCTTTTTGGTGGTGTTTATAGGGCTATTTTTGGCAGATTTATCAGAGGTTTTGTCCCTGGGAGTTTCTTGATTCTTTTTACTTCTCAGGTCATATTGTTTAGGTGATCCTATGATGGCATTTTCAGATTTTTGTTCATAATAATAAGTTTCTGTTCTTTTATCATCGTAGGGTGTACATAGACCTTGCTTTCTTTCATGGAAGAAATCAGAATCCTCATTGTTTACTCCCAGCATGTTCATGTTTTCATCCTCTGTTTGTTCATTTGTCTCTTCATCCTCATTAACATAATTTTATTGGAAAGGAGGTTTGATCTGTTGATCATCCTCTCTTTGTCTGTTTTGAGGTTGATTTCTCCTAAAGTTTTGATTTTGATTTTGAGACTGATTTCTGTTTTGGGGAGCTGTTTGATTTTCTATATATTGTGCTCTCTCAAATATGCTCACCCTCTTTATCACTTCCTCCATCATTCTTTCCATTTTTGAGCTAGATGTGGACAGTGCAATTTCCTCCCTAAATGATACTTTCTTTTCATTCCTCATTCTAGCTCTTTTTTCAATCAGATTTACTTCGACAACTAGAGCTCCTTTCGGCATGTCTTCCAAAGTCAAGGGATCTCTTTCTCTTAGCTGATAGGCCATTTCAGGATCAAATCATTAGGAAATTTGGCCAAAGCTGAGCCTTGTGGAGGTTTCAAATCTGGGGGCAGTGCATTATAAACACTATTGAATCTAGTGCAATAATTTTGGACACTCTCCCCAGTGTTTCTTTTGAGGTTGTTGTAATATGAAAGTATTTGGAGAGGTTTTTTCCTGAATTCCCATTTGTTATAGGAATTACTGATGAAGAGCTTGTAGGTCATTAACACTATTGGGGTTTAAGATTTTAAACCATTTTATTTCTTCTCCCCCTAAAATTTGAGCAAACAATCTGAGTTTGACAGTTTCATCATCTATCTCATTTCTATCAAAATAGTCATTCATCTTGTCCACATGTTGTGAAGCAGTAGTAGAACCACTGGCATCATACAATGGAATCTTGGACTGATAGTCCTGTGGCAGATTGAATAAAGGTAAAGGAAGGACTAGAGGAGCATACCATGTTTCCATGATAGGAGGTTGTGGGAAAAGTGGGGGGTTTACAGGTGGAGGATGTAAGATAGGAGGGGGATGATGGAATGGAGTAGTTTGAATAGTGGATGTATGGTTAACAGAAGTGGATGGATCAAAAAAAGACTATTGATCAGATCTAGGATGAGAAAAACCAAATTTATGAATGAAATGAAAGTCAGGTGGAGTGGTTTCTCTACTACCAGGATGTTCACCACTATGTTGGGGTGAGTGTGGAGACTCAAGGTCTATCTGATCTATATCATCAAGTGACCTAGTTTTGAATGGGTTTCTTAAGTCAACTTGTGTATCTTGTAGAGCTAAGAGATTTTCAGGAACAGAATTAGCTCTATGAATTGGTTTGACAACAATTGAAGCTTTGGATTTAGGAGATTTCCTAAGTATACTTTCTGGATTATCAACTATTTCAGGAGGATTTGGGTCAGGATAAGCTCTAGTATGAATTATTTTAGAAGCCACTATGTGGTGTTTTCTGACCTAATGATAAGAAAAGTTCAACCAGGTATGAAAATCTTTAATAGGCTAACTGATCTTTAATAAGAAAACTTAATCCTCAAAGTTCCCTTAACTGAGTTTGTATAATGTTATTATAGAATGGGTTTCCCAGTGGAGTCTTTAGATCAATTTGGAATTGTGGAGTCTCTAGGTGGAAATTTTTAGCTTTGGAAGGTAAAATGTTTTATGGTCCACCACCACTGATTGATTTAAACACCAATTTGAAATGTTTTGGGTTTTCTGAGTTTTTTACAGTCCTGTGTTTGTGAGAGTGTCCTATACCTGTTTCAACACTTAGCTACGGTGATGAGACAAAAAAAGTCTACTCTATGGCTCACTGGATGATTTCTTCAAGGTTTGATGAGGGTTTGTTAGAATCCTAAGGTTTACTTAGATTGTCACTAATTCAGACAAGTCCTATCATGATCACCATTAAGTTGGTAGTGCTTGAAGAAATCTATTCTTACTTGAATGAATACTGAGTGTTTTGTTTTAAGGATTTTACTCAGAAGTCCCCAGTATGGTCACCACTCTGTTAGGGTCACTGTAGTTTGCAAGATTGGAAAGAACAAACGTTGCAGAGGCCAACATCAAAACCACTTTGGAATCCTATGATCTAGCCCTCCTAGATTCAGAGAGGGATCTCTCTATATAAGTGTTTTCAAAGATATGATCTTTAAGGCTTATGATATGATATTAGTCTAGTTATAAAGCACAAGGGTTTTTTGTTTGTTTTCGCTAGGATGAATATCATTAAAATGAAGGAATTACTTTGAAGGGTAAAGTTGTGAGTAGGTTGAAAATGGTTCAACTGATAGGATAAGTGAGAAACAATGTCAATCCATTGGGCTATGGAGTCACAAAAGGGTTTAATTGGACAACATGTTTCAAGAGTGGTCTATGGGGCAAGTCATCTATGTCAACAGATTTCTTTAAATTGATTTATGGAATGAAACATTAAGAAGTGGTGAAAGAAGCAAACATATAAGAAAACAAAGAGCAACTTAAGATCAAGTAAGGAATTTTAACCTAGCCTGCTTTCAACATACTCAAAGGAAAGACACAAAGCAACCTAAGATCAGGTAAGTACTTTTAAACTAGCCTGCTTTTGATATAATTTTTAAAGGAAAACATTTCAAATCTATTGTTGGAGATAAACTAGAGGATAGGGCTAACCATAGACTTCCCTAGTTCAAATTTAATTAGCAGACTTTTCAAGAACATTCAAAGACAATATCTCAAGTTGTACTTAGGAAACATGGGCTTACCAACATTTCACTGGTTATACTCTATTGAATTATCCTCAAATACACAATTAGAAGAAAACATAAAGATACAGATTTATCAGTGAGATTTAGGGTACTTGACAGTAAATCCTAATCTATATTTGCTGTTCTTTATCAGAGAAAATGGACAGTATGAAAAACATGAGAAAATAACAATTTACAATAAGAAAAACATCACCATTGACATAGACCAGGATCCCATAAATCAGCTTGTATATTTGATGTCCCAACCAGTTACAATCTTCAAGTCCAGTGGGTCTTTACAACTTCAAACTTCTCATCTCAGCCTATCTTTCTTCTATTACAAACAGAGCTTCATTAGCCTCAATAGCTATTTAAAATCAATGAGTATTCAAAGACCAACCTGTATACTGTCTTCTAGAGAAGTATTTATAGAAGAATGAGGAGGCAGAGTGAAAGAAAGGCCTATCTGTTCAATTAATGTAGAGTAAGAGCTTCTTAGCCTTTGAAGGGACAAATGGAGAAGTTTTTCAAATGTTTTAACTCTGCTAATTGATTATTACATTAAATTTCATCAACTTCAGTCATTTTTGTAGACTTTGGGGGCTTTTGGTAGGCTGGCAATTAATTCTGAGTTGTCTTTGACAAATATCTCTGACTGTGCATTTACTGTGTATTCTTTTGAGAAAATAAGTCTGTAGGTGGCATTTTTGGCTTCAATTGCCTTACTGATGTGGCATTTGGGGGCTTCCTTTACTGATTTGTCTGTCCTTGTGGCTTTAAACACTGATTAGGCCCTAATTCTTGTTTTAAGGCCTTTGAAATTATCTTCGGAGCCTTAAACTTTATCTGCTGACTGTATTCATTGATTTGGCTTTAGTCATCTGTCTTTTTCCTTTTTCAACTGAATTAGGCTTTGGTGCCTTTAAGCCTGTTCCTTTAATTATCTTTAATCGTGCTTTACCTTTAACTATAGGGTTAAGCTCTTTTAATCTTCAAGATTTATGTATTTAACCCTTATCCTGTGTTTTTTCCCCTTAAACTATAAGATTATGCCTTTAATCTTCAACCTTATGCGTTAATCCCTTTAAATTTGACCATTTCGCTAACTTTCCCTTTGTTTTGGATAGGAGGCTTCATCCAAGCGGGAGGGTTTCTTAATATAACCAGAGCTCATGGAGCACTGGTCAAACTGTGAAAACAAACCTTGTTAACTTCCCTTTTTCGTGATTTTTGCCTCTGTTTGGACCACGAGGGACCTCATCTTCTGGCCATATTTCATTATGAATCGGGAGAAGGCCTTTGGCCTTTAGAACCGCCATCAAATCCTGTAAAAACCAATAAACATGTTAATAAGCCCTGTAGTATTTGGAAAACTGCTTGCAGAGGTTGACCGAAAGTGGGAGGAGAAAATATAAGGGGAAACAATATGCATAAATAGGTTGAAGGGAGGAAACCCGCGGAAACTGGTTTTTAAATGCATTTGGCGCAAAATTGGGTATTGGTGGTTTTGAAAAAACCGCGAATGGTTTTCGCGTGACCCTTGGGCGGTATGTGGTTTTTCCCGGAGGGAACATGATCCAACCATTCCGCGACATTTGTCCCTCACGAAGCCAGCGGTCTCGCGTGGGTTCGGGTGGTTAAACCTTGACACAGGAAACTACGCGAAATGCAATGTAGACCGTTCGATCTGGGGGGGAAGATCCAACGGCTACGAGAGAGCACGATGGGGGGAAGTGCGTGGACATGAGAATTAGTGGAAGCTAGGTGGTAGTGTGTGATAGGATGGGCACTTTGCGTAGTGGATGGTAGGCCTCGACGGAGTTGGGTTGTAGGGTTTGATTGGGGCTGTTGGATTTAAATAAATCAATGGTGAGATTTGATGTGGAGGATGGAGGAATATATATGGGCCGAGAAATCAATGGATAGGGGGGCGGTGACGACCGTTGATATTTATAGATCTACGATGGAGGTTGCATGCTGGAGTGATAAGGCAGGGATAAAAGAAAATGAAGGAATGTGGCCAAGGAAGGAATTGATCAGCGAGGGTTGAATTGTCACCGTCAGATCATATAGATCTACAGCTAAGATTCGTCAGGGTTTGACGAAGGTAATGGGGGAAAATACAAGGGAAAAGAGTTTTGCAAGGGGAACAGGAAAAAAGTGAGGGGAGGGGGCTTAAGAGCTTGGGCCGGGGCATGGTCCTGTGGAGGAGAAGTGACCAGGGGCTAAAATAAAGGAGCTAATCGCATCGGTGGGGAAATTTTTTCAAAAGAAATGCGGGTTCATAGAAGAAATGCCGATGCGATGGGGGTTTGGGCGCTTGGTCATAGTGCTCGGACATATGGAGAAAAAGGAGCGAAAGGTTTAAGCCCTCGGGGGTTTAAAGCCTTCATATAAAAAGGTCATAGAAGGCAAGAAACAAAGGTTTTTAAAGCCTTTTTGGATGTTCCGATAGGGAAAAATGAGCTTTTTTGAATCAAATAAAAGGGTTTTATAGCTTTGAAAGGGATTTTGAAGGTTTTTTGAGGAACATGGAGAGGAAAGGGGAAATTTTATGAAAAACGGAGGGAATGAAATGATGAAAATGGATCCTTTTAGGAAACAATTTTATTTCTTTAAGGAACAACAGGATTTTGAAGGGTTTTGAAGTGAAAATATCAGGGAAAAAGGACCTTTTGGAAAAGGGACACAAAGGGGCTGCAAGAAGTCACAAATTTTGCAGGAAATTTGTTTCTTGAAGACCATAATACTTTTTTTAGCCATCATTTGTTGAAACAAAATTTACTAATGGCTAACAGAAGTAGCAAGGCTTCAATAGGTGAGAAATTTGCTGATATTTTCACCAATAATTTTCCGAAAGGAAATTTATTAGTCCTTAGAGAGAAACTTGGACTCGTGGATATGACCCTCCCGGTAAAGGGTCATGGTTGATCAAGAATACTGAGCTATACTATTCCCCCTATGTTTGAGCTCTGAGGGAGAGGAATTGAGACAAAGATCTCCTGGGGTTGAGGGAACTCTGGACAATAGGTGTGTGTAATCATTACCCTCTGCAGTAAACTATATCTCTCCTATTTTCACTGTAGGGTCAATGTGATTCTTTTCATTTATTAGAAGTTTTATCTCTCCCTATTAGTTCTAGGACATGAAAAAGTATACCCGAGTATGCATCCTACCCACAAGATGGGCTTGTAGAGATTTCTACCCATCTGGACAATGGGAGAGGAGACTTACATGTGTTTGATCCTTACCATTTATGGTAAGTTGTATCCGAAGTGATGGGTTGTAGGTGTTTTACCACTTGATTCTTGAGGTTTAAGGTGGGAATATGAACACATAATAGGGGAGTGTGATCCCTACCCTTTCCGGTAAGTTGTATCTCTCCCATTGTCAGAAAATAGGTGTGTCCGACCCTTAACCTTTCTATTAAGTTGTATTCATCCTATTGTCAATGGATATAAGGTGGAGAATTTATCTCCCCTATGACAATTATTATTCTTTATATTGAGAAATCATTGTTTAGTTAATGATCAGAGGAAACAAGTTGATACAAGATGTGATAAGATTGATGTCTTGTTGATGCAGCTGAGATGAAGATCATGGAACTTGACCCGGATATTTGTAGGGTTTGGAGGATCTAATTAATCTCCCCTACTATCGGTTGTGGATTATTCTTCTTCTATGAGACGAGATGAGATGATATGAGACAAGATGAGTCATGATGTGGCAAGCATGTACAACTGATATGAGACTTATGAAGCAGACGAAAATTCCTCCCTAGCTGAGAGAGAGTGTTGAAATTTGGGTAGCTATGGGGAAAATTTCCAATGAGAAACCCTACTTCTCCAAATAGGATTTATATTGGTTAAAAGGAAAATTCATTTGGATAAAACATATTTATTATTATAGAAAAATTTAAACTTAAGTATTTCCCTCCATAAGTTGCAATTCAACTCATGTCAGGTTACCCTAATATAAATTGAAATGATTGGGCATTCAAATTTGACTACAAAAAGAGTTTGGAATTATAGTGGTACTATTAAACGTTGATTGTCTTGCACATTATTTTATGGTTCATACTATCTGTGGAGGCTCATACTATGTAATTTGTGGTTTGCTACTTTTTTGTGGATCAAAATTCTCTGTGGCATATGATATATCACTATGGATCGTATTAAAGTCCTATGGCTCACATTTTTTCCTTGGATTGATATATTACAATGATCACATTATTTCCTTTTCTTGATACATTAAAATGAACAAATTATTTCATTGGATCAATATATTACAAGTGATCACATCATTTACATGGCTTACTACATTACATTGAATGAGTTATTTACAATGATCACATTATTTACTTGGCTTGATATATTACTTGGATCGATACATTACAGTGATCACATTATTTACTTTGATCAATATATTACAATGATCATATTATATACTTGGCTTTCTATTTTTGGGCACTAATATGACTCCTAAAAATAAAATTAATCCTACCTTCATTAATATTATCGACCTGGGATTCGTTTTTTATTTCAAGGCTATCGACAAAATCTATGCAAATATAGTCTTATATTATGAAAGAGTGCGAAGAAATCACTACAAAATAATTACAAGAAATATCATCCTTATTCAATTTTTGTAGAAATAAATGATTCATAACAACAAATTATTACTTCTATGGCTATAGTTCTATGATTCGTGAAATAAATCTATTCTAACTTTCTAACCACTCTGTTTATTCCAAAATACTTCAAAATATCAAGTGCATAAGTATAACTATTAAATCACACGAATTCTTGGAAATATTACTTATCGAAAATAAGCCATGAAATTCACACAATCACACTTTCACATTTATATAACTAATTCATGCAATTCAATCAACGAATTTAGGAAATGCATAACAAAATTACAATATGTAAAGTTCAATCGATTAACTACTATAAGAAAGAAACAAGTAATCAATAACACGACTAATGCGAATATGACAAGTAACCAATGAATAACGATACATAACAGATAGTAGATCCTCCAGGGACTGGGTCCAAGGTCTCCGGAAGCACTGCCTTGGATAGCTCAATATAGAAGAACTAAGGTAAAATATCGCGCAAATTCATTAACTTCAATTTCTTTTACAGAATAATCTTAAGAAAGTTCAAAGTCAGATTGATGTTTGCAATACATAGTGAATAAGTAAAATCGATAATCCCCCTCTATATTTTTAATACCATCTTATATATTACATTTAGAATCTGACAAAGGAGCTATCCTGAGAATAAGAAGATTCTCAAGATTTCTCATTCAACTATAAAGTCTCCGAATAGCAAAAAGTAATTCTCCTCGATTTTCTATCTTCTACCATACTCATGCCTCGAGTTATATTTTGTTGGAAATAAGAAACGATCTGTCCAAGAGAATTATCCATTATCTCGAAGGAACAAAAATCGTTCAATTAAATCAATCTGCACACCAATTTACTCAAATTAAGAATTTTTGACATCTAAATCTCTTAAATTAACTATACCATAAACTAATTTCCATTATCCTTTTCTTCTCAATTCATTGTAAGCTAAGATAAAAATCTTAAAAACATAATATTTATTAAGGAAATGAGGAGAAGAATCATACAATTTCCCCAACAACTATATTACAATGATCACATTATTTACTTGGATCACTACATTACAGTGGATCACATTGTTTCCATGTCTTTCTTGTATTACTTCATGGCTCAATCTAACATCTCTGTGGCACACTATTGTTACAGTGGATTGATGATTTTATGTGGCACAAAAATGTTATAGTGGCTTGATTATTCTTTATGGCACACAATATTATAGTGGATTGATGAATTTGTGGAACACAATATCATTACATAGGTTCATTGGCTCCTCATGGTGGATCATATATCTTCATGTTGGCTCGTATATATTCATGCTGGTTTGTATATCCCCATAAAGACATATCTATGTGGCTCACACTCTACAAGGTTCACAGAGGTTCATTATGGCTCACATTATCTTATCCATGTGAATTGTTTATCTAGTTATGTGGCACTCATCTATTTTAGCAACTCTTAGTATGTCACTCGTGCTCAACTTGGTGACTTGCATCCATTTGGAATATGGACAGGAACGTGTATGATAGTCAAGATATGATATGAAATTGATAAAGTAACCTTTGATATGGCAAGAATAACCTTGTATGACAAAACCCTTTTTAATAGTGAGATAATGATTTTGTAACAACCCCCTTTGTCTAATTAGGAAGTAGTCTATTTTTTTCTTTTCTGAATTGAATAAATCATGCTTGGATAATTTCTCAATATTACATTTTTTAGTCAAGGATTAAACCCCGAAAGTTATGGGGAGCACACTTCCCCACCTACTTCTCTCCATGTCAAAAGGTTAAGTATATTTATAACCCTTAACTTATCTCAATACCAACTTCTCTATTCAGTGGAAGTTTCACAACCCTTAGTGTCCGTCTCAGTGGGGGTATTCAAAGAAATAAGGACTGGTGATAACAATTGATTAGTCCTTAAATATGTATAGAAGTAATACTAATGACATGACTTAGGTAAGGAGCCAGGGAAAGATTTATGACAAGCCACAGACAAGGAGATACCATACTATTCTAGGGGTCTTATAAACCATCACACATGTGGAGGTAACTTTGAATGTTGGGATATTAGCAACTCCCTAAGCTTCAGTAACACCCATGGATACAAAATTCATAAGAAGTATTGCTATTGTAACTCCAGTAAATAGTTACACTCATTAAGATACTTCAGAGTGGGAATTTGGGCGAGGCTCATAATTTTCCTCCTAACCATTAACAAACTGCGAATAGTGCAACTTCCACCCCCCAACTGAGGAAATATCCGCAACGTCTAGAACGAGGATTCTAGAGGTCTGAAATATCCCCACCCTGCATGTAGGTGCTTATTTATAGATTGGTACATGGATTTCAGGGGTAAATTATCCTCCACCTCTTAGATTATGAGGGATTCTAGAGATGAAAATTTCCACCCCTAGTTAATTTGTGAGCTACTCAATCAATAATTTCATCATCAAAATTAAGGATATCATGACTAGTCATCAAGGGCGTCCCAATTGTTAAGGACTCCAAAATAATATGCAGCAAAGAGGACTAACTGAAGTAACTATCAACTCCAAATTCCTCAAGACACTAATATATTTTGCATGGAGTTAATTTAGTTAGCATATTGTGAGGACTATTTTCATTTAAATGCTTCCAGGAAGCACCTTATTCAATTGTAACACTTGTAGGATTTATATGGGTATTGGGACATAATAAACGATTCTCTTCCCAACCATTTGATAAAATTATACTGTAGTTGTCACCCCCTAGATAAATAATGCTGTCCCAATGGCAACAAATTTCTGGATTCCAGAGGTTTAACCCGACCTACACCCTTCTTAGCATAACAATGTTTAGGTATAGGTCTCCAGAGATCTAACCCAACCTCCACCATTTTGGCATGAAAAGGTTCAAGTGTAGGGACTTGAGATATATAATCCAATATATACCCTTTTGACATAACAATAAATGGACTCCGGAAGCCTAATTCAACCTCTACCTATTAGGTCCCTATATTACTAGTGTAGTCCCTTATTGTTGTTAGTGTAGCCCCGCTACTGTTATTGTTGTACCCCTATATCCCCCATATTTTTATAATTATGCCCTTACATTATTGTTGTTAGGTTGGCTAGGATTATATTGTGACCCCATGGAATCCTATATATAGAAAGGAGGTTTTGTCATTTGTATCATCCAAGAATTGTTCATTTATGTAATCTAAAGGAGGTTTCCCCCTCGAACTGGATGAATTCCAAGGTGTTGATCTTTATTTTCTTCTATTTTTGGAGCTGGTTTCATAACATTTGGTGTCAAAACTGTGGATTCTAGGGCTTCGCTGCTCCAAATAGGTCATCACGGATTTTTCGTTATAAATTTTTTTCTACGAAGGTTAAAAAGCTGAAATTGTTACCACGCGAAGCCGAAATCCTGAGGAACTTCATGTAAATGTTTCAGAACTTGGTTCGCAATATTTTGGAGAAATGATTTATGGAGGTTATGGTTTTTGCAGGCTACCAAATTTTATATAAAGAGGTGACCTTGGGAAAATCTTCACAACTCTCTCTATGAGCATCGGATTGGAATTATGTAAAAGGTGGAAGAAATCAAACGGATTGTAGTTTCCTGTGTATCAATTACAAAGTCGAAAAAGGAAACAATGAAACATGAAACGTCGTACAAGTTTTCTCTATTGAACCGATCAATAATTAGGTCATTATGGGAGATCGGGAATAACTTTGTCTTGAAGCATCCAAATCAGGTCAGACCCATGGCATTCAAAAGAAGATCAAGAGGGCTACTACAATACCGAATTTCAGATATTGAAGATCTGAAATCACAGATATAATTCAGTTTCGATATCGAGCTCCTCAAAAGAAAGAAAAAGGTGTGTATTTTTTTTTCAAATTTCATAAGTCTTGTTTGAAAAATCAGTTTGAAGTGATTCCAAGGGAAAATTGAAGTATAGATATCAGTATTGGGTTCTAAAATGCCCCATAAAAATAATTCAACAGCCATTAAGCCTTCAAAAGGCTGTACTATGACTCATGAAGAGGAAGAAGTGAAACATGACATATCAAAATTACAAGAGCAAGTGCGCCAAATTTCTCTCTTGCAAAGAGCAACAAAAAATGAAATGGAAGTTTTGAAGAAAGGCGTGGAAGCTAAGATGGATGGTTTGAATAAAGGAATGGAAGCTAAGATGGATGGTTTGAAGAATGGAATGCACGGAAGATAAGATGAATGGTTGGAAGAAAGGAATGGAAGCTAAGATGGATGGTTTGAAGAATGTAATGGAAGCTAAGATGGATGACAACGACGAAAAAATGAAAGACAACATGGAAGACATGAAAAATTATCTAAAAGTAGACATGAAAGGTTTGAAGGAGGGTTTGACAAATTTGATACAAGAAATGATTCCTAATGGAAAAAATATAGTAGAGGAAACTCATGATGAGAACAAAATAAATGTTAATCGTGATTTCATAAAGTCTAATGGTGGATGGAAGACCCACCATATTCCAAAGATCAATATGAGGAATTTTGATGACAGGGATCCCGTAACATGGATACTATATATGGAGCAATATTTTGATCTCAATAATGTGCATAACACACAAAAGGTACACATTGAAACTTTACATTTAGAAAAAAATACATTTATATGGTATCGATGGATTTTATCTCGTAAAACATTTGTCACTTGGTCAATTTTTACGGAGGAAATGATAGCACATTATGAGGATACAAAGAGAAACACCTTCTTTAGCCAATCGATAAATCTCAAACAAAAGGGTTCAATGGTGGAGCACATTGAGGACTTCCAAAAATTGAATATAAGGGTAAATGATTTTCCAGAGGAACACATGATTGATTTCTTCATGGGGACTTTAAAGGATAACATCCAACGTGAGGTTCGCCTTTGGGAACTTTATTCATTGGAGAAGGCAATTAGGTTGGAAAAAAAAATTAAAAGTAAATTTATGGTGACAAGGAAGCCTACCACTAACATCTATAAATATGGAAGTGTTGCTACTCCTATACTTTCACAACCTACAAGGTTGACACCGCAAAAATTGGAAGAAAAAAGAGCAAAAAGGATTTGCTAAAGTTGTGATAAAAAATACACTAAAGTTCATAAGTGTATTGAGAATAAATTATTTTACATAGATTTTAAATAGGAGGAATAAAATGAACAAGAAACTTCAAAAGAAGAGGATATACACTAGGAACCAACCCTAGAGAAAGAAGAAATGAGTTTGAGCATATCCTGTAATGCATTGGCAGGAATTACCACTCCTCAAACTCTCAAGGTAGAAGGACATATCAAGAAGAAAAAGGTAATAGTATTGATTGATTCATGTAGTACCCATAATTTTATTCATTTTAAGGTAGCCAAGGAATTGAATTGCTTCCTATACCCAACATTAGAGTGTCAAGTGATGGTTGCAAATGTAGGGACTATAAATTTCTCTGAAAAATGCCATAATATCAAGCTAACCATGGGGAAATATGTATTGAATAGCCTAATTCTTTCCATTCTAATGGGAGGTACTGATGTTGTACTAGGAGTACAATGGTTACAATCTTTGGGGACGATAGATTTTAATTTTCAAGAACTTTTCTTGAATTTTTTTTCGAAAGGAAAAGAAGTTGAATTACTGGATATGCAGGGAAGCTGAGAAAGATAATAAGCTCTAATGTCATGACAAATATTCTGAAGAAAGAAAAACGAGGCGTAATTTCACAATTATGCTCAATAGAAGTTACAACATAAAAATGATCTATTTATCCAGATATCCAAAAAGTCTTGGACAATCATTCCAAGGTGTTTGAAACTCCCAAAGGAATCCCACCTATTCGTGATCATGACCATGCTATTCATTTGATTCCAGAAAGTGTTCCTCTAAAAATCAGGCCTTACATATATCTTTATGTCCAAAAGAGCGAAATTGAACATATGATTGTAGAAATGTTAGACGCTGGTATAATTCAACCGAGTCAAAGTTTTTCATCTACTCCAGTAGTATTGGTTCAAAAGAAGGATGGATCATGGCACATGTGTCTGGATTATAGGGAGCTCAATAAACTCACTATTAAAGATAATTTTCCCATTCCTGTGATTAATGAATTATTGGATGAATTACATGGAGCAATTTATTTTACCAAGTTGGATCTTCATTCAGGATATCATCAAATTAGAACAAAGATTGAAGATATTCCGAAGAAAACATTTAAAACTCATGAGGGTCATTATGAATTTTTGGTCATGCCTTTTGGCCTTATCAATGAACCTTCTACGTTTCAAGGGTTGATGAACTCCATTTTCAAACCCTTCCTTGGAAAATTCGTGTTAGTATTTTTTGATGGTAGTGACTAATCTACACCAGGTCTTGGAAGGATCATGTTCAACATGTTGAAAGGGTTATCAAACTATTGGAGGAGAAACAATTATATGCAAAAACCTCCAAATGTTTCTTTGGAGTACAAGAGGCAATATATGGGTCACATTGTATCTCAGGAGGGTGTTAATATAGACCCTAAAAAAATTAAGTCCATAAGTTGCAAGGATTTCTCGGGTTAATCGGGTATTATCACAAGTTTGTTAATATTTATGGGAGAATAGCAACACCTCTAACAACATTATTGAAGAAATATGCATTTTCATGGACTCTTGAAGCAACTAAGGCCTTTGAACATCTTAAAGAGGCAATGTGGCTAGAATTGGTATTAGCTATGCCGGACTTCACAAAAAAATTTATTGTGGAATGTGATGCCTCAGGAAATGCAATTGGTGCCGATTTAATGCAAGAAGGAAGACCCATTTCTTTTGAAAGTCGTCCAAACAAAGGAAAGTATTTATACAAATATATTTATGAGAAGGAAATGTTGGCAATACTACATGCACTAAAGAAATGGAAACCTTACCTAATGGGAAGACACTTCAAGGTAAAAAATTATCTTGATAGTCTTTAATACTTTTTGGAACAAAGACTATCTTCAGAAGAGCAGAAAAAATGGGTCATAAAGATGTTGGGTTATGACTTTGAAATCATCTTCAAAAAAGGGAAGCTAAATGTTGTTGTAGATGCACTCTTAAGGAAGGATGAAGAGGTGGAAGCATTGCTTTGTGCCATTTCTATTATCCAACTAGATTGGATAACCTAAGCAAGGGATGAATGGAAGAAGGAAGAAGAAGTGTGGACACTCATTCAAAAGTTGCAGCAAGATCCTAGTACATATGATACATTTAGTTGGAAAAATGATTCCTTATGGTACAAATTTTGCTTATATATTTGTGAGAATTCCCAACTAAAACAAAATATTATTTTGGAATTGCACACTTCTCCCTTAGGAGGACACTCAAGATTTTTAAAAACTTACCACAGGGTGAAGAAACAATTTTATTGGGATGGCCTTAAATCTGACATTCAAAAGTTTGTGGTGGAATGTTTGGTTTTCCAACAAAATAAAGTTGAGACAATTAATATCTCGGGTCTTCTACAGCCTTTATCCATTCCAAGTTAACATTGGGAAGATATTTCAATGGATTTTATCACAGGTTTACTAAGTCTGAAGGAAGGAGTGTCATCTTGGTGGTAGTTGATAGAATTACCAAGTATGCACACTTTTATGCATTATCTCATCCATTTAAAGTAAGTAATTTTTCTATTGCATCTATGGAAACAATTCAAAAGCTACATGGAAACCCAAATATTATTATAAGCGACAAAGATCCCATTTTTACTAGAATTTTTTTGACGAAATTATTTTCTTGTTTGGGTACTCAACTAGCTCATAGCTCATCTTATCATCCTCAATCCAGTGGGAAAACTGAGATAGTGAACAAATTTTTGGAAGGATATCTTCGTTGTTTTTTATCTGATAAACAAACACAATGGGTCAAGTGGTTACCTTTGGATGAATGGTGGTATACCACTTCCTTCCATACTGCAGCAAAAATGATCTCATTTATGGAAGTTTATGGATATCATCTACCATCCATCACATCATCTTAAGAGAAAATTATAAGGTTCAAGCAGTGGAATATTACATTGAGCATCAACAACAAGTTCTTCAACTTTTAAAGGATGACCTAAATTTGCCACAAAATCAAATGAAAAAATAGGCATAACAACATCGCAGTGAGAGAAGTTTTGATGTTGGAGACTGGATATTTTTACGTCTACAAACATACAAACAAATGTCCCTTAAGCAAGCTAAGAAGGATAATAAATTATCATCAAAGTACTATGGTCTTTACAAGGTGTTGCAAAATATTGGTACTATGGCATACAAATTGGAGCTTCCTGCTTCTTCTTGAGTGCATCCAATTTTCCATGTTTCATGCTTAAAGAAGGTTATAGGTGACAAAATTCCAGTTCAAACAATATTTCCAGAAATTGATGAGGAAGGAAAAATCATATTGGAACCTGAAGCAGCCAACAAAAAAAGAACTCGACAGCTACGAAATCGATCAATTTCAGAGTATCTCATCAAGTGGAATAACTTACCCACTGAAGATTCTACATGGGAGGATGAGAATTTTATACGAAAGCATCCAGAGCTACTCAAGCATTGAGGACAACACTTTTTTGAAGGAGAGAGGCATGTTAGGTCCCTATATTACTAGTGTAGTCCCTTTTTGTTGTTAGTGTAGCCCCCTTATTTTTATTGTTGTACCCTTGTAACCCCCATATTTTTATTATTGTTCCCTTACATTATTATTGTTAGGTCGGCTAGGATTATATTGTGACCCCATGGACTCCTATATATAGAAAGGAGTTTTTTTCATTTCTATAATCCAATAATTGTTCATTTATGTAATGTAAAGGAGGTTTCCCCCTCAAAGTGGCTGAATTCTAAGGCGGTGATCTCTCTTTTCTTCTATTTTTGGAACTTGTCTCATAACACTACCCTTATGACATAACATTATAGGGACTCCAAAGGCCTAATATGACCTCTACCCTTCTGACATAATAGTATAGGGACCCTAGAAACCTAATCCAATCTCCACCCTTATGGCATAATAGCACAGGGACTGCAGAGGCCTAATATGACCTCCACCCTTTTGACCTAACAATATAGGGACTCTAGGGACCTAATGCCATCTCCACCCTTCTAGCATAACAATAAATAGACTCCAGAGACCTAATCCAATCTCCACCCTTTTGGCCTAATAGTAGAGGGACTCTAGAGATATAATATGATCTCCACCCTTCTAACATAACAATATAGTGACTCCAGATATATAATTTGGTTTGCACCTTTCTAGCCTAATAGTACATTGACTCCATAGATATAATTAGATCTCCACCCTTCTGCCATGATAATACCGAGACTCTAGAGATCTAATCTGATCTCCACCCTTCTGGCATAACAATATAGGGAATATAGAGATCTAATATGATATCCACCCTTCTGGCATAATAGTATAGAGACTCTAGATATCTAATCAAATCTCCACCCTTTTGGTTTACAGTACAAGGACTCCAGAGATCTAATATGGTATTAAACCTTATTCCATGACAGTAAAAGGACTCCAGAGATATAATCTGATATCCACCCTTCTAGCATAACAACATGTGGAATACATAGGTCTAATATGATCTCCATGCTTCTCGCATAATAGTACATGGAATCTAGATATATAATATGATCTCCACCCTTCTGCCACAACAGTTGTAACACCCACCTCACACACTTACTCAAGTTCACCGATACACTGGGGTAAACATGCGATGATAAGTTACTATAATATGATTCAAACTCCTAGATAACCTTAACAAAGTGGAATTGAAAAACCAAAACATTACTAACTTCCCTTAGGTGCTACAGGACCCCCAAGGGCTAAACCACCCTTCCAGGTTCCTAGACCTTGAATTAAATTTATTTTTCACTGACATGAACTCCCAATTGTATGCACAAGAATGCATCCATTTTACTGAAAACCTCTAGTCACATGCATAATCATGCAAGGGAGTGAATACGGTATAAATTTCACAGTTCTGTGCTTGCTACCACGAAATATGTGCCACCTTTTCAGGGCTATAATACATATCACTGTCCAGAACTTGATGAAACTTCCCAAAACCGTAAATGACACAAGGAAAAAACTTCTAGCATAAAAATTAGTTAATAAATTGACCTAAGAAAGCCTAACCATGACTAAAATTCCGCCAAATATATGGAAGACATGTAATCTATAGGTCATGAATTCATATTTAAACATAGGGGTTTGAAACTTATCTGAGATTCACCAAGAAGGTCTAATACCCTATCATAATAACTAAAATAACATTTTTTAGCCCATACATTCATCAACCATTCATATATTCATCAAACATGTCAAGAGTCATAGACATTATACATAATATAACCAACAAATAACCAACATAGAAACCAACAAATAACCAACATAAAACCATGGAAAATCAACCATAAGATAACCATCATAATCAATACATATGTTGATAGATCACAAAAGGAAAATACCTCATATTAACACATGAAAATACGAACTAAGTTAGGGACTTCCACGTACCACCTGTCCATAGATTGGTACGAACCAAATATTTCTTTCATCAAATCACCCTCGTGCCATATTCCAAGCATGAATGTGGGATCTCATGGAATAAACCAAGAAAAATTGAACCATGGCTTCTAGAGGAAAACTCGCCTCAACCCTTAATTAGTGATTCCACCTCATGGTTGGACATCACTAACCATCACCATATCAACCTCTACCAAGGTTGTCTAAGGCTCCAGAGCGATTATTCCAACTTGGATCCAGGACTAGTAACTCAACACATAGTTTCCACAGGGATCCAGAGTGTTTGTCCAACCAAGGCTCTAGGAATAGTAACTCAAGCCACCAAGGGATCTAGTGAATTTTTCCAACCAAGGCTTCCAAGACTAGTAACTCAACCAAAGATGTTCCATAGCTTCTAGAGCATTTTTCCAACCAAGGCTTCCAGGAACTAGTAACTCAACCCACAACCATAAGAAATATGAGCACCAATAAGAAACCAAAGGGAAAACCCACAACACCATTGCTACATAGGAAATGGTAAGGCTAGGAAAAACCATTGTCAATATAGGAAATCCTCCATGCCAATGACATTTCATAACCAAGAAACCACATGCACGTACCATGCATGCGGTTACATCAGAATTTGCAAGGAGTTTTTGCTCCGTGATCTAGTGTCGGATTAGATCATCAGATATGAAAAATATTATCAATATTATGCTATAAATAAGAGAGATGGAACCTAACCTCCTCACAGGTTGGGGAAGGATTTTGAATTTATAGCAGAATCCTCGTGCTCCACTCAAGCAATCTGTTTCATCTGCACTCGATCTCAACACCTAAACACAACCACTAACACTCAAGGAGCACAAGTGATCTTCCTCAGAGGATTGTTAGATTAAAATAAATATAAAATTAGTATAATATTTTCTGAACACATAATCATGTAAGGGAAGGAATCATAAATATTCATAAATCATGTAAAAGACTACAATGCTTATACATTTTATTCCATGCTTCCTCTCCATGATCCGACAAAGTTTCCCCACTATATCCAAGAAATGAGCATGAATATCACACACATATGTCAAAGACCTCACAAGATCTTTGTAGCAGCAAAATGGTACACAGGATTAAGACCTCATCTCTCTCAAAATTTAGCTCTCCAAAACTAGCTCTCCCAAAACTAGTTTGACCCTATCAAATGGTATGATATAAATAGGTAGAATATAGGTCACAAGAGGATGTATATGGATGCTCAGGGCGACGAGAAGCTAAAAAACCTTCTAACTGACGAGTCCTAGCCAACTCGAATAGATGAGACATTAAACTGATCTCCTATGGACTAAGGCACTTTAGAACATTCCCTTAGCCGCAGGCATATAACAAGTTGAAAAGGTCCCTGGCCGCAGGAATAAGGAGATGTGGTAGTGGCTATAGGGTCTTGGCCACAGACAAAAGCCTAGCTTGTTGCAGCTAAGGGTCAAACTAGCCAAAAAAGGGTCCTCATGTCAGGAAAAAGTAATACAGTCATGAGGGATAAGGGTTAGTGATACAGGGGGAGAAAAATAGGTTGATAAAAAATGGTCCCTAATGTATGAGGTCAAAATTAGAAGTTTATGGCCGAAATAAATTATGATAACCCAGAGGTCCAAATGGAATTAGGGAAACAAAGCCTAGGATGCAGATTAGAAGACACTAAAGTTGAAGTCTCAACCGTGCTGATAACATCCCTGAGGCGGACATACCTATGCTCAGTCATAAGAGAATACTAAACATGGCCACCAAAACATATATTGCGGATCCATGACATAAAGTGCTAGAAGATAGCCATGACATACATACACAATGGATCCATGTGACTCAATGAATAGAGCATAACCAATAAGAAATACAATCATGGATCTATGTCACAATATGCATAAGTAGGGATATGGACACATGACAAATAAATAAGTTTCCCAGATAGCCCTAAAAGTACATAAATCCAATGTAGCCTGGGAAGGATTCCATATAAGAGTGAGATGTACCTAACCTAAAGTCTTCAACATAACCCCGATGGTATGAATATACACATGTGAATAGATGATTTGGAGTTGAGCAAGGTAGAAACCGCCTGATTACTAGCCAATGAGGTAAACTAGAAACATACACAAGTGAATCCACCAATGAGGAAAATGGATCCCAAGTTACCTAGTACCGTCCACGAACTATGAATAAATGAGCTAATGTTGAACACTAGTGAACTCGTCGAATCATGAGCTAATTATGTTGTTGGGCTAGGGTCCCCTAGGGTCAACTTTAAGTCAAATTTTTTTATTTTGTTAAAGCCCAACGCGTAGATCAAAGCTCCTTATTTTTGTAACAGGTAAAAGGGTAAAACATGGGGCTCAAACTACGATTTGAGTCCATGGTTTTTGCACGTCTAAGTCATATAAAAAGGTAGGTAAGAGTCATATAAATCAAGAATAAACGAATGAATAATCTGATGTTTATGTGATTTGGGCAAGTTTTGTGATAATTCTGATTAGAGATAGGCTCCTGGCGCTATGTGCGCGGAGACCTAAGTCTCGGGTTGTGTGCGAGGACTTTGCAGCTGGTTGGGTAAGGGAAATAATTGTAGTCATTAGAGGAAATTTTATCCTAAAAGTGGCCTCCTAAGGAAAAATAATAAAATAATATTTAAAATAATAAAATAGGGGTTATGAATTTTGGAGGGAAAAGAAAAAACTACATTTTTAATTGTATTTTTGGATTATCTCCCTATAGGTTTACTCAATTTAAAGTGTAGACACTCATTGGATGTGAAATTTAATAGGAGATATGAATTTTGGAGGGAAAAGAAAAAACTACTTTTTTTAATTGTATTTTTGGATTATCTCCTCATAGGTTTACTCAAATTTGAAGTGTAGATACTTGTTGGACGCTAAATTAAATTTCACTTCAAACGAGTCCCCATTATGCATACCTTTGAGAAGATCCACATTGATAAAAATTCAAGTTAAATTAAAAAAAAACTTGTTCACAAGTTTTTTTAATTTATCTTGAATTTTTATCAATGTGGATCTTCTCAAAAGTATGCATAATGGGTACTCGTTGGATGCAAAATTTAATTCCACATCCAACGAGTGTCTACACTTGAAATTTGAGTAAACCTGTATGGTGATAAGCAAAAATTACAATTAAAAAAGTATTTTTTCTTCTTTTCCCTCCAAAATATTTACATGTACCTATTTTTAAATTTCAAGGATTTTTTTTGGTTTACATATTATGACATGCAAATTACGTGAAAATTTCATGGGCACTTTTAGGTTAAAATTTCCTCTAATGCATTGAAGATTTGCTAATAAAGAGAAGTTTTGGTGAAATTACTGGTTTAATTGCAGGATCTATGTCTTATGTGTTAATTTGTTGATTTTATTATAGATCTACTATAGTTTATGTTATCTAATGCATGAGTTACTTATATAATCATAGATCTTTGTAATTGCACAAGAATTATATCAGTTATGTTATAGAATATACCTCTGTGTTTGCACAAAACGACATTTTTGTTAAGGGTTAAAAAACAATATATAAACACAATGTTGATTAGATCAGATCAGAAAGGGTTAGATCCACAACATATTTCTCCCTCATGGTGTGGAAACCTTGTTCCAACACCCCCCCATATTTCTTTGGGTGAGACTTTGGTCTGTGCAAGAAAATCACTACCGAAAGAGCTAGTAGTTGGAGGGTTTTGTTGGTTGTGCAGAACACTCTGAACCTGAGTCAAGACCCCTTAAGCCAAAAAATGGTTTAGTTTCTAGGACCAAGATCTGTTTGAGGGATATTTGATGTTGCGGCATCTGACTGAGCTCGAATTACAAGATTGGTTGGATAGAAAGGCGCGCGAGTTCATGATCCAAGAGAACTGGAATTTGCGATTATCTGCTGAAGAATGGGAACAAATATTTATTTATATGGAGAAAGACGCATTTTTCTTTACATCCTTTGCAAAAAAACTACACAAGTGGTTATATCGGCTTGCTGAGTTTCAGACCTGCGCAAAGGATGACGCAGTCACCAAGTGGACTCCTAAGTTGATTTAACAATTGGAAAAATCCAGCAATAAGATCATTCGTGCAATAGATTACTGGATCGATAACATTATAGGTGGATTTTTCACTAAATTTGTTATTGATGCCTTTGTGTCGTATTATGAATTTGAAATAAGGTTTTTCAAAGGTCCTCGAGGTAAGTTCCTGTGCTCTTTAAAGTTGTGGATTAAAATTCTCTTATGTGAAAAGGGAACTCGATGCAACCATACTGAGTGAATGTTGAGAAGAGGTAAACCTAGCTCTACATATAGTGGAAAAATTTATAACACAGACCCGGATAGAGATTTTGTGTATAGTCCCCTCAAAGGAAGATCTAACAGTGATGAAGAGTATGAAACAAACAGTTCTGGTGAATCAATGCAGTGTGAATAAAGGACTACAAATGCGCTTTAGATCCCATCCACCCCACTCCCAAATCCACCTCACACTCCACTCCACCCCACTTCACCTCCACCTCCACCTCCACCACCAATATTGGATATGGATAACTCTATTAATATGCAAAATTTTAAGGGTGTCGGGAATGAAGACACTGAAAAATTCAGGTTCATCACAGAGGCTGTGTGGAAGGCACACCACATTAATGATGATGATGTTAAGAAAGAGCATCTAACCAATACATTCCAAGGAAGTGTGCTGGACTGGTATATGAGGTATGTAGAAAATAACCCAAATGTGATGATAGATGATCTCAAAAATTCATTAAAGGAACAGTTCCGAAAGCCAAAGTCATATGCTAACGAATTAAAGGATATTCACCAGGAAGTGAATGAGACTGTATGGGAAGTGGATCAATGAATAAAATGTATCATCAGGGATGGAGGCTTCACCATTAGTGATGATTGACATAAATAATGGTTCATTGCAATTTTATTTCCGCATCTGTGCCCGCCTTTGTCATAATCGAAGATCACATCCCAGGTCAAATCTATGGAAATCACGATGAAGATGGAAGCTTATCTAGTTCAGAATGTGCAGGCTGAGGTTCAACAGATTCAAAGTCAATTGGATACCCTACACTTATAACTACAAAGCTTGCAGAAGGAGAATGGGAAGGATGTGTGCACAAATATATGGTGAGTGCGCTACAAAGCTGAATGACACTACAAGGAACAATGCCCCATATATGGTGAATATCTGGAAGTTGGAGGAATGAGTTCGATCAAGGGTTGGAGCACCACCAGGTGTGAACCATCCAATATGTCGCACAATATTTCAAGTAGCCAGACAACATCCTAAAGACTACTATCCTAGGTTGCAGAAATCATATTTCGACGAACAAGAAACTATATTGCAAATTTTTTCAATCTGTAGGCCATGATGAGAAGCACTGTCGCAATTTTGAATTAATGTTTGACTAAGTTGCAGCCTACATGATGTAGTCAGAAAATAGAGGTCTAGATTCACCTGTATCACCCTTTGGGAGAGGGGGATTTTAGGTCTAGGGGTGTGGAAGAGGAGGAGGAGCTAGTTGTGGAAGAGGCCAGATAATTTTTTTTTAATTGTGGAGAACTTGGACACTTTGCATACGATTTCCCGAACTCGACACAAAAATATTGTAGGTATTGTCGAAATTTTGAACATGTAATTGAAGATTGTCCTGTGTTGTTTGTGAAGATGCAAGATAAGAATACCTCGACACCTACACGATACATTTATATGATGAGGGCAGAGTCGCATGATGAAGATCCTAGTGTTAATATTGTGACCAGAAGTGGTTCAAAAATTTGTGAAAACAAATCCGAAGATAAGAAAATTGCTACAAATGTCTGGGTTCGAAAATCCCCTGAGAAGAAGGAAGGGTTTAACTTGAAAAAGGAAAAGGATACTTTTAACGAAGCAAAGAAGAAAATTATGGAACTTGTTGCATCGACATAAAAATTATTGATTAGGCCTATTGATACCACAGAGGTGACCGATCCAGATGAAATGAAAGTGAATCTATAGGCTTGTATGAAGCTTATGCGAAATAAGAAGGTGGTTAAATACCTGCAAACATTAATTGATATCTGTGCTGATAAGGAACAACCCCAAAAGGAATAGAGGGCTCTCAACAAAATCTACAAAAGAAAGAGAAGGACTGGGCGAGAAATGCACTTGACCGCTCATATAGGAGACTTTGAGATGGATCAAGTCATTTTGGATATGGGATCTGATGCAAATGTACTACCTAAGAAAACATGGAAGATAATGGGAGAACCTAAGCTCGAATGGTCCACAGTTCAGCTGCACATGGCTAACTATCAAAATATCCTAATGGGCAGACTCCCTAGGGTAGTAGTTGACATTGAAGGAGTCAAGGTGTTTTTTGACTTTGAAGTCATAAAAATTGTTGATGATAGAAACCTGTATCCTACACTGCTAGGTTTAGACTGGAATTTTGTCACGGATGCTATAACTAACCTAAAGTGCATGACCATGGTTTTTGAAAGCAATGAGACAAGGGTTGTGGTCCCTCTGGACCCCGTAGAAGGATAAAGATACACAGAGATAGTGCATGATGAATATGCCGATGGTGATATTGATCATGTCTAAAAATTGACTGCGAGGATATAAGGAAAAACCTGACAACAGATGTCCAAATTAGTTGGGAGAAGGATATTTCGTGCTTATCAGACTCAATTGAAGAATTGGAAAACTAGAAGAACCGATTACATGAAGTATCCACACTGCGCTGTATATCTTCTAAGGTACATGAAATTCCACATTATGATGGTATAGGAGATGTTAATATGTTTTTAGATGTAATTGAAGGGATCTTCCATAGGAAAAATGGTTCCACACACTTGATCTAGCTTTGCGCTCAACCCCAAAACGCTGGTGGGGAACTCACAAAGAAAATATTTCTACTTGGAAGGAATGTCATCGAATGCTACGATTGTGATTTGGTATCCCCAACACCTGAATGAAAGGAACATATTCAGGCATAGAGGATCCACGCATTCATTTAGCTAGTTGGATTGCAATTTGGGAAGAAGAGCCACAACCAAAATGGGTTCACATATTCATCCATACATTAGATAGGGTACCCATGAATTGGTACTTGGAGACTGAGCTACAACATGTTATCGCCGAATGGGATGCGTTGAAAGAAATCTTCATATTGAATTTCAGCTTTGAAATTTGTTTCTAGAGTGTTGATGAAGCATTAGAGGAGATTAGAGATGTTATCTTTTACATGCCAAAAGAATCAGTGGTATGGGTGTCACCAGAATGGAACACGTAGATATAGGTTTCCGTTGAATGTCGCAATGTGACCAATGAAGAAAAAAAGGAGGATCCAAGAAACATTAACATTCCTAAGTCTGAGGGTTAGCACACAATTTCTAGACCTAAGATTGCATTGCCATATGTTACTGAATCTGTTAAAACTAGGAAAGTTATTATTGGGTCAGAAGAGTAGCCTAATTTTCGAAGATAGGGGATTATTGGGATGGAGATACAGTGGGTAAGATTGCAGAACTTCTTATTGAGTATCAAGAGTTGTTTCCCACTAAATTTTCTGAGCTAAAAGGGATTATTGGAGATATTGGTGGGATGAAAATCACCTTGAAACCAAATGTTAGGCCTGTTAAGTAGCACCCTTATAGATTGAACCCAAAGTATAAGAAAAAGGTTATGGAAGAATTGGAAAAAATGGTTTCTGGAGGAATTATTGAGCCAGTAGAGGAATCATATATGGTGAGTCCCATGGTAGTCCAAGAAAATAAAACAAAAGGTGAAATACGGATTTGTGTTGACTTGCGCAAATTGAATGATGCTTGTGTGCATGCTCCTTTTTCGACTCTATTCTTAGATGAGGTGTTGGAAAACGTAGGAGGGAAGGAAGCCTATTAATTTACTGATGGATTTTGAAGATATCATCATATAAGGATCATGCCTAAAGACCAGAGCAAGACTACCTTTGTGACAGAATGAGGTTCATTCCAATATAATGTAATGCCATTTGGATTGAAGAATACGCCGACTATATTTTTGTGCGTAGTCATCGCTGCTTTCAAATACTATATCCATAAGTTCTTAGAAGTGTAATTTTATGATTGGAATATCTTTGGACTATTGAAGAAACATGTCTCCAGCCTGTGTTTGATTTTAGACACTTTTCGATGATAAAATATTTCTATGAACTTGAAGAAGTGTATATTCTGTGTCCCCTTTGGTATCTTGCTAGGACATATTTCCTATCAACAAGGAATGATGGTTGATCCAGACAAAATTGTTGTCATTATTAATCTAGATCCCCCAACGAATGTGAAATATTTGCACTCAGTAGTGGCTCGAAAAAATGGATATTATCAGAAGTTTATTCAAGCTCATGCGAAGATAAATGTGCTGATGGAGAAGGAAACTATTTTCTCTTGGGATGAGGAATGTCAGAAGACTTTGGACATCCTCAAGGAGAATATGATATGTGTGCCTATTGTTGAAAATATTGTCATTGATGGAAAAGAAAGCAGTAGAGGCAGAGGCAGCAAATACAGAGGAAGAGATGAAACAGTCATGCAGTAGA
The DNA here is from genome assembly GCA_034641835.2 of Pinus albicaulis. Taxonomy (NCBI): domain Eukaryota; kingdom Viridiplantae; phylum Streptophyta; class Pinopsida; order Pinales; family Pinaceae; genus Pinus; species Pinus albicaulis. Next base: position 211,646,267 of record CM076577.1, read on the forward strand.
GGCAGAGGTCGAGCGACAGAAGCAGCAAAGGCAGAGGCAGAGGCAGGGCCGTTATCGCAGAAAGGCAGAGGTAGAGGCAGAGCCGTTATTTCGAGAATCTTTACCCAGGCTGGAGGATACATAAACATAAATTCTGAGAATCATTACCCAGGCTGGAGGATACATAAACATAAATTTCGAGAATTATTACCACAGCTGGAGGATACAATAAAGGCGGTAGAAGAAACTTATATATATGCAGCGCCTTATTTATGTTGCGCCTTATACACAAAGGACCAAGACTACAATACAAAATTTATGTATTATATGCTTGTGCACAAGATTAAATGATTAAAGGTCCCATTGTTCTAATTTTAAAACAAACGAAGTAATATAAGGTGGGACCCTTATGAATCGCATCGGAGAATATAAGGGCAGTGGAACAGGTTAACAATAGAAAGTTGCGATTGCGATTGAGTTCCGGACCTGATGGGCATATAAACTGAAATTCATATATATTTTAGTTCCGGTAAATAGTGATTGATCGCATCGGAGCATCAGAGTATAAGTATATCGAAACATGCAACTGCAAATTGCGATTGCGATTGAGATCCGGACCCGATGGGCATATAAACTGCAATTCATATATATTTGAGTTCCGGTAAATAGTGATTGATTGCATCGGAGCATCGGAGTATAAGTATATCGGAACATGCAACTGCAAATTGCGATTGCGATTGAGATCCGGACCCGATGGGCATATAAACTACAATTCATTTATATTTGAGTTCCAGTATGCAGTGATTGATCGCATCGGAGCATCAGAGTATAAGTATATCGGAACATGCAACTAAAAATTGCAATTGCGATTGAGATCCGGACCCGAAGGGCATATAAACTGCAATTCATATATATTTGAGTTCTGGTAAACAGTGATTAGTCACATCGGAGAAAGAGCAAAGTATATGTATATGCGCAGCGCACAATATACGAAGTACCATAAGGTGGGACACCTCTACAGAAAATTTCGAGAATCATTACCCTGGCTAAAGGTTACATTAAAGCGGAAGCATAAAGCTTATATATATATATACAGCACGGTACAGATGTTGTGCTTTATATTCAAAGGCTCAAAGCTTATATATATATATATATGTTTATATGGAGCACTTTATGGACAAGGGACCAAGGGTATAATCCAAAGCATATGTATTATATATTTTGGCGTGAGATCAAAAGAACCAAAGGTTTTAACACTTGGTTTTAAAACAAACAAAGTTCTATATGGTGGGACCCTCACACAATCGCATCGGAGAAAGTTCGCAAGAGGAACATGTTTACAAATATTTGCGATTGCGATGAAAGACCGGACCCAATGGGTTTATAAAACCATGACTGATATATGTTTGAAGTTTCGTCATAACAGTAAATCATTGGAATCGGAGCATCGAAGCATTGAGATAATCGGTACATTCAAATGGAAATTGCGATTGTGATTAATCAGAATCGGAAGAAGTCGAGGAGTGTTACATCGCATCGGAAAGATCGGTAAGTGGGCCCGTAAGGGAATTTTATGTACTAAAATAATCTCTCAGCAGTACATCGCCGGAAGTTACATATGTTATATAAAAGGGCAGCCTATATGTTAAAATCAATTCTTATCGTGCCGAGAGTTAAATCGTGATGTATGAAAAGGGAAGTTACATAAGCATGGCAGTTACATTGCGACAGTAAGAAGGAAATCAATCAAAACCGAAAGGGCCAAACACAGTCACAGAAAAGCCAAATACAATCACAGAAAAGCCAAACACAATCACAGAAAATACAAGCGCAGTGAACGAAGAGGCTGAATGAGTGAGCTGAAGTTTTCATTATATGTGAATGTAAATATTGTAATTGATTTTTTATTGTTTGTGATGCATTGGCAAGTCTCCGGAAGAAAACAAAATTCCACTGTAATATTAAAATAAGCACCTACAGTTACATTTTTCTGAGTGAGTTGAAAAAGAAATGAGAAGGTAGAAGACCAAGAAGTATGACTATCCATTTCGAATTCCTAAAGGAAAACAAACAGTCATCAAGAAATCTATATAAATAATATCATCTTGATATGAAAAGAGAGAGAGAGAGAGTAAATATAGAGAATGCAGAGTATAGAAGATTTAGGCAGAGAAGATAAAGAAAAGAAGAGAAAAAAGAGATGCTACAGATCAGAGCTGATATCTGAGGTAAATCAGCAAACATTCCGTTTGATAAATTGAGGAAATTGGAGCTTCCCTATCAAGTTGAAGCTTGATAGCTGTCAGTTGTAGCTGACTGAGGTTGGAGCCTCTTGTAGGTTGGTGCCTGCAGAAAATTGAAGGGATTTGGAGCTTCCTTGCAAGTTGTAGCTTGCAGAATTGAGGTTGGTGCCTCCTTTAGGTCAGTGCCTATGGAAAAATAGTGGTGAGAGGGAGTTGGAGCTTGCCTTTGCATCACAACAACAATAAGATGTGGTTTTCTCCCTTTATGGGTTTCCACTTAAATCTGCCGTCTCTATCTGTGTTGTCTGTGTATTGAGATGATTTACCAAATTTTCTTAATGTTTGCTGCCCTCATAATAAGTTTGAAGTCAAATTAATTTAATACTTGCCGCATCATATTAAGACTGTTCATGTACTAAGGTTGATTATAAAAGTAAACTGTAAATTAACTGATGAAAAATTTAAAAAGCTCATATATGTGTTAAACTGATTCACCCTCCCTCTCAGTTTAATTAAGAATTCAATAATTGGTATCAGAGCCAGGTTCCTTTGTACCAGTTTAACAACTGAAAGGAGATTCTAGGTTCTCAGGATGGCTAGTAAAGAAGGATGCTCAACCAATAAAGCCCCTTTCTTTACAGGTGAAAATTATGCCTTCTAGAAAATCAGGATGAGGACATACATAATGTCTCTAGGAATAGAAGTTTGGGGTGCTGTGGAATCAGGATATGCCCCAAAGGCAACTGAATCAGAAAAGGAAACCAAACAAGATTTTGTAGCTAACGCAAAAGCCATGAATGCCATCTTAAATGGATTGTGTGAAGCTGAATTTATCAAAGAAATGCACAAGGACACTGCCAAAGAGATGTGGGATACTCTAGAGAACATCCATGAGGGAGATAAAAGGGTAAAGACTGCCAAACTTCAAGTATATAGAGCTCAGTTTGAAAATTTAAAAATGAATGATGATGAAGATGTTGGCAGCTTCTTCTTAAAATTTGCAGAAATTGTAAACAATATGAAAGCTCTTGGAGAGAACATACCAGAAGGTATAATTGTGCAAAAGATTCTAAGATCTCTTCCATCCAAGTTTAATCCCAAGGTGTCTGCAATAGAAGAAACAACTGATTGAGAGACCTTGACCATGAACCAGCTACTTGGAAATCTAATAGCATATGAGATGAGGCTTCCACAGAAGAAGCCAAGTACGAGGGAGGCAGCCTTTAAAACAGAAAAGAAGAAAGAAGAAGAGGAAGACATATGCCCTTTCTCTGATGAAGAAGAGGCAAAATTTGTCAAGAAATTGGATAGAGGCTCAAGTAAATACAAAGGTAAAATTCCTTTCAAATGATTTAACTGTGGAAGAGTGGGACACTATGCTGCTAAGTGTCCTCACAAGAAAGTAAGGAATCAGGCTCAAGAAACAGAGAAAAATGCATCAAAAAACTGGCAGAAAGGAAGGAAGTTCAGCAGAAAATCCTTCTATGCTCAACAAGACAGCAGTGCATCTGAAGACTCAAATGAAACTTCAAGTGAAGAAGGAACCTCTGAATTTTTATTGATGGCCATAGAAGAACTTGAAGGTCTCCTGCTAGAAGATGAAGAAGAAGAAGGTGAAGTCGACCTTGAGGGGGAGCTAAGAAGTGCTCTAGAAGATATTGATGGACTCAAGATGAAATGCAGAAAACAAAATGACATTCTCCTCAAGTATGTACGAGAAGAACAGAATTCAGAAGTCCTTATGCAGCTAAATATAGAGCTTGAAGAAGCCAAGAAGATAAAGGACATGTTACTTAAGCAAATCAACGAAAAAACCCAGGAACAAGAAAAGTTGGAAGAAGAAGTAGTTTGTCTCAGGAAGAAATTAGAAAATGCTCAAAGGAAAGTGGTTATAAACTCTTCTCAAACAACAAGCTCTAGTAAGTTGAATGAAATTCTGGTTGCTCAAAGATCTCCTATAATAAAAACTGGAATAGGCTATGAAGGAGAATCAAGTAAAAACAAAGAAAAGGAAAATAGAGAGATTATTTTTGTAAAAGAAAAGAAGGATGATGAAGCAGCTCAAATAATTCCTACAAAAGAAGAAACTTGTAAGGAAGGAGAAAGACACCAGAAAAATCCTCTAATAACAAAGAATGAAAGAAATACTCAAACAACAAGAAAAGATTCATATACCCATGAGTATGTCAAATTTGGAAGCCATCAAAGGAGATTCTTCCCTCATATGAAAATTTCCACCTGTTATGTCTGCCACAAGCTGGGACACATTGCTGCATACTGTCATGCAAGGAGGAGTGATTCAAACCAGCAAAAGATGTAAACAGTGAAAAGAAAGTCTCAAGTAAACAAATGGAGAAGACAACCTTACATCAGGTATGCAAATAATTTCTATGGTTACTGTTTTTATTGTAAGGAATTTGGCCATAAAATTATTGAATGTAGAAAGTATGGAAAAAGATTAATGTCCAACACCTCAAGGAGGTATATGAATCAAATAAATTTTGTTCATACTCACAATTCTGCAAAAATTATGATCAAATGCTGTGTATGCAATCAAGTTGGACATATGCCTTCCAAATGTCCTCTGAAAGGATGTGATTCATCATCTCACAAAAGATACCAAACAAAATGATGCCTCCAGTGGAAAAAGAAGGTGAATAAGTGTGACCTGGCTCTAATTGCTCAAGATCTGAAAAGCCAATGGTATCTGGACAGTGGCTGCTCAAAACATATGACTGGAGACAGGAGAAAATTTATAACTTTTGATGAAAAGAAAACTGGTAATGTTACTTTTGGCAATGATAAATCAGGAAAAATCAAGGGAAAGGGCTCAGTCAGCTTAGATAATGGCAGAGGTAAGGCCCAAGATGTACTTTTTGTAGATGGGCTGAAATCAAATTTGCTGCGTGTCAGTCAAATGTGTGATAAAGGCTGCGAAGTTCTTTTCAGAGCACAAGACTGTGAAGTCAGATCAAGCACCATAGGTAAGACTCTACTCAAAGGTGTTCGAACAGAGAGCAATTTTTACATCGTGAAAGAGGAAGATAAAGCATGCCATCTTAGCAAAATTGAGAAGTCATGGTTATGGCATAGGAGATTGGGACATCTCATCTTCGATCATATCATCAGACTGAGCAAGAAGAAAGCGGTAAGAGACATGCCAGAAATAAAAAGGCCTTCTAATACCATATGAAAATCTTGTCAATTGGGTAAATAGACCCACACATCATTTAAGGCCAAAGATGAGTTATCAATAAGAAGACTACTCCAGCTTGTGCACATGGATTTGTGTGGACCTGCAAGAACTAAAACACCAAGTGGAGAATCCTACTTCATGCTAATAATAGATGATTTATCCAGAATGACATGGGTTGCATTTCTCAAGAATAAATCGGAAGCTCTGGAAAAATTCAAAATATTCAAAGCATTAGTAGAAAATCAGACAGGATGCAAGCTAAAATGCATCAGATCAGATAGAGGAGGTGAATTCACAGATTATGACTTTGCAGATCTATGCAATGAATATGGCATAAAACAACAATTTACTATTGCGAGGACACCTTAGCAGAATGGAGTAGCAGAGAGAAAAACAGATCTGTTCAACAAATTTCCAGAGCCATGATGCAAGAGAATAACATTCCTCAAACCTTCTGGGCAGAAGCGGTACACATAACAGTGCATATCCTTAATGAAGCTCACTTAAGGCCAAGCAGTGACAAGACTCCCTATGAACTATGGCATGGAAAGCCAACTTCAATCAAACATTTTAGAATCTTTGGAAGAAAGTGTTACATAAAGAATAATGATGAAAATCTTGGGAAATTTGATGCAAGAGCAGATGAAGGGATTTTTCTAGGATATGCTTCCAAAAGTAAAGGGTACAGTGCTACAACAAGACTCTTCGAAAACTAGTAGAAATTATTGACGTGAGGTTTGATGAAGAACTTCCAAACAATACAAGAGATACAGACTGTTGCAGTCCATCAGACAACCATGAAGAAGAAAACCAAAATGATGATGAAACAAGCAACACAATAGAAGATGCAGAGCTGAGCTCAAAAGCCCCCTCAAGATACACTCGGAAGAATCATCCTGAAGATCAGATCATAGGAGACAAGAAAGTAGGGGTCCAGACAAGGAGGCAACTAACTGAACATACAGAAGAGGTATACATAGCCATGTTATCAAAGATAGAGCCAAAGAGATTTGAAGAAGCCAGCAAGGACAAGTCTTGGGTAAATGCTATGAATGAAGAATTGGACCAAATTGAGAAAAACAATACCTGGGAACTAGTTCCTAGACCCACTGGGAAAAATGTCATAGGCTCAAAATGGGTATTCAAAAATAAAATGAATGAGGAAGGATAGGTAATCAGAAATAAAGCCAGACTTGTCTGCAAAGGATATTCACAAATCGAAGGGCTTGATTTCGATGAAACATTTGCCCCTATAGCCAGAATGGAAGCCATCAGAATGTTTCTGGCCTTTGCATGCTACCAAGACTTCAAGGTATATCAAATGGATGTAAAATATTCTTTTCTGAATGGAGATCTAGAAGAAGAAGTCTACATGGAACAACTGGAAGGTTTCTCTTTAACAGACAAAGAAGACTATGTGTGCAGACTGAAGAAGGCTCTATATGGACTGAAACAGGCTCCTCGTGCTTGGTACTCAAGACTGGATAAAATCTGCTTTTCTGAATGGAGATTTAGAAGAAGAACTCTACATGGAACAACCGGAAGGTTTCTCTTTAACATACAAAGAAGACTATCTGTGCATACTAAAGAAGGCTCTATACGGACTGAAACAGGCTCCTCGTGCTGGGTACTCAAGACTGGATAAATATTTGCAAAAACAAGGCTTTAAGAGAGGTGGAGTAGACAACAATCTATACATAAAAGCCCATGAAAATGAACTCCTGATTGTTGTAGTATATGTTGATGACATTATGTTTGGAAGCAATAGAGATGAACTAGAAAAAGGGTTTGCTGAGAAGATGAAATCAAAGTTTGAGATGTCCATGATTGGAGAACTCAGTTTCTACTTAGGACTTCAAATTCAACAAAAGAACATAGGCACATTCATCTCACAGGAAAAATACTTAAAAGAAATGTTGAAAAAGTTCAAAATGGAGGACTGCAAACCTGTGTCAACTCCCATGATCATGGGATGCAAGCTGTGTGCTGATGATGGATCTGCTGATATAGATAAAAAACTCTACAGATCCATGATAGGAAGTCTGATGTATCTGATAGCATCAAGACCAGACATCATGCTAGAAGTAGGCCTAGTGGCTAGATATCAAGCAGCACCTAAACAAAACCACCTTCTGGCAGTCAAAAGAATATTTAGATATCTACAAGGAACAACACAGTATGGACTTTGGTATCCTAAAGGCAAAAGCTTCACTTTGACATCATACACAGATGCAGATTGGGCCAGCTGTGTGGATGACAGGAAAAGCACAAGTGGAGGTGCTTTCTATTTAGGAGAAAGTCTAGTGGCATGGTTAAGCAAGAAATAGACATCTATCTCTCTGTCTATATCAGAAGCAGAGTATATAGCAGCAGCAACATGTTGTACACAAGTCATGTGGATGAGGAAAACCCTCCAAGACATGAAGGTAAGCATTGATGAACCTATCTCAATCAAATGTGATAATACAAGTGCTATAAGTATATCTAAAAATCCTGTGGTTCACTCAAAAAATAAACGTATCCCAATCAAGTATCATTTTCTCCGAGAACAAGTGGCTCAGAAGATAGTAAAACTGGAGTATGTACCAACAAAAGAACAGACAATAGATATATTTACCAAACCACTTGCTAGAGAACCATTTGAATATTTGAGAAATAGACTAGGGGTAGTATCTGTAGATGCTACTCTATGATATGAAGATAAAGCACAGTTTCATGGGGAGAAAAGAAACGAAAATATCATTCGAGGGGTAGATCGGCCAACAAAGGAAGCATGAAACAGGTCCTCAGGATCAAAGGATTAAAGGACAAAATCTACACTACGAGATGTGCAACCCCTTGCCATTGATTTCAAAGGGGGAGGAAGAGCAGGCAAACAGAGAAAGTGTATTGCCACAGAGAAAGTGTATTGCCATCAATGCCAAAGGGGGAGACTGTTGAAAATATTGTCATTGATGGCAAAGAAAGCAGCAGAAGCAGAGGCAGCAAATACAGAGGAAGAGATGAAACGGTCATGCAGTAGAGGCAGAGGTCGAGCGACAGAAGCAGCAAAGGCAGAAGCAGAAAGGCAGAGGCAGAGGCAGAGCCATTATCGTAGAAAGACAGAGGCAGAGGCAGAGCCGTTATTCCGAGAATCGTTACCCAGGCTAGAGGATACATAAACATAAATTCCGAGAATCGTTACCCAGGCTGGAGGATACATAAACATAAATTCCGAGAATCGTTACCCAGGCTGGAGGATACATAAACATAAATTCCGAGAATTATTACCACAACTGGAGGATACAATAAAGGCGGTAGCAGAAACTTATATATATGCAGCGCCTTATTTATGTTGCGCCTTATACACAAAGGACCAAGACTACAATACAAATTTTATGTATTATATGCTTATGTGCAAGATTAAATGACTAAAGGTCCCATTGTTCTAATTTTAAAACAAACGAAGTAATATAAGGTGGGACCCTTATGAATCGCATCGGAGAATATAAGGGCAGCGGAACAGGCTAACAACAGAAAGTTGCGATTGCGATTGAGTTCCGGATCTGAGGGGCATATAAACTGCAATTCATATATATTTGAGTTCCGGTAAACAGTGATTGATCGCATCGGAGCATCGGAGTATAAGTATATCGGAACATGCAGCTGAAAATTGCGATGGCAATTGAGATCTGGACCTGATGGGCATATAAAATGCAATTCATATATATTTGAGTTCCGGTAAACATTGATTGATCGCATCAGAGCATCGGAGTATAAGTATATCGGAACATGCAATTGCAAATTGGGATTGCGATTGAGATCCGGACCTGATGGGCATATAAACTGCAATTCATATATATTTGAGTTCTGGTAAACAGTGATTGATCGCATTGGAGCATCAGAGTATAAGTATATCGGAACATGCAACTGCAAATTGCGATTGCGATTGAGATCCAGACCCGATGGGCATATAAACTGCAATTCATATATATTTGAGTTCCGGTAAACAATGATTAATCGCATCTGAGAAAGAGCAAAGTATATGTATATGCGCAACGCACTCTATACAAAGTACCATAAGGTGGGACCCCTCTACAGAAAATTCTAAGAATCATTACCCCGGCTAAAGGTTACATTAAAGCGGAAGCATAAAGCTTATATATATATATACAACACGGTACAGATGTTGTGCTTTATATTCAAAGGCTCAAAGCTTATATATATATATATGTTTATATGGAGCACTTTATGGACAAGGGACCAAGGGTATAATCCAAAGCATATGTATTATATATTTTGGTGCGAGATCAAAAGAACCAAAGGTTTTAACACTTGGTTTTAAAACAAACAAAGTTCTATATGGTGGGACCCTCACACAATCGCATCGGAGAAAGTTCGCAAGTGGAACATGTTAACAAAGATTTGTGATTGCGATGAAAGACCAGACTCGATGGGTTTATAAAACCATGACTGATATATGTTTGAAGTTTCGTCATAACAGTAAATCATTGGAATCGGAGCATCGGAGCATTGAGATAATCGGTACATTCAAATGGAAATTGCGATTGCGATTAATCGCAATCGGGAGAAGTCGAGGAGTGATACATCACATCGGAAAGATCGGCTAGTGGGCCCGTAAGGGAATTTTATGTACTAAAATAATCTCTCAGCAGTACATCGCCGAAAGTTACATATGTTATATAAAAGAGCAGTCTATATGTTAAAATCAATTCTTATCGTGCCGAGAGTTAAATCGTGATGTATGAAAAGGGTAGTTACATAAGCATGGCAGTTACACTGCGACAGTAAGCAGGAAATCAATCAGAACCGAAAGGGCCAAACAAAGTTACAGAAAATCCAAATACAGTCACAGAAAAGCCAAACACAGTCACAGAAAAGATAAGCGCAGTGAACCAAGAGGCTGAATGAGTGAGCTGAAGTTTTCAGTATATGTGAATGTAAATATTGTAATTGATTTTTTATTGTTTGTGATGCATTGGAAAGTCTCTGGAAGAAAACAAAATCCCACTGTAATATTAAAATAAGCACCTACAGTTACATTTTTCTGAGTGAGCTGAAAAAGAAATGAGAAGGCCGAAGACCAAGAAGTATGACTATCCATTTCGAATTCCTAAAGGAAAACAAACAATCATCAATAAATCTATATAAATAATATCATATTGATATGAAAAGAGAGAGAGAGAGAGTAAATATAGAGAATGCAGAGTATAGAAGATTGAGGTAGAGAAGATAAAGAAAAGAAGAGCAGAAAGAGATGCTACAGATCAGAGCTGAGGAAGTTGGAAGTTGGAGCTTCCCTATCAAGTTGAAGCTTGATAGCTGTCAGTTGTAGCTGACTGAGGTTGGAGCCTCCTGTAGGTTGGTGCCTGCAGAAAATTGAAGGGATTTGGAGCTTCCTTGCAAGTTGTAGCTTGCAGAATTGAGGTTGGTGCCTCCTATAGGTCGGTGCCTACGGAAAAACAGTGGTGAGAGGGAGTTGGAGCTTTCCTTTGCATCACAACAACTATAAGATGTGGTTTTCTCCCTTTATGGGTTTCCACTTAAATCTGATGTCTCTATCTGTGTTGTCTGTGTACTGAGATGTTTTACCAAATTTGCTTAATGTTTGTTGCTCTCATAATAAGTTTGAAGTCACATTAATTTAATACTTGCCGCATCATATTAAGACTGTTCATGTACTAAGGTTAATTATAAAAGTAAGCTGTAAATTAGCTGATGAAAAATTTAAAAAGCTCATGTATGTGTTAAACTGATTCACCCCCCCTCTCAGTTTAACTAAGAATTCAACACCTATCTTGGTATTCCAAGATTGGTCAATGGAATTCCATGTACATGTTGATGATTCATGCATCGCCCTAGGATCTATATTAGCGCAACCAGGTGTCGGATATTTTGGTCATCTAATTGCGTTTGCAAGTCGGAAACCGTCAAATGTTGAGCTCAATTATTCAACCACAGAACGAGAAGGGATGACCATGGTGTATGCACTACAAAATTTCTGTCAATATCTTCTTGGAGGTCATTTCAAAATGTTCAGAGATCCCTCCACTTTGAAATACCTGGTGAACAAGCTTGTGTTGGGAGGGGGGATATCTGGAGGTGGCTCCTCTTCTTCCAGGAATATGATTTTGAGGTTATTGAGAAGCTGAGAAGCTTGAACGCAGGACTTGACCTCTTATCGCACATTAAAAATGGTGAAGAACCAACTAATTTGGAGGAGGGATTACCGGACACACAGTTGTTTTCTATTAAGATAACTGATGATGATTTTGTAGATATCATCCATTTTCTGACCACTGGAAGTGCCCCTGCGGAATATATAATTAAGAAGAAAAAATAGTTGGTTGTGAATGCAACAATCTTCATCTTGATCGCAGGTCAATTATACAAGATGGGAGTTGATGAAGTTTTGAGGTGGTATGCTCCTGAATTCGAAAGACCAAGCATATTGGCTGAAGCACATGGAGGCGTTGCAGGTGGGCATTGCGCTGGAAAACTAACCGCATAGAAGGTTTTAAGGGTTGGGTTGTGGTGGCGTATGATGCACATTGATCCAAAGGAATATTGTCTCACTTATGATGTGTGTCAGAGGACAGGAAGACCCTTGCGCGGAGACGAGATGCCATTATAACCACAGGTAACTTTGCAGGCCTTTGACAAGTGGGAAATTGATTTTTTTGGACCAATTAAACCCCAATGGAAGAATAATGGAGAAAAATATATCATCACTGCTACATATTACTTGAATAGGTGGGTGGAGGCTCAACCTGTGAAATATTTCAGTGCAGAGACGAATGCACACTTTATCTTTGAGAATATTTTGACAAGGTTTGGGTGTCCCAAAATTATGATGAGTGATCAGGGTACACATTCTCTAGATGAGACCATTCTGGCGATGACAAAATAATTTCGAATAAATCATCAAATGAGAATTCCATATCATCCTCAGATGAATTGAACCATAGAAGCATTCAATAAGATACTGGAAAATGCACTCACAAATATATGCAACGCCAATCACAATGACTAGGATGCACACATACCTGCTGTTCTATGGGCATACAGGACCACCTGCAAGAAGATGACAGAAAAACACCTTTTAGGATGGTCTATGGACAAGAGGCTGTGATTCCAATGGAATACATTGTCCCCAGTCTGCGCATCACAACAGTCACCAACATGGCTGTTCCAGACATTATGGAGGAGCGATTGTCACAAATTGTTGTGTTGGAAGAGGATAGATTCATTGTTGGGTTACACCAACACGTGCAAAAGGCGTGCGAGAAGGCTTGGCATGATCGACATATCAGACATAATATTTTGAAGAAGGAGGATTTGGTATTACTTTATGTTAGTAAGTTTGCACGCTTTCCAGAGAAGTTCTAGATACACTAGTTCGGGTCTGATATTATCAAGGAAATCATAGAAGGAGGTTCAGTTCATTTGGATACCTTAAATGGTGAATTCCTTCCTGGATATGTTAAGGGTAGTCACCTAAAACCTTACATGGATGACCCCATTCCTGCGCGAGCTAAATGACTATATGGCCGAATGAATGTCTTAGTGCTCAGAACAGTTGCGAGAGGGCGCAGGAATTTAAAGGAGTCTGTCAAAGGGTATGAAATTTCTTGTAAAACTTTTGGGCAACGAAGTTTGAGGGTGTGTAGGTATCTGCAAAGCTAGCATAGGGGTTGTGCTAGAAGGAGGTTGCAAGAGAAGCCAAAAACTAGCCGTTGGAATAGTAAAACTGGATATGACAGCTTTATTACCGTTTGGAGGAGCGGGTAACCTACATTTAATGAGGAGATTACACCATATTTAGGGCCATTTGATCATTAATGGAGTTGCTTCAACGGAAATATGATCGTTTAGTCCGAGACATCGCTATAAATATGGCATGGAGGTTTGCATAAGTCCCATTTTCTTTCCGAGTTATCTGATTGAAGTATTCCCCCTACTATTTCTCTGTTTGCCATTTTTTATATTTGCATCTTGGGAACTGCTTGAAGAGACCCTGCGCCAACATGGATTAGGAAATTTGATTTTTCGAAACCATGACTACCACTAAGCCTACCCCTACTGAGCCGCAAGCACCCGGTGCTAGTGGCTCGCAAAAACAGAAGAAAGGTCAAACTTTGGGTACCAAGAAGTCTTCGCACAAGACCTAAAAGTCAAAAACGACTCCTCATGCTGAGAGAAAAAAAGAAACTGATGGAAGAATAAATAGAGGTACCTGAGATGGAGGAAGGATTTGCTACGGAGGTTGAGAAAATTTCGCATTTACCTCTGTATATGGCACCACGAAAGCCGTCGGTAGATGTTCCCAGATATCATGATAGGGTCAAAGCAAAAATTAATACACCCTTGCTGCTAGAAAATTTTCGTGGCGAGGGTGAACTACTTGGATGGGTCCCCTCTCTAAAGTTAGAAGATTGGGATTTGGAAGATCGTGTGAATTTTCGCGAGATTGTGCCGTCGAAATATTTGGATCAAGTCCCATATGAGGAAACCAGATTCATCAAGGTAGAGCCAAAGAAATGGGCTTTGGAGTTGCAGAAGGCCGGGCTCCTCAACCTACTACATGTTCCCCACTTTGGTCGCAACACCATCAATGAAGTTTTCCTACGCCAGTTGCAGATGCACCTTTAACACAAACATACACCTATCATGGCACTAGGAGAGGGCCTCAGGCATCGATAAGCTCTCATAGGAAGAGGAAAGCAACAAAGAAGATAGGAAGCGAGGCTTTGGTGTTAACAAAATGTGATTTTTACTATATTGGCAACACTGTAAAGACAGTTATAGAGGAAGCTTGGAGTACCATCGAGAAATAGTACAAGGTTGTCCTTGATTTTGTGCAGTAGGGACTCCAATAGCTAAAGGTTCAAGTGAGCGAGATTCAAGAAAGCGTGCTATCAGTCAGCACCCTAGTGCCGAGTCCACCGTCGAGAGAATATTGATTCATATTCTGTGTGCAACGCTCCATTCTTCTCATCCAGGATAGTGCAATACCACATGCTCATGGTCAGAAATTGGAGTTAACTTGGTTGCATTTACCAATGGCTAGTTGCATGCAATGTACATGATGATCATTGATGAGCTGCAACACTAGGAGTACTGTGCATTGCATGCCACTACAAAAGAAAAAAATTGGGCCGACACATTATATTGGGGACAACAGATTGCCGAGAAAGCATGGAGCGCCACAGAGAGCCAGTACACATAGCTATAGATACTCATTAACCGAATCTGTTATGAGATTCCAAGTTTCTAGATACCAACAAACGTTGCAGCCACTGCAAAGCTCAAGTATCTTTCCACCACGCTAAAATATTCAAAGAAAAAATTGAGACAGTGCACGCGGACCTAGAGAAAAATATTGCAGACCTACAGGTGAAGCTACAACCAGGGACGCCACCACAAGTTCGAGCGTAGAGAGATGCCATTGTTCAGGAGGCCACGACCAGCATTAATCCCGCTGTGGATGAATGCATCAATTTATTTGAAGACACACTCGAGATATGGTCCTCTATCCAAGAAGATCCACTACTACATCAGTTGCAGAAAAAAATTCAGGATAAGCATTTGCAGTTTGATGAAATTCAGGTTATGGCGAGGACCCTTTTTCCTGCACAGAGATTAGCTCAGTTGCAGGAGAGTCAGAATATTTAGGATGAGATAGATATGCTGCACTGCAAGGAGAATCCCTTGGAATCAATGACCCAACCTTGGGTGGATGAAGCACTACAATTGTTAAAAACATTGAGGGTGCGCTCAAGGGACTCTACCAGACTCAATATAGCATCAGCTTATCAGCGGAGGGGTTGACCATAGAAACGTTAGTAGAAGAAGCGCAGAGTTCCAAGGCCATCTAGATTCTACAAGAATCCATCCAAGTGCTTAAAACCAAGATCCAAGAATCCAAACCAGAGTGACTAGAGGATGAGTCACAAGTTTGTGTTGGGGGCCTGTTGGGTTAGGGTCCCATAGGGTCAAGTTTAAGTCAATTTTGTTTATTTTGTTAAATTGCAACCCATAGGTCAAGGGTCTTTGGAGCGGGTCAAAGCTCCTTATTTTTGTAACAGGTAAAGGGGTAAAACACGGGGCTCAAACCATAGTTTAATTCCATGGTTTTTGCACGTCTAAGTCATATAAAAAGGCATGTAAGAGTAAAATCGATCAATCAAGATTCAATGAATGAATGATGTGATGTTTATGTGATTTGGGAAAGTTTTGTGATAAGTCTGGGTAGAGATAGGCTCTTGCAGCTGTGTGCCCAGAGACCTAAGTCCTGGGCTATGTGTGAGGACTCTGCAGCTATGTGTGCAAGAGAAATAATTGTAGTCATTGAAGATCTGCTAATAAAGAGAAGTTTTGGTGAAATTTCTGGTTTAATTGTATGATCTCTGTCTTATGTGTTAATGTGTTGATTTTCTTATAGATTTGCTGAAATTTATGTTATCTAATGCATGAGTTACTTATACAATCATAGATATCTGTAATTGCACAAGAATGATATCAGTTATGTTAAGGGTTTCTGTTACAGAATATACCTCTGTGTTTGCGCAAAACTGCATCTATGTTAAGGGATTATTGAAGTTAGATCTGAATCAGGTTAAAAAGAAATAAAAAAAAAACAATGTTTATTAGATCATATTAGAAAGGGATATATCCACAACATATTTTTCTGTCAAGGTGCGGAAACCTAGTTCTAACACCCCCCCATACTGCTTCGGGTGAGACTTTGGTCTGCATAAGAAGATCACTGCCGAAATGGTCGATAGTTGGAGTGTTTTTTTGGTTGCGCAAAACACTCTAAACCTATGTCAAGGCCCCTTAAGCCAACATATGTAAACCCACTATCGATCGTGAGGAAGCATTCCACTAAGGTCTACAAGCTCCAAGTTACTACTGGTTCTAGATCAAGGTCCTAGATGATGAGATGAAGTCGACAGGAGAATATCCGTAGAAGGAGGGCGTTAATGTATCCCCCATCAATCGACACAGAAAAAACTGGGATGATGTGATTTATGGATGAAGTCATGAAGCGATGAAGTAAAACTGAAACAGGGATGGGTGATGCAAAAAAAAGTCAACAAAATATTGCAGATGGTCGACACATGCTAAGAATTCTCTTGAACACATAACATAACGACAAAAGAGTGGCTTGGAAGCATGACTAAATGAGCACCATGTGATATCATGCAACGATGCAAGAGGCATGGAGGCACGCTCCATATGACTGGAAGAGTAACCAACCAGAGGAGTAAAGAGACTCATATGGATGGTATGTTAGGGCCCTATGTTACTAGTGTAGTCCCTTATTGTTGTTACTATAGCCCCCTTATTGTTATTGTTGTACTCTTGTAGTCCCCATATTGTTATTATTGTGCCCCATAATATCCCACCATTGTTATTGTTGTGCCCTTACATTATTATTGTTAGGTTGACTAGGATTATATTATGACCCCATGGGCTCCTAAATATAAAAACGAGTTTTTTTCATTTGTGTCATCCAATAATAATTCATTTATGTAATTTAAAGGAGGTTTCCCCCTTGAAGAGGCTGATTTCTAAGGCATTGACCTATCTTTTCTTCTATTTTGTGAGCTGGTTTCATAAATTTGGTATCAGATATTTGGATTCTAGGGTTTCACCACTTCAAATAGGTCATTGTGGAAATTTCTCTATAATGTTTTTTCTACGAAGGTTAAGAAGCTAAAAAAAAAACCCTTTTGTAAAAAAAATTTGGAGGAAATTTGTGGAAAAATTTCAGATCTTGGTTCATGACATTTTTGGAGATATGATCTGTGGAAGTTAAGGTTTTTGCAGGCTCCCGAATTTAATGTCAAAGAGGTAACCTTGGGAAAATCATCATAACTCTCTCTCTGAGCATTAGATTGGAATTTTGTAAAAAGTGGCTGAAATTTCACGAAATGTAGTTTCCTATATATCGATATTTGAGCTGAAGGAGGAAACAGTGATACATGGTACGTTGTACAAGGTCTCTCTACTGAACCAGTCCATAATTAGGTCATTGTGGAAGATTGGGCATAACGTTGCCTTGAAGAATCCAAATCAGGTCAGACCTGTGGAATTAGAAAGAAGATTCAGAAGGCTACTAAATTACTAAAGATAAAATCTCGGGGATCTGAAATTACAGAGATACATCACTTTAAATTTTGAGGTCCTCAAAAGAAATAAAAGGGTGTGTATTTTTAAAAAAATTTGCATAAGTCTTGTTTGAAAAATCAGTTTGACGTGAGTCCAAGGGCATATTGAAGCATATATATCAATATTGGGTTCTAAAATTCCCCCTAAAAATAATTTAACACCCATTAAGCCCTAAGAAGGCTCTACTATGACTCATGAAGAGGAGGAAGTGCAACATGATATATCAAAATTACAAGACCAAGTGTAAAAAATTTCGATCTTGCAAAGAGTAACAAAAAATGAAATGGAAGCTAATATGGATGGTCTGACGAAAGGTGTGGAAGCTATCTGGATGGTTTGAAGAAATGCGTGGAAGCTAAGATGGATGGTTTGAAGAATGGTGTGGAAGCTAAGATGGATGGCGTGGAAGCTAAGATGGATGGTTTGAAGAAAGGCGTGGAAGCTAAGATGGATGATTTGAAGAAAGGCATGGAAGCTAATATGGATGGTTTTAAGAATGGAATGGAAGCTAAGATGGATGGCGTGGAAGCTAAGATGGATGGTATAGAAGGAAACATGGAATATTTGAAGAAAGACATGGAAGGTTTGAATGAAGGTTTGGGAAAGTTGCTACAAGAAAAGCTTCCTAATGGTGAAAAGGTAGTGGAGGAAACTCATGATGAGAACAAAATAAATGTTAATCATGATTTCATAGAATCTATTGTTTGATTTAAGACCCACCATATTCCAAATATATATATGATAAAGTTTGATGGCAAGGATCCAATAACTTGGATAGTACAAATGTAGCAATACTTTGTGCTCCATCATACACAAAACACATAAAAGGTACACATTGCAACTTTATATTTAGAACAAAATCAGTTTTTATGGTATCGATGGCTTTGTTATCATAAACCACTGGTCACTTGGTCCATTTTTATGGAGGAAATGATAGCACATTATGAGGATACAAAGAGAAACACCTTCTTTAGCCAATTGATCAATCTCAAACAAAAGGGTTCATTGATGGAGCACATTGAGGACTTCCAAAAATTGAATATAAAGGTATATTATATTTCAGAGGAACATAGGATTGATGAATTCATAAGGACTCTAAAGGATAAAATCCATCATGAGGTTCACCTTTGGGAACCTAATACATTGGAGAAGGCATTCATGTTGGCAGGAAAAAATGAAAGCTAAATTATGGAGACAAAGAAGCCTACAACTCACAACTATAAAGATGGAAGTGTTGCTACTCATAAACTTCCACAACCTACAAGGTTGACACCACAAAAATTGGAAGAAAAAAGAGAAAAAGGGCTTTGCTATAGTTGTGATAACCAATACACTAAAGGTCATAAGTGTGATGAGAATAAATTATTTTACATATATTGTGAAGAGGAGGAAAAAAAGGAACAAGAAACTTAAAAAGAAGACGATATACACCAGGAACCAACCCTAGAGGAAGAAGAAATGAATTTGACCATATCCTACAATGCATTCGTAGTAATTACCACTCCTCAAACTCTCAAGATAGAAGGAAATATAAAGAAGAAAAATATAATAGTGCTTATTGATACGGGTATTACCCATAATTTTATTAATTTTAAAGTAGCAAAGGAATGCTTTCCATTCCAATGGGTGGTGCTGATGTTATAGTAGGAGTAAAATGGTTACAATATTTGGGGATAGTAGCTTTTAATTTTCAAGAACTTTTCTTGAATTTTTTTTTCAAAAGGAAAGGAAGTTGAATTACGGGGTATCGCAGGGAAGTCGAGAAAGATAATAAGCTCTAATGTCATGAAAAATATTTTGAATAAATAACAATGAGGCGTCATTGCACAATTATGCTCACTATGAGTTGCAACATTAAAATAATCTATTCCTCCAAATCTCCAAAAAGTCTCGGACAATCATTCCAAGGTGTTTGAAACTCCCAAAGTACTCCCACCTATTCGTGATCATGATCATGATATTCATTTGATTCCAGGAAGTGTTCCTCCAAAAATTAGGCCTTACATATATACTTAGGTCCAAAAGAGTGAAATTGAACGTATGATTGCAAAAATGCTAGAGGCTGGTATAATTCAACCTAGTCAAAGTTCTTTCTCTGCTCTAGTAGTATTGGTGCACAAGAAGGATGGATCATGGTGTATATTTCTAGATTATAGGGAGCTCAATAAGCTCACTACTAAAGATAAATTTCCCATTCCTGTGATTGATGAATTATTGGATGAATTACATGGAGCAATTTATTTCAACAAGTTGGATCTCCTTCATGATATCATCAAATTATATAAAGACTGAAGACATTCCGAAAACAACATATCGAACTCACGAGGGTCATTATGATTTTTTGTTCATGCCTTATGGCCTTACCAATGAAAACTTCTACATTTCAAGGGTTGATGAATTACATTTTCAAACCCTTCCTTAGAAAATTTTGTGTTAGTATTTTTTAATGATATACTAATCTACAATAGTTGTTGGAAATATAATGTTCAACATGTTCACAGGGTGCTCAAACTATTGGAGGAGAAACAATTATATGTAAAAACCTCCAAATGTTTCTTTGGAATACAAGTGGTGGAATATCTGGGTCATATTGTTTCTCAGGAGGGTGTTAAGGTAGACCCTAACAAAATTAAAGCCATTAAGGAATGGAAAGTCCCCACAACCATAAATTAGTTGCAAGGATTTCTTGGGTTAACATGATATTATCACAAGTTTGTTAATAATTATGGGAGAATAGCAACACCTCTAACAACATTATTGAAGAAAGATGAATTTTCATGGGCTCCTGAAGAAACTTAGTCCTTTGAACATCTTAAAGAGGAAATGTGCCAATCATCGGTATTAGCTATGTCAGACTTCAAAAAAACCATTATTGTGGAATGCGATTCCTTAGGAAATGGAATTGGTGTTGTTTTAATGCAAGAGGGAAGACCCATTGATTTTGAAAGCCGTCCAATAAAAGGAAAGTATTTACAGAAAGCTATTTATGAGAAGGAAATGTTGGAAATACTACTTGCACTAACGAAATGGCGACCTTACCTAATGGGAAGACACTTCAAGGTAAAAATAGATTACGATAGTCTTAAATACTTTTTGGAACAAAGAATACCTTCAGAAGAGAATAAAAAATGGGTCACAAATATGTTGGGCTATGACTTTGAAATCATCTACAAAAAAGGGAAGATAAATTTTGTTGCGGATGCACTCTCAAGAAAGGATGAGGATGTGGAAGCATTGCTTTGCGCCATTTCTATTATCCAACCAGATTGGATAATCAAAGCAAGGGAGGAATGGAAGAATGACGAAGAAGTATGGAAACTCATTCAAAAGTTGCCGCAAGATCCTAATACATCTGAGACATTTAGTTGGAAAAATGATTCCTTATGGTAAAAAGGTCGCTTATATCTTTGCAAGAATTCCCAGCTAAAACAGAAGATTCTTTTGGAATTTCACACCTCTCCCTTATGAGGACACTTTGGATTTTTAAAAACTTACCACATGGTGAAGAAATAATTTTTTTGGGATGGCCTTAAATTGGATATTCAAAATTTTGTGGGGGGATGTTTGGTTTTCCACCAAAATAAATTTGAGACATTTAAGACCCCGGTTCTGCTACAACATTTATCCATTCCAAATAAACTTTGGGAGGATGTTTCAATGGATTTTATCACATGTTTACCTAAGTCCGAAGGAAAGAGTGTCATCATGGTGGTAGTTGATCAAATTACCAAATATGCACATTTTTTTGCATTATCTCATCCATTTAAAGCGAGTACAATTGCTACTGCATTTATGGAAAAAATTTAAAATATACATGGAAACCCAAAGGTTATTGTAAGCGATAGAGATCCAATTTTCATTAGAAATTTTTGGACAAAATTATTTTCTTGTTTGGGTACTCAACTAGCTCATAACTCATCTTATCATTCTCATTCTGATGGGCAAATTGAGATAGTGAACAAATTTTTGGAAGGATATCTTCATTTTTTTTAATATGATAAACAAAAAGAATGGGTCAATTGGTTACCTTTGGATGAATAATGGTATAACACTTCCTTCCACATTGCAACAAAAATGACCCCATTTATGGAACTTTATGGATATCATCCGCTGTCCATCACATCATCTTTAAAATAAAATTATAATGTTAAAGTAGTGGAAGATCACATTGAGCATCAACAACAAGTTCTCCAACTCTCAAAGGATAGCCTAAATTTGGCACATAATCAAATGAAACAATAAGTAGATCAACATCGCAACGAGAGAAGTTTTGATGTAGGTGACTGGTTATTTTTATGGCTACAAACATACAAACAAATGTCCCTCAAGCAAGATAAGAAGGATAATAAATTATCGCCAAAGTACTATGGTCCTTACAAGGTGTTGCAAATTGGTACTATGGAATACAAATTGGAGCTACCTGGATCTTCCCGAGTGCACCCAGTTTTCTATGTTTCATGCTTAAAGAAGGTTATTGGTGACATAATTCTGGTTCAAACAATATTTCTAGAACTTGATGATGAAGGAAAATCGTATTGGAACCTGAAGCAGTCACGGAAACAATAACTTGATAGCTACATAATTGATCAATTTCAGAGTATCACATTAAGTGGAATAATTTACCCACTGAAGATTACACATGGGAGGATGATAATTTTATACAGAACCATCCAAACTTAATCAAGCGTTGAGGACAACACTTTTCTGAAGGAGAGGGGCATGTTAGGGCCCTATATTACTAGTGTAGTCCCTAGTATTGTGGTTATTGTAGCCCCCTTATTGTTATTGTTGTACCCCTGTAGTCCCCATATTGTTATTATTGTGCCCCATAATATTCCCCTATTGTTATTTTTGTGCCCTTACATTATTATTTTTAGGTCGGCTAGGATTATATTGTGAGCCTATGGAATCCTATATATAGAAAAGAGGTTTTGTCATTTGTGTCATCCAAGCATTGTTCATTTATGTAATGTAAAGGAGGTTTCCCCCTCGAAGAGGCTGATTTCTAAGGAGTTGATATATATTTTCTTCTATTTGTGAGCTAGATTCATAACATGGTACGGCTCCTAGGCAAGCTAAAACCCAACTATGAGATAATGAAGTAGACATGTGCCATGTTCAAGGGAAACATGATTGACGTTTCCGTGTTGATGACTAATGGAAATAAATGTTGCCTCCCTTTTATTTTTATAATTTAATTTTTCGTAAAGATTCCCCCCAAACCCAAAAAAGAGATAACAATATACAAGGGGGAACCTCCTAGCCACAATATACTAGGTTATTCCTTTTTTTTAACTAGTCTATCGCAGTCTGGAAAATGGTTAAACTTATACTGGGTAGACGAAACATCAAGTAATTTAATAAGCATGAAGTATACAAGTTCACTAATCAATATTTTATAATTTAAGGAGTCTAAAAAGAGCTTAAAGGAAACTCCTCATAGAAGAATGAGTGGTATAGAGGGTAGAAACTAGTTCCGGTAATGGTGGTGTTCGTGTCCAATATTCAGTGATCAAAATGTACTCTTTCAAATTTTTTTAGTAGTGGTCCTAGGTCAACATTTTAATATTTCCAAGTCAGTTTTCAAATAAAAATTTGTTTGCTGAATATGTCTAGGTCTTTAAAAGCTACTCCCTCCAATATATTCATGGTTATTTTCATTTCATGAGTCATGTCCACCATTATCATCTAGAGTCTTAGGTTAGTCACCATGCTTTCACCTAGGTCATTTTCTAGGTGTCTTTCATTTTTCCACCTTAATTGTCCAAATTCTGTCATAAAGAAGGCGAAAGAAGGGTGATTTCCATCATACAAGTTATCTTTAAAAGGGAGTTAGCTTAGGTAGGAAAATAAAAAAAAGACAATTTGGCTTCTTTCAAAAGCTTATTAAATTGTAAAATTTTTCAAAAAGGCAAAGTTCTTCTCAAAATATCATGTTTTCACTAAAGGACAAAAAAGGGTGTTTTATTGATGTTATAAAAGGGAAAAAGTGATTTCTTTCACTCATTTTATCCTCTCTTGTTCGATAAAGTTGATATCTCACCTTAAGAACATTCCACCATTGCCAAAGGTGGAAACAAACCAAAGAAAATTGGAGCCAAATTCACTTTTATACGTTTCTAGAAGCAGTGCGATGTTTCTGGGGGTAGTGCGATGTTTCTGGGAGGTGGCACTATGCTTCTGCCACAACACTACATTTCTGCCAAAAGTGTTACGTTTTTTGGTTTCAGCCTCCAAGTCAGATTTTCAAGGTTTAAAACAAGTGTGAAAACCTTCCATGGCCTCCAAAATCAGTAAGTGGACACTTCAAATTCCTTTTTCAAGTCAATTTATCAGTGTATGAGTTATATCTCACCTTAGGGTTTTTCTCTACTATGTTTTAGGGTTTTCATTTCTTGATTGGTTTTAGCCATTAAAGACCCTTTTATCACCATATAAAATGTTCATTTATCCTCCACATACCCTACCCTAACAACCCCTATTACTCATACTCCCCTTTACCATTGTTTCCATCAAAACCCTAAATTCCCACTACATTTCCACAAGAAAATTGGAAAATTCCTGTGTTTTCCCATTTTGATCCATCTCCCCATACCTATTTCAAAAAATTTCACTTCTATCCTCAAACTAATAGATAACCCTACCTCCTCAATGTTTCGAGGAATTTTCCTTAACTTCTTTATACTTCATCATAGCCCCTAAAGCCACCCTATCCCTATCCCCCGTTTTCCCAAATTCACTGTCCCTACCCACTCATTTCATCTAGGAGGGTTTCATCCTATTCATAAGTAGTATCGAGAGTGAAAAAAAGGCTCACAAAGGATGCCATCATTCCAGGTTTTAGACATCCACATTGCAAGAAATCAATGCCTCCCCTTATGCTAAGAGATGTTTTGAAAACACTAGATTTTTGAGATTCAGTGAGAGAATCATGGAGGTAGGCTGTCATGCCAAATTGACTAACCTTTTTTCCACTAACTTCAAAAGAGAAAAGGCCATCATAGAAGGCATTTAATTCAATCTATTAGCAGATGCCATCACTTCAACAGCAAGGATTCCAAATGAAGGATAAGTCTAGTTCAAGGGCATGGAATTGGACCTTGAGAACTACCCAATGTTCCTAAAACCTCATTGCAGTGATGATCTTGAACATGTTTTCCCTTTCAGGAATTTACTTGATAAGTATACCCCATTAATTAAGTTAATCATGGAATATTTTACATGCGAGGGGATACTTTCAAGATTGTACCAATACCATGTCAGGTTACTAATGCACTTCACAGCCACCAAATCACTCAATTTGTCTAACTATCTATTCAGGAGTTTGTTCAAGATGGCGGAAAAGGTACAAATTAAAGACAAGAATCCTCATCCTAGTATATTCAACCATCGTTTGGTCAAGTTGATTGTTTTTCACTAACTCTCAGTAAACAATATGACCTGGGAAGCTTTCATGGAGAAAGTAGCATGAGTGCTTGCTACTAGTCCACTTATTGTTCATAACACAACATTAGAACAACCAAAGGAGGTTGGATCTTCAAGCAGGCAGGCAGAGATTTCATAAGAAATTAGGGTTGAAATAACTCAAACCTATGATAAGGGTAAGAGAATGTTTTTTTCTCCTAAGACCATCATAGGTTTATTGGCACCTGAAGCTACACTTGAGCAAAGAAAAACAATAGATCGGCCACCTAGTCATGATGGTGAGTCACCATTGCAGCACCATGATGAAAAATAACCCCTAGAAGTTGACATGAAATAGCATGTGAAGGATAATTCAGCTAAGGAAATCATAAAGGAGAATGATGAAGAGATAGCAGAGTTGAGGTAGGTTTTCTCAATGGAAAATTATCAAATCACATTCCTACATCAAGAGAATTTTCAGTTAAAACTAAAACTACTCCTCCAAGACAAGCCAAAGGTACATGTTGAGGAAAATAAAGGCAAAGGCAAAGAAATAGTAGATGATGATCAATTGGAGGATGCAAAATTTGAAACAAAATAAGAATACCAAGGACAAGACGCCTCAAAAGGGCGCTTTAGAAAGAAAGAGAATCAACCGCTATATCAAGTTGGAAAATTTTTGTTGAACTAATTATTGATGAAATCAATAAAGATAGAGAGTATTGTATTGAAATGGTCAATGGAAACATTGAGAATCTTATGAATAAATATAAAAAGAATAATAATGTCCAGAGACATATGACAAATCACTATTGCGCCAGAAACAAAATTTCCAAAATCAGGCTCAAACAAATGAAGAAAAAGCTTAAGGAAGATCAAATGAAGCTCAAAGAGAATGATAAATTATACCTCCTTGCTAAGGCATATTTTTATGCTTAAATTGTCATTCACAGGTGTTATAAAATAAATTTTAACAAATTTTGAGTATTTTGGGTATTTTTGTTGATTTTTGGAAAATTCAGGAAATTGGGTCTCCACAGAAGTGTCGCGTAGCGATGCGACGATTTCTCTCAGGGCATCCAAATGAAGATTGGTTTACATGGATAGATTTAATTTCACCTGCAAATTTCAGATTAGGTCTTGGGTTTTCATGACACCCCTTGGCTGTAGAGAAAATGCCAAAAAACAACCTCATTTTCATGCTTCTGCCAATGTTTTTGACTAGGCACGACGCTTATGGAGTGAGGTTGGGAAAAAGTACAACTGTCATGCAAGGAACACTTCAGAATTGGATGCTAGTTGTCCCATGAGGTGTCATTTGATGTATTTTATTTTTTTTCCTCTTATTATGAGGAAACATGTAATTTTATGTAGGAGACACACACTCCTAGTCTTTAGCTAAATTTCAGGGATTAGTTTCTAACTTCCCGTGATTCTAGGAAGTGATTCATATGATGTAATTATGATGCTTTTTGGATAGGATTTCAACCCTATGAGGTGTCATGAACTCTATTTTCTATAAGTAGTCCACCTCAAGTCATTTTAGGGGTTGGATAGTTGTTATTTGTAGTGGTGCTATGGTACAAGATTTTGTTAATGAAATTAAAGACAATGTTGTAGACATAGTGTTGAGACTATAGTGGTATGCCTTTGAGAAGTTTTTTTTCTCTGTAAACTTATCATGTTGAATGTTAAGTTATCCATATTTCACATATATACTTTGCTATGTTAAGTCTTATCATTTTATAGATATAAATCATGCTTTCCATGCTCTGTTTTTTATAAGATTTACATGAACATGTCTCTACTCTTCTAATGAATGAATTCAGTTTAATGCTCATTCTGACTCTCTCTCTTTTAACCCTATACAAAATGAAAATTTAAGCATGATTAAAATCTTACCTACCTAGCCTCACCCTTACCTCTCCAATCTAGCCTTTGAAACCAGACCTAAACCCTAGACCTAGTTCCCTAACTCTCATTCCTATCCAAAAAAACTCTAAAAAAACAAAAAACCATAATCTACTGAGCATAATAACTAGCGTAAGATCAATATATTCAGTCATCTCATTGGCTGAAAATTGACATTGAGAGAGCCCTCTCTGGTCTTGGTAGTGCTAGCTAATAAACCTAAAGGTTGGTTTTTGGTTACCTTCCTTCAACTCCATTCTTAGCCTTGGGAAGCAGGAGGGAGTGATAAAAATTTTGGCACCGTTGTTGGGGAGCGATTCCAAAAATTTCCCTGGGAAAATTTATTAAGTGCACTTAAGGTTATACTTGTGGGAAAAAAGTTATGACATTCAAAGAAGGTTGAGTGTAAATTCGAGCTAAAGTACAAATTATCAAGAAAATCTGGCTCCCAAAAGACACACTAGGTCAAATCCAAACCCAAATCCCTCACCAATTGTAAATGACCCCGAGAGTCTTTGAAGAAAGCAGAAGACAAAGTCTTGGAAATTTGGAAATCTATTCCTCCACTTATAAAATCAAACTTCTTGCCCACGAGATTTGCTTCAGAAGATTTGTCCTACAATTTTGAATTTGAAACATCTTTTTTTAGGTCTAAGTCTGAATCTTTTCTTTCAGAAATTGTCTTTGATCCTATTGATTTTGAGACCCATTTACCATTTTCTGAAACTTCTTATTCCGAGTTTGATAGTGAATTACAGTCTAATTTCTACAAACTTAAAGGTTTGGTTGATAAGTTTCAAGTAACTTTAGACAAAGCTTATTTTCAATACCAACAATAGGCTTTTGCTTCACCACATGTTATTGCACCTTCTCACACAACTACATCATCATATGTTCCTTTCATTCCATCATTAACTCTGCAAGTTTTCACTCCATCAACACCTCTACAGCCCCCTCCATTAATATGGCTAGATTTTCTTCGTTGATCTTACTGCAAAAACTCACTGCACTAACTCAACACATTTTCAAAGTGGTTGATTTCATAGATCTTGAAGAGATTGACAATGATGACACCAAGATGAACATCATAGCACAAAGTTTCTCAGGAGAGGTGAAAAATGGTTACACTCTCTCAAAGCTGGTTCAGTAGCTAATTCATAGCAGCTAATTGAATTGTTTATGAAAAAATGGGAGGAGAAGAAGAACCATTACAAATCCTAGCTGAATATAACGCCTTGAAAAGGAATCGTAATGAGTCTGTACAAGACATTTGAGATAGATTCAATAGAATTTATGATTATATTACTGAAAATATAAAACCTTCTCCAGGCCTTTCTTTACTTCATTACCCTGATGGTTTCAATCCTAATATGGCTTACCACCTGAGGGAAATAAACCCATCAAACCTTGAATAAATGCAGATAAAGTCAGTGAGCGTGGAAGCAAACCTAATTATCAAAAAGTAAAAAATCAAGACATTGAAAAGGGTGATTATCAAGGAATAAAAATATTCTTCATCCGAGGGAAAGCTCGACACCTTGATCAAAACCATTGAGAAGATGATGGAAAAAATGGCCATCGCTGATAGACAAGTTGAACCCTCCTTTAGAAATCCCAATTTTAGGGGTCAAAATCCACAACCCCAATACAGGATCAAGCAAAGGGAACAGAGGGGCCAGGATCCACAAAGCCAACAAAAAATTCACGCTCCATTTCAGAAAAACTACATGGAATGCCCTAATGAATAAGATGAAGAAGATATTTCAGGAGGGAATCATTTATTTGGGGAAAATCAACATCTTATTTTCGTCACTAAAGAAAATTGATTTTCTGCAGTAATTAATGTACAAGACGATCAACAATATGTCTTGTCAAATGATGATATTCTATCAATAAAGACATAATATTACCAAAGGGGATATAAAAACACTCTTACTCAACTACAAAGACATTATGGTTTGAGGAATATCAATGTTCATATAATCTCCAATCAGAAAAAAAAAAGAATTCTCAAACCGATACTCATCATAAAGAAATGACTACTTCAAATCAAAGCAAAGACAAGGGAACTGTTGTTCTTAGTCCTGCAAAAGGAAATGAAGCTTCTACCAATAGTCAGAAAAAATATAAAAAAGTCCAAGATGGAGGAAAAAAGATGGATATCCCACACAAATATCAGGTCGAGAAGAAAGATGCACCATCCAAAGAGGTAGAAACAAATTCTTCCCTTTTTAGTCTTGAAAATGAAATCTCTAAACTGAAAGTTTCCATTCCTTTAACTGAAATAGTCAAGAATGACCAGTATAAGTTTCAAGTAGCCAATTTTCTTAGGGTAGATCAGATGCCTGATATGGTTAATGCAAGTGATGATCACCCAGAACTTTTATTTGGTCCTGGTGTTGATGGTTATTTATAAGATAGTGAGGTCCATCTGTTTTATATTAGCCTCAAAATCCATAATTTTATCCTCCATAATGCCATGCTTGATTTCGAAGCATCTCATAACCTTATGCCCAAATCCGTCATGGAAAGACTAGGCCTAGATATCACAAGACCTTACCATGAACTTTATTCATTTGATTCAGGAAGAGTGAAATGTATTGGCCTCATTAAAGATGTAGTGGTGTCTTTAGAGAAAATCCCAGCCAAGAATGTCCTCATGGATGTTGTTGTGGTTAATATCCCTCCCAGATATGGAATTTTTCTCTCTTGGTCATTGGGAGAGAAACTTAGAGGTACCTTGCAGCTCAAATTTTCATATGCTACAATACCGATCTTTGGTCAAATCATAAAACTATAACGGGAAAGTAAAATGAAGTACATGATAAATAGCAAAGAAAAGCCTAATAATCACCCCATACATGTTTTTGACATGGATTTAGATTATTTTATATTATTCAATGATCAATGTCTAGCATCTTTAGAAATTTTCATGGAAGAAAAGACATAAATTTCAGAGTTTTCAAATTCTGTTTTAGAAACTAAAAATGCATAAAATAAAGAAAAGATGCCAAGTGGTTTGGAACCAAGCACATCAGCCCAAAAAAGAGATGAAACATGAAAGGCACATAAATTTTTGGTACAACATACCTTTCTCAAGCAACAAGTAAAGTTTAGTCATTTGATTTGTTGCATCTCGATGAAGAAAGTGGTTTGTCGACCATGGACTTTGAAGGAGCCTTGGGTAAGGAAGGGGATGTCATTGGAGTATGGATTCACAACCTTATAAATCAGTCTCTTAACATTCCTCTTAATGTTATAATGTCATATTGCAAGTTATCATTTGAATGCTTGAACAATAAATCAGAGTATGAGGATTTGATAGCCAACTTGAAAAATCTCAAGAAGTTAGGTGCCAAGAAATTTTTTGTGTATGGTGACTCTGAATTGGTTATAAAACAAGTCAAAGGGGCATATGAGGCCAAGAATCATAGGATGCGAGATTCACCAAGTATACTTTGTCATTGATTCCAAGGGACAACAATGTTATTGCTGATTTTCTTGCCACTTTGGCCATCATGTTTAAAATTCCATTGTATCCCATAAGAAGTATGAGATAAACGTCAAGAATTGTCATGTTGTTCCAGATAATTTTTAGTGTTGTAAGGTCTTTCAAGATGAAAAACAGATCAACATTTTCTTGCAGACAAAAGAGGAATTTGTGAATTTACAAATGAATGACCAATTTTATGAAAATGACCAAGAATTGCATGCAGCAGAAATGAAATTACTTTAGGTGAAAGACAACTCCATTCCTAGAGGTATTGTGCCTTTAGAGGATATTTTTTACCAATACGATGTTGCACGTAAACTAATCATGCTATCAATAGAAGTAGGAGTGGAAGATCTTGATCTTGACACTCCTGAAAAGCCCAAGATGGTCAAGATTTCAAAATCCTTGAGCCCAGAAATGAAAGGTAAATATGCAACACTCAGGTCTCAGTTTATTGATGTAATTGCATGGGAGTATTCTGATATGAAAATATATGATAAGAGTATAATTCAAGATAATATTCCTTTGAAACTGGATCGGAAGCCTTTCTGCCAGAAATTGAGGAGAATGAATCCCAAGCTGCTGCCCTCCATTCAAAAATAGGTAAAAATGTTATTTACTACTGGTATTATAGTTATACTTCACTTATCAAATTAAATGTCTAACTTAGTGCCAGTAAGAAAGAATACTAGAGAAATTCGCTTGTGTATAGATTTCAGAAATCTGAATAAAGTGTCGCTGAAAGACAATTACACACTGTAAAAAATGGACCATATTCTACAAAGGGTAGTTGGATCTTATAGAATTTCATTGCTGGATGGATACTCTGGGTATAATCAGATTTTAGTCCATCCAGATGATCAGGAAAAGATAGCCTTTACAACACCATGGGGTACCTTCATGTACGCCAAAATTCCCTTTGGATTGAAAAATGTAGGAGCGAATTTTCAGCGAGTGATGGACATTGCATTTGCTGATGAAAACGATGTCTTCTTGGTCATATATATTTATGATATCACTTTTTTTTCCAAGATAGATGAGCAACACTTGCAACACTTGAAAATAGTTTTTCAGAGATGTAGGAAATTTGGCATATCGCTGAATCCTAAGAAGAGTTTGTTTGCTATGGAGGAAGGAAAATTGTTGGGCCACATCATTTCAAAAGATGACATCCGAATATATACTTCAAGAATTTAAGTGATTCAGAGCTTGGACTATCCTAGAAGTAAGAAGGAGAATCAATCATTCTATGGTAAAATCAATTTTCAGAGAAGGTATGTTCCCAATCTTGCTGAACCCTTAAGGAAAATTACTGACACACTGGAGAAAAATAATGAAGTAAAATGGTCTAAGGAGGCAAAGAATTCTTTCAATCAAGTTAAATTTTCCTTATCTCACACTCCTATTCTTCTTAATCCAAATTACACACTTGATTTCATCATTTTTTCCTTTTCTTCGGAGCATACTCTAGCTGTTGTCCTTATGTAAAAGAAAAATAAAAAAAAGAGAAAAAACCATTTCCTTGTTCAGTAGAAACATTAAAGATGCAACCTTGAAGTACAATATCATTGAAAAAAAGACTTGGCGCTAGTTAAAGAATTGAAGGGCTTCCGATTCTATATTCTTCATTCTCAGGTGATTGCATATGTCCCAAACGTTGCTGTCAAAGATGTGCTTACACAGAATGATCCTAAAGGTCAGTGTGGCAAATGGATTGTTACAATGTTGGCTAAAAAAAACTGATCAAGGGACAAGGCTTGATAAAGATTATGGCAGACTCAAATCTCCATGGTTTGGACATTAATTTTATTATTGCATTATCTAAGGAGCAAGAGGCTGATTCATTACCTCAAGTATCTGAAATATTTATTTCATCGTCATGGTACACTGGTATTGTTTATGTTTTGCAGCACTTGAAACCTCATCCTGGCTTCCCTAGTAGTAAAGCTATATCTTTGAAATTGAGGGCTCTTAAGTATTGCATCTTTAACAATGCTTTGTATTGGAAAAATCCGGTTGGAGTGTTGTTGAATTGCTTGGTAGAAGGAGAAGTTGAAAAAGTGATGAATGAATTTCATAAAGGTGACCATGGTGGCCATATTTTCTAGAAGACTAAAAAAAATAAGATTTTGAGGGCTGGCTTCTGTTGGGAAATTTTATTTTCATATGTTTACAATACTGTCATGAGTTTTCATGAATGCCAATTTTTTCAAGGAAAATGAAAGCTTTTTTTGCTACCTTTAAAACCCATCGCAATTTAAGCACCCTTCCAGAAATGGGTTCCTGATTGCATTGGAAATATCCATCATCCTTCATAAGCTTAGCATAAGTGGGTACTCACCACCAATGATTAATTCACAAAGTGGATTGAAGCCATTGCAATGAGGAAAGCTATAGATACTATCATTATTCAGTTTTTGGAAAGCAATATCTTGTCTCGTTTTGTTTGCCCACAAAAATTATTACTAACAATCCATTTGCTTTTAAGTATAATAAAGTGATTGAATTTTTTAATAAATATCACATAAGACTTGGTCATTCTACATCATAATATCCTCAAGGAAACAGGTTGGCTAAATCGTCAAACAAATCATTGGTGAATATAATTAAGAAGCTGTTGCAAGAGAACAAGAGAAATTGGCACAAGTAGCTCATAAATGCTCTATGGGTGGATAGAGTTAGCATGAAGAGATCAATCAACATGTCTCATTTTCAGCTTGTGTATGGTGTTTACACAATGTTTCCCACTTATTTAGTTGTCCTAGTGATGAAAATTCCGCAAGAGATAGACAGTGAACCAAATGATATCTATCGAAGAATCAACCAAATGATTCGTTTACAGCATACAAGAGAAGAATTTTTCAATCACACTTCAAAACTTCAGGAGAAAATCAAGAAATTGTACGACAAGAAGATCAAAGATGACAATTTCAAAGTAGGAGATGTTGTTCTTCGGTGGGATGCCCAAAATGAAGACAAAGGTAAGCATGGTAAATTTGATAATCTATAGAAAGGTCCATACAAGATTTCAATATTAATAGGTAATAAGGCATTCTTGTTAGAATATCTTGATGGGTAGGAAATTCTGGGAGGACCGATGAATGGTAGGTTTTGTTAGCACAGTTTCTTGCTAAGTCATGAGTCCATTCCATAGTTTTATTTTAGCATTAAAGTTCAAAATTTTCAATTTTTTTTTAATCTTTATTTTTTTTATTTTTTATGCACTACCAGAATTTTTGGAAGTACCAGTTTTTTTTAGCCTTTTGGACAATCTGTTATTTCCTGTTTCTGTCTTTTTATTTTTATTTCTGATGCTACCGGAATCTCTGGAAGCATACTTTTTTTTTTAAATAAAGAGAAAAAGCGCATCCGCTTTAGTCATACCATGTTTCATAGGGTTAATATGCATTGAATATTTTTTAAATCCTTTAATATATAATGAGAGGTGTCATATTTCAGTCAGTTAATTTGAGTCAAGTCATTGTATACGTTATACCACGTGTTATTCTACAGTTAATGATCAAACTATTGCCAGTCATGCCTGTATATTCCAAGTGAGTCATCCATACATTTAGGTACATGTTTTTTTGAGTTAGAGAGATCGTGGTGATCACATTGCACTCCATAACCGATCTACTGGCTACACAATAGTGCTGCCAGAAATTCTGATCAATCAAAAGCACAGTTTGCATAGGTGACTCTGTGTCATCAAAGACATTTTCCATAAGCTATCTGGAGATCCCATACATAGAACACAACCAACTGAATGTGGTGATGGTGTGTCACATGCTGCACATCATGACCATGAAGATTTTTAATGATGGAGAGTGATTTGCATGGGGTGGTGAACCAAGATTTAGTTTTAAAACCACCTAAAAAATTAGAATGTTGTCATTTGAAGTCTAAGTTGTTGATTTAAAATTTGTTGAGGGTCATAGTTGGAGGAGGAGTCTGGATTTTAGGCAAGATCCCAGAGAAGAATACAGGCCACACCTGTAAGGTAAACTCCTCATATTCTGCTACCTATCATTTGTAGGAGACATAGTCATTATTTTTCTGAATATGACTAAAACATGTGGTAAGATAAATCAAATAGAGCCACAAGGTGCAGATTTGGTTGATTCTAATTCAAGGGTGAGAACTATGTTTATTGTTGGGTATGTGTTATAATATTTCCACGACTTGTCACGCGTTGCGCCGGGCGCAACAAGGGGGTCAGAAGGGGAAAGTTTTTTTGGACCCTATTTTTCGGTAGGCGGACCTGCCTGTTATAGCCTAAATCTACCTCAGGCTGAATGAAGGCAGAGTTTAGGGTAACATCAAACCACGCTCAGTCTGGTAGCTAGCCCTACCAGATCAAGAGAGGGCTCTCTTCGGGTCAATCTCAGAAAAGATAATGGATAAGGCTTGAGATGACTTGAAATAAAAGCTAATTTTAGGCTAGGTATATAAGTGAAAGGATTTGATTTTTATTTTGGGGGTTTTTGTTGGAATAAAGAGAAAGGCAGTTTTGGGTTCGGGGATGAGGCCTAGTTTTTGCAGAGTTTTGATTGGGGCAAGGAAGGAAATTGTTTTGATGCTTTGAATTGAATGGATGGATAGTTTAGACCAGTGAGGAGCCGAAGAGGGCAAGAGGCTTTCAAGAATCCTCTTCAAACAAATGAAAACTCGGAAAATTAAACAAAACTGAAGGCAGAGCAAAGCAAGCTAATGAATTC
Source organism: Pinus albicaulis (assembly GCA_034641835.2). Lineage (NCBI taxonomy): Eukaryota > Viridiplantae > Streptophyta > Pinopsida > Pinales > Pinaceae > Pinus > Pinus albicaulis. The sequence continues at coordinate 211,681,388 of CM076577.1, forward strand.
CACCTTTATCGATCATTTGTTTAATTTAAGAAGAAAGGAGAAGGGAAATGATACACATAAACATCAGTGAACTTAAAATTACATAGAGAAAAACACCATTAAAACACAGAGCCACATGGATCCCAAAGAGTGCTGCAAACCCTGGTCTATTCCTTTGCCAAAAGTGCAGAGATGAAATGTACAATGAAGTGCCAAGCAATCCCAAGTGTCCAACCCTGAAAATTACTGAAGAACTACATGATATAGACAAGCTTAACTCATTCCCATGCCTCTAGGGGTCGAGCTCATCATTCTAGGAGATGTTTCAACCATATCTAAACTAAGAACTGGAAAATAGGCAATGAAACAACTTGCCTCTATATGATAGGAAACTGATTCATTCACTTACATTTCACCTTTTGGTGAATGAATCTACTAGAATGAGTAAAAATGTGCCAAAATTACATCATGGTCATGAAATTATATCAAGGTACATCAAGAGTTACATGAAAAAGTCAAACTAGTCAAAACTAGGCGAAATTCTGAGCTGCTGAGTGAAAAATAGGCCAAATTCCTCTATGCGCCGCGCTTGAAATCTCTATGTGTAGCACAAGTTTGAGGCTGATTTTTAGGGCCTTCCCGAAGTCCAAATTGATTACAAGATAGCTCTTTGGAAAGCCCTGCCTGTCTAATTTCCAACCCAAGTAGAAGTTCTGTATTTGGTTTCCATTTGCCCCTCCAAAAATCAAATCTCCCAACACTGCTTCCTGTGTGTGCAGAAAGTGGCAGAAAGGCCATTTTTAGGGTGTTTTTGGCCCTTTAGGCAACCCAGAACTTGATGAAATCCTTAGGTAATCCATATGAATGCATAAATTTTGATGAAAAATCTAGAAATGCAAAGTTATCCTCCTAAAGAGCTACCAATTATAAGCGCGCTCCAAGTGGCGCTACGTGTCGGGCAGGAAAATATGTTTTTAGGCCCAAAAATTCAAAATTGACAAATTTTTTCCCAAATTTCTTGAAATTTGGGCTGAATGTCCCTAATCAAGCACTATGCTGGGCCAAAGAAGATTCAGCCAAAATTTGGAGCCTATCATGCCTTTTGCGATGCTTTAGTGCCCTCCTTAGCCTCGCCTTCAGGATCTTGATCCTCGCTTTGCAAACATGATTGCACGCCCAATAATGGTTCTTCATGTGTCTGAGAATGTTCTTTTCCTTGTTTTCCTTCTCCAACAGCTTCTCAAGATGAATGTTTACCCTCTCAAGCCAAGTATCTCTATCAGCCTCAATCTCCCGCACAATGGGTGTCATCTCTGTTGGGCTTCTTCGGGCAGCTTGCCGGTTCTCACGGATGTTTTGCAACTCCATGATCGTCTGCTGACCCTACAACTATTTGTTCCGCTGTTCTAGATAGTTTATGATCCATTGAGCTCTTTTCAATTTGTTGGTCAATGTGTCGATCTCAGCCTTCTGCTCCTGAATGATCTCTCTCAACTTTGTGCTTGGAGAGCTCAAATCCTCATCAATAAATATGAAATCAGTATCCTAGCCTCCTGAAGGGCCCTCATCCTACATAGGCCTCTTACCTATGTCCTGTACCTGTACCTCTGCTGTTGATGATGGCAACGAGACCCCTTCCACCCCCGGTGGAGATAGTACTCGTCGGGCTGCTGCAAAAAATACTCTGGTGCCTCTCTGATAAGTAACAAATATTGGCACACTGATAGGCTCTATCTCGGGACCTTCAGGGTGGAGGTTCACCTGGATCATGAACAATCTCCGGAGGAGGTTGAGGGGCTGTGAAGAAGTCATGGGAAATGAAATCCTCCCATACAATGCCCTGCAATCCAAGCTGATGTACAACAACGATCTTAATTAGTGCATAGTGATAAATACTGTTGTATTGCTGCTCGGGAGTCTTCTTTTGCACAAGAGTGGTCATTCTCTTGATGTTCCAGCACATGAAATAAGGTATGTTCATCATCCTCACTCTCGTGAAATGTATCAATAACCTGATGTGGTATGCATAGAGACGTGAGAACAACCCTCACAACTGAAGTATCTGATAATGAGTCTCATCAAAGGCGCATAGGATTCCTTTAGGAACCGGAATGGGAACACCCTGCTGAGCTGTCTCACATAACTAGGCCTGATGTATGGTTCAGAATGCACTCTTTCCATCTGCTGTCTCTTGTTCCAATGTTCACCCACATTCGATATTCTAGTTGCTTGAGATATGGTTTCCGGTGTCAAAGTGAAATTTACACCAGCAAGAGTTACCTGACCATCATGAAAATGTAACACAAACAACCGAGCCAACTCCTAATGATGCTGAATCCTAGCAATCATCTCACAATACTGATAGCATGACTGCTCACGAAAACATGCCATGGAAAGTGGGAAAGCCTGCAATTTGGTCAATGAGGTGGGCTCTTCTCTCACATGTTTTCCACCTTTACGAGGCCTTCTCGGTGCATGTAGCTCAGTGGTAGAATCACTATCTCTGTCATATGATGTATCAGTGTCTGTCTCCATGGTACTCAAGGTTAATTCTAGGTGTATGTTGGCTTGAATGAGATGAGGAATGAGAATTTGGTTGTTTTGTCTTAGTTTCCAAATATGTGTCAAAGGGGAGGGATTATAATGATAAAATGTGTGTCAAAGGGGAGGGACTGTAATGATATAGGGAAAAGGGAAAATAGACTTCAATCAAGAGATAATTGAAGTGTAGGAGCAGCCAATTGGGAAACTTGGGGTTTGGGAAGTTTTAACAAGTGAGATGGAAAGGGAGAGTGATAGGAAATGCAATGATTTATGGATAGGGAAATGGGCTTAGATGGTATGAGTGGCTTGGGATATAAGGGAATAGGGGAGGGACTGTAATAATAGGATTACTGTGAGGGAAGGAATGAACAAGGTGGGGGAGATGAAGTATTTGGCACCAAAATGACTTTTAAAACACTATTTCAAAACCCTAAGAAGCAGTTTTTAACAAAAGGATAGGGTTTATGTTTTCAACATTCAAACTCTCATATTCCCTTTTCAAACGAACCCAAACACTGGCTAATAGAAATTCAAAGACTCACAAAATTACTTGAAACATAGGAAGTGGATTCGTTTTGCAACTTGAGAGAGAGATGGCAACAAATTAGGTGTTTCGGCCCTGTGCGCCGCGCGCACAACCCAGTGCGTCGCGCCTGCTGTGTGCGCCGCACCAGTTTAAAAATACACTGTGTAGAACGGCCCTATGCGCTGCGACAAGCTAGTGCGCCGCGACCTTCACCTAGTGCACCGCACTCTACAAATTATACAGTCCAGCCTCCAAATCACAGTTTCGCCCTCCAACTTACTTCTCCATGATTTCTCTTGGCTCCTTGCTGACATTTGGTATGTAAATGAATTGTGAAAATATCTTTTATGGCATAAGCTTTGATTTTTGATTTAGAAAACCCACTTTTGTAATGTTGCAGACTTTGGCATTTTTCACTTTTTAAAATAAACTCTGTTTTTGTTTGTTTCCTTCTTGATTTTTTAGCTGAATGATGAATATCTTGTCTATTTTTGCAGGGATAGCAGGCATGGGATTTGGCAAAGGTGACCAGGGCTGCGCCTAAATAACTTCACAACTGAAACAACTTTGATAATTACATTACATTTATTACAAAGGATGAATTTGACGATTTTTCTTCAAAACAAAGTTTTGAAGAAGAATCATGATTAAGCATTATGACGATGAAATTTTGCACTGAAAACCTTATTTGAAACTTCCTCATGTGCCTGCTGACATTATTAGAAATTTTGAAGACTAAATTTGTGAAACCATAGACCTATTGAGACTAAAAACCCTAAAATGACTCTTTGGAAAACATGAGGCCAAACACGACTGTAAATGACTTTAAAATTGATTTTGATAAACAGACACGGACCAACAGATACATGACATGAGGGATATGAGAGAAAATACCCTTCCGTCAGATGATCCATGCTCCTAATGGAATGCAGCTGACTGAACTGAATGAGACACCTAAAATGAAATGCAACAAAAGAGATTTTGATCTCTGACGGAGGGATGAAGATACCGACTCTAACATTGGCTCCAATGGGGATGGTAGCTCCTTGGAGGTGCCAAGAACTACATATTTCTGGGAGAGTAGCCAGTGCCTTCGTCCATTGCGCTATGGAGTGCATAAATTTAGCAAATTAACACAAGACTCTTGACTCATTTATTGACTGAAAATTTGACTCAAATTGACTCAATTTTGAAACTAAAATGACTGAAAAACCTGACTTGACAAACTCAAACCAAAGCTAAAATCAATCTTCAGAATTATAGCCTTCACTTCGGGCCCCAGACTGAAGAAAATATCATATCACACACTTGGAATGAAACTTTAAACAAATACTGGAAACTGAAATGTTGCCTTTGGCAGCTTATTTATTTACAAATTTTACCCTACTTTGCTGCAGAGCCAATAGATCAAGTAACGCTGTAATGCCAGATCAACCAATCAAGTAACTGTGACTAGGATGCTGCTTGAAAGTGTTTCAACCAAGACCCAAATGTAAATGCTGACAGCCATACATGCGCATAACGAGTCTGCTTATGTAAAAGACAATGTGATCTGTCATTCAAACTAAAAAAATTTTCCATGTATGTTGTAATAGGATCGTAGAAACCAGACTTTGTTTGCTGCCCCAACTCCACAATACATGCTTCCAGCTGAAAAATGTCAATGCAAACATCTACGGGCAGCTCTATTGTTTCTTGTTTTGAAGGAGGGAGAGTTTCCAAGAACTTTATGGGATCTCAGAATTCATATGATTGGATCTGATCATTCAAATACTGAATCTCCTTCTCAAAATTTTCAACAACTAACTCAAAGAAACGAGTTTTAGCTTTAGGAGGAAACTTTGAAGATCTAAAAAATTGAAGCACGACAATGAAAAATACTTCATCAATTTCAATATCCACTAACTGATCTCTAAATTCTTTTAAAACTTCACAAAGAACAGGGTCTGCCACATACCCTACCATTTTATTTTAGTGCATGAATGGATCAGTGAGCACTGGAATATCTGGATTGAGTTGGAGTAGCCAGGCGAATGTTTCAGCCTTCATACATGTCTGACTGTTGTCCACCATCAGCATCATATCTAACTTGATACATGTACTGGGGCAATTTTCAAGTCAGATGTTACGTTTAAAACTAGACCGGAGATTGACTGAAGCAACGTTTATCTACTTTCGCTAATGCAAAGCAAGAGCGTTTCGAAGGCTACCTGGCATAACTTTAGGCTCCGTCTGTAGCTTATAAAACAAATAACACTAACAAGAAAACCATTTTGTTCCCCAGTATGGTCGCCACTATGTTATAGCTTAAATCTACCTCAGGCTGAAGGAAGGCAGAGTTCAGGGTAACATCAAACCACACTCAGTCTGGTAGCTAGCCCTACCAGATCAGGATAGGGCTCTCTCCGGGTCAATCTCAGCAAAGATAATCGATAAGGCTTGAGATGACTTGAAATAAAAGCTAATTTTAGGCTAGGTATATAAGTGAAAGGATTTGATTTTTATTTTGGGGGTTTTTGTTGGAATCAAGGGAAAGGCAGTTTTGGGTTTGGGGATGAGGCCTAGTTTTTGCAGAGTTATGATTGGGGCAAGGAAAGAAATTGTTTTGATGCTTTGAATTGAATGGATGGATAGTTTAGACCAGTGAGGAGCTGAAGAGGGAAAAAGGCTTTCAATAATCCTCTTCAAACAAATGAAAACATGGAAAATTAAACAAAACTGAAGGTAGAGCAAAGCAAGCTAATGAGTTCCACCTTTATCACTCATTTGTTTAATTTAAGAAGAAATGAGAAGGGAAATGATACACATAAACATCAGTGAACTTAAAATTACATAGAGAAAAACACCATCAAAACACAGAGCCACATGGATCCCAAAGAGTGCTGCAAACCTTGGTCTATTCCTTTGCCAAAAGTGTAGAGATGAAATGTACAATGAAGTGCCAAGCAATCCCAAGTGTCCAACCCTGAAAATTACTGAAGAACTACATGATATAGACAAGCTTAACTCATTCCCATACCTCTAGGGGTCGAGCTCATCATTCTAGGAGCTTTTTAAACCATATCTAAACTAGGAACTGGAAAATAGGCAATGAAACAACTTGCCTCTATATGATAGGAAACTGATTCATTCACTTACATTTCACCTTTTGGTGAATGAATCTACTAGAATGAGTAAAAATGTGCCAAAATTACATCATGGTCATGAAATTACATCAAGTTACATCAAGAGTTACATGAAAAATTCAAACTAGTCAAAACTAGGCGAAATTCTGAGCTGCTGAGTGAAAAATAGGCCAAATTCCTCTATGCGTCGCACCCGAAATCTCTATGCGTAGCACAAGTTTGAGGCTGCTTTTGAGGGCTTTCCCAAAGTTCAAATTGAGTACAGGATAGCTCGTTGGAAAGCCCCACCTGTCTACATTCCAACCCAAGTAGAATTTCTGGATTTGGTTTCCATTTTCCCCTCCAAAAATCAAATCTCCCAACACTGCTTCCTGTGTGTGTAGAAAGTGGCAGAAAGGCCATTTTTAGGGTGTTTTTGGTCCTTTAGGCAACCCAGAACTTGATGAAATCCTTAGGTAATCCATAGAAATGCATAAATTTTGATGAAAAATCTAGAAATTCAAAGTTTTCTTCCTGAAGAGCTGCCAATTATAAGTGCGCACCAAGTGGCACTACGCGTCGGGCAGGAAAATCTGTTTTTAGGCCCAAAAATTCAAAATTGACAAAATTTTTCCCAAATTTCTTGAAATTTGGGCTGAATGTCCCTCATCAAGAACTATGCTTGGCCAAAGAAGCTTCAGCCAAAATTTGGAGCCTATCATGCCTTTTGCGATGCTTTAGTGCCCTCCTTAGCCTTGCCTTCAGGATCTTGATCCTCGCTTTGCAAACATGATTGCACGCCCAATAATGGTTCTTCATGTGTCTGAGCATGTTATTTTCCTTTTTTTCCTTCTCCAAGAGCTTCTCAAGATGAATTTTGACCCTCTCAAGCCAAGTCTCTCTATCAGCCTCAATCTCCCGCTTAATGGGTGTCATCTCTGTTGGGCTTCTTCGGGCAGCTTGCCGATTTTCACGGATGTTTTGCAACTCCATGATCATCTGTTGACCCCCCAAATGTTTGTTCTACTGTTCCAGATAGTTTATGATCCATTGAGCTCTTTTCAATTTGTCGGTCATGTGTCGTTCTCAGCCTTCTGCTCTTGAATGATCTCTCTCAACTTTGAGCTTGGAGAGCTCAAATCCTCATCAATCAATATGAAATCAGTATCCTGGCCTCCTGAAGGGCCCTCATCCCGCATAGGCCTCTTACCTCGTCTCCGTACCGTACCTCTATGTTATCGATGACCCGCAACGAGACCCCCTTCCACCCCCGAAGGAGATAGTACTCGTCGTCGCCGCAAACAATACCGGTGCCTTCTCGATAAGCAAATAAATACTAGCACACCTACAGTCGCCCATTCCCGGACCTTCAGTCGATGTGAAGGTTCACTTCGGCTCATGGTGTGTCTCCGAAGGAGGTCGCCAGCCGTGAATAAGCTGCGGGATCCACCCTTTCTTCCATGCAATGCCTGCATCCAAGCCGAGCGCAACAACGATTCGGATGAGTGCATAGTGACAACACGTTGTACCGCCAACTGTGGAGTCTTCTCCGCAATCAAGCCGCTGTCTTCGATGTTCCGCACACGGCGCGCGTGGGCGTTCATCGTCCCCGCCCGGGAAAATGCATCAATAACTCGATGTGGTATGCATGCAGACGTGAGAACCGACCCTCACAAATCGAAGTATCCGATAATGAGTCTCATCAAATGCGTATAGGATTCCTTTAGGAACCGTAATGGGAAAACTTCATTAGCCGCCCACATAACTAGGCTCGATGTGTTGTCTATAATGCATCATTCACTCCTCATTGTCTCTTGTTCCACCGTTCACCCACATTCGGTATTCCGCCTTGCTTGAGATATGGTTTCCGGTGTCAAAGTGAAATTTACACCAAGAGTTATTTGAACTATCATAAAAATGTAACACAAACAACCGAGCCAACTCCCCCGATGATGTCAATCCTACAATCATCTCACAATACTAATAGCGCATGACCCGTCACGAAATACGTTATAGCAAGTGGGCAAGCCTGCAATTGGGTCAATGAGGTGGGATCTTCTCTCACATGTTTGCCACCTTTACGAGGCCTTCTCGGTGCATGTAGCTCAGTGGTAGAATCACTATCTCTGTCATATGATGTATTAGTGTCTGTGTCCATGGTACTCAAGGTTAATGCTAGGTGTATGTTGGCTTGAATGAGATGAGGAATGAGAATTTGGTTGTTTTGTCTTAGTTGCCAAATATGTGTCAAAGGGGAGGGACTGTAATGATAAAATGTGTGTCAAAGGGGAGGGACTGTAATGATATAGGGCAAAGGGAAAATAGACTTCAATCAAGAGATAATTGAAGTGTAGGAGCAGCCAATTGGGAAACTTGGGGTTTGGGAAGTTTTAACAAGTGAGATGGAAAGGGAGAGTGATAGGAAATGCAATGATTTATGGATAGGGAAATGGGCTTAGATGGTATGAGTGGCTTGGGATATAAGGGAATAGGGGAGGGATTGTAATAATAGGATTACTATGAGGGAAGGAATGAACAAGGTGGGGGAGATGAAGTATTTGGCACCAAAATGACTTTTAAAACACTATTTCAAAACCCTAAGGAGTAGTTTTTAACAAAAGGATAGGGTTTATGTTTTCAAAATTCAAACTCTCATATTCCCTTTTCAAACGAACCCAAACACTGGCTAATAGCAATTCAAAGACTCACAAACTTACTTGAAACATAGGAAGTGGATTCGTTTTGCAATTTGAGAGAGAGATGGCAACAAATTAGGTGTTTCGGCCCTGTGCACCGCGTGCACAACCCAGTGCGTCGCGCCTGCTGTGTGCGTTGCACTAGTTTAAAAATGCACAGTGTAGAACGACCCTATGCGTCGCGACAAGCCTGTGCGCCGCGACCTTCACCCAGTGCGCCGCACTCTGCAAATTATACAGTCTGACCTCGAAATCACAGTTTCGGCCTCCAACTTACTTCTCCACGATTTCTCTTGGCTCCTTGCTGACTTTTGGTATGCAAATGAATTGTGAAAATATATTTTATGGCATAAGCTTTGATTTTTGATTTAGAAAACCCACTTTTGTGATGTTGCAGACTTTGGCATTTTGCACTTTTTAAAATAAACTCTGTTTTTTTTTGTTTCCTTCTTGATTTTTTAGCTGAATGATGAATCTCTTGTCTCTTTTTGCAGGGATAGTAGGGATGGGATTTGGCAAAGGTGACCAGGGCTGCGCCTGAAGAACTTCACAACTGAAACAACTTTGAGAATTACATTACATTTATTACAAAGGATGAATTTGACGATTTTTCTTCAAAATAGAGTTTTGAAGAAGAATCATCACTGAGCATTATGACGATGAAATTTTGCACTGAAAACCTTATTTGAAACTTCCTCATGTGCCTGTTGACATTATTAGACATTTTGAAGACTAAATTTGCAAAACCTTAGACCTAGTGAGACTAAAAACCCTAAAATGAATCTTTGGAAAACATGAGGCCAAACATGACTGTAAATGACTTTAAAATTGATTTTGATAAACAGACATGGACCAACAGATACATGACATGAGGGATATGAGAGAAAATACCCTTCCGTCAGATGATCCATGCTCCTAATGGAATGCAGCTGAATGAACTGAATGAGACACATAAAATTAAATGCAACAAAAGAGATTTTGATCTCTGACGGAGGGATGAAGAGACCGACTCTAACATTGGCTCCAATGGGGATGGTAGCTCCTTAGAGGTGCCAAAAACTACATATTTCTGGGAGAGTAGGTAGTGCCTTCGTCCATTGGGCTATGTAGTCCATAACTTTAGCAAATTAACACAATAATCTTGACTCATTTATTGACTGAAAATTTGACTCAAACTGACTCAATTTTGAAACTAAAATGACTGAAAAACCTGACTTGACAAACTCAAACCAAAGCTGAAATCAATCTTCAGAATTATAGCCTTCACTTCGGGCCCCAGACTAAAGAAAATATCACAACACACACTTGGAATGAAACTTTAAACAAATACTGGAAACTGAAATGTTGCCTTTGGAAGCTTATTTATTTACAAATTTTACCCTACTTTGCTGCAGAGCCAATAGATCAAGTAACGTTGTAATGCCAGATCAACCAATCAAGTAACTGTGACCAGGATGTTGCTTGAAAGTGTTTCAACCAAGACCCAAATGTAAATGCTGATAGCCATACATGCGCATAACGAGTCTGCTTATGTAAAAGACAATTTGATCTGTCATTCAAACTAAAAAAAATTTCCATGTACGTTGCAATAGGATCGTAGAAACCAGACTCTGTTTGCTGCCCCAACTCCACAATACATGCTTCCAGTTGAAAACTGTCAATGCAAACATCTACGGGTAGCTCTATTGTTTCTTGTTTTGAAGGAGGGAGAGTTTCCAAGAACTTTATGGGATCTCAAAATTCATATGATTGGATCTAATCATTCAAATACTGAATCTCCTTCTCAAAATTTTCAACAACTAACTCAAAGAAATGAGTTTTAGCTTTAGGAGGAAACTTCGGAGATCTAAAAAATTGAAGCACGACAATGAAAAATACTTCATCAATTTCAATATCCACTAACCGATCTCTAACTTCTTTTAAAACTTCACAAAGAGCAGGGTCTGCCACATACCCTACCATTTTATTTTAGTGCATGAATGGATCAGTGAGCACTGGAATCTCTGGATTGAGTTGGAGTCGCCAGGCGAATGTTTCAGCCTTCATACGTGTCTGACTGCTGTCCACCATCAGCATCAGATCTAACTTGATACATGTACTGGGGCAATTTTCAAGTCAGATGTTATGTTTACAAACTAGACCGGAGATTGACTGAAGCACCGTTTATCTACTTTTGCTAATGCAAAGAAAGAGAGTTTCGAAGGCTACCTGGCATAACTTCAGGCTCCGTCTGTAGCTTATAAAACAAATAACACTAACAAGAAAACCATTTTGTTCCCCAATATGGTAACCACTATGTTATAGCCTAAATATACCTCAGGCTGAAGGAAGGCAGAGTTCAGGGTAACATCAAACCACGCTCAGTCTGGTAGCTAGCCCTACCAGATCAGGAGAAGGCTCTCTCCGGGTCAATCTCAGCAAAGATAATCGATAAGGCTTGAGATGAATTGAAATAAAAGCTAATTTTAGGCTAGGTATATAAGTGAAAGTATTTGATTTTTATTTTGGGGGTTTTTGTTGGAATCAAGGGAAAGGTAGTTTTGGGTTCGGGGATGAGGCCTAGTTTTTGCAGAGTTTTGATTGGGGCAAGGAATGCAATTGTTTTGATGCTTTGAATTGAATGGATGGATAGTTTAGACTGGTGAGGATCTAAATAGGGAAAGAGGCTTTCAAGAATCCTCTTCAAACAAATGAAAACATGGAAAATTAAACAAAACTGAAGGCAGAGCAAAGCAAGCTAATGAATTCCACCTTTATCACTCATTTGTTTAATTTAAGAAGAAAGGAGAAGGGAAATGATACAAATAAACATCAGTGAAATTAAAATTACATAGAGAAAAACACCATCAAAACACAAAGCCACATGGATCCCAAAGAGTGCTGCAAACCCCGGTCTATTCCTTTGCCAAAAGTGTAGAGATGAAATGTACAATGAAGTGCCAAGCAATCCCAAGTGTCCAACCCTGAAAATCACTGAAGAACTACATGATATAGACAAGCTTAACTCATTCCCATGCCTCTAGGGGTCGAGCTCATCATTCTAGGAGCTGTTTCAACCATATCTAAACTAGGAACTGAAAAATAGGCAATGAAACAACTTGCCTCTATATGATAGGAAACTGATTAATTCACTTACATTTCACCTTTTGGTGAATGAATCTACTAGAATAAGTAAAAATGTGCCAAAATTAAATCATGGTCATGAAATTACATCAAGGTACATCAAGAGTTACATGAAAAAGTCAAACTAGTCAAAACTAGGCGAAATTCTGAGTTGCTGAGTGAAAAATAGGCCAAATTCCTCTATGCGCCGCGCCTGAAATCTCTATGTGTAGCACAAGTTTGAGGCTGATTTTTAGGGCCTTCCCGAAGTCAAAATTGATTACAGGATAGCTCTTTGGAAAGCCCTGCCTGTCTAATTTCCAACCCAAGTAGAAGTTCTGTATTTGGTTGCCATTTGCCCCTCCAAAAATCAAATCTCCCAACACTGCTTCCTGTGTGTGCAGAAAGTGGCAGAAAGGCCATTTTTAGGGTGTTTTTGGCCCTTTAGGCAACCCAGAACTTGATGAAATCCTTAGGTAATCCATATGCATGCATAAATTTTGATGAAAAATCCATAAATTCAAAGTTTTCTTCCTGAAGAGCTGCCAATTATAAGCGTGCGCCAAGTGGCGCTACGCGTCGGGCAGGAAAATATGTTTTTAGGCCCAAAAATTCAAAATTGACAAAATTTTTCCCAAATTTCTTGAAATTTGGGCTGAATGTCCCTCATCAAGCACTATGCTGGGCCAGAGAAGCTTCGGCCAAAATTTGGAGCCTATCGTGCCTTTTGCGATGCTTTAGTGCCCTCCTTAGCCTTGCCTTCAGGATCTTGATCCTCGCTTTGCAAACATGATTGCACACCCAATAATGGTTCTTCATGTGTCTGAGCATGTTATTTTCCTTGTTTGACTTCTCCAAGAGCTTCTCAAGATGAATGTTGACCCTCTCAAGCCAAGTCTCTCTATCAGCCTCAATCTCCCGCTCAATGGGTGTCATCTCTGGTGGGCTTCTTCAGGCAGCTTGCCGGTTCTCACGGATGTTTTGCAACTCCATGATCGTCTGCTGACCCTCAAAATGTTTTTTCCACTGTTCCAGATAGTTTATGATCCATTGAGCTCTTGGCAATTTGTCGGTCAATGTGTCTATCTCACCCTTCTGCTCCTGAATGATCTCTCTCAACTTTGAGCTTGGAGAGCTCAAATCCTCATCAATCAATATGAAATCAGTATCCTGGCCTCCTGAAGGGCCATCATCCTGCATAGGTCTCTTACCTATGTCCTATACCTATACCTGTGCTGCTGATGACGGCAACGAGACCCCTTCCACCCCCGGTGGAGATAGTACTCGTCGGGCTGCTGCAAACAATACTCTGGTGCCTCTCTGATAAGTAACAAATACTGGCACACTGATAGGCTCTATCTCGGGACCTTCAGGCTGATGTGAAGGTTCACCTGGCTCATGAAAAATCTCCGGAGGAGGCTGAGGGGCTATGAAGAAGTCATGGGAAATGAAATCCTCCCATGCAATACCCTGCAATGCAAGCTGATGTACAACAACGATCTTGATGAGTGCATAGTGATAAATACTGTTGTACTGCTGCTCGGGAGTCTTCTTCTGCACAAGAGTGGTCATTCTCTCGATGTTCCAACACATGAAATAAGGTATGTTAATCATCCTCACTCTTGTGAAATGCATCAATAACCTGATGTGGTATGCATAGAGACGTGAGAACCGGCCCTCACAACTGAAGTATCTGATAATGAGTCTCATCAAAGGCGCATAGGATTCCTTTAGGAACCGGAATGGGAACACCCTGCTGAGCTGTCTCACATAACTAGGCCTGATGTATGGTTCAGAATGCACTCTGTCCACCTGCTGTCTCTTGTTCCACTGTTCACCCACATTCGGTATTCCAGTTGCTTGAGATATGGTTTCCGGTGTCAAAGTGAAATTTACACCAGCAAGAGTTACCTGACCATCATGCAAATGTAACACAAACAACCGAGCCAACTCCTGATGATGCTGAATCCTAGCAATCATCTCACAATACTGACAGCATGACTGCTCACGAAAACATGCCATGGCAAGTAGGCAAGCCTGCAATTGGGTCAATGAGGTGGGATCTTCTCTCACATGTTTGCCACCTTTACGAGGCCTTATCGGTGCATGTAGCTCAGTGGTAGAATCACTATCTCTGTCATATGATGTATCAGTGTCTGTCTCCATGGTACTCAAGGTTAATGCTAGGTGTATGTTGGCTTGAATGAGATGAGGAATGAGAATTTGGTTGTTTTGTCTTAGTTTCCAAATATGTGTCAAAGGGGAGGGACTGTAATGATAAAATGTGTGTCAAAGGGGAGGGACTGTAATGATATAGGGCAAAGGGAAAATAGACTTCAATCAAGAGATAATTGAAGTGTAGGAGCAGCCAATTGGGAAACATGGGGTTTGGGAAGTTTTAACAAGTGAGATGGAAAGGGAGAGTGAAAGGAAATGCAATGATTTATGGATAGGGAAATGGGCTTAAATGGTATGAGTGGCTTGGGATATAAGGGAATAGGGGAGGGACTGTAATAATAGGATTACTGTGAAGGAAGGAATGAACAAGGTGGGGGAGATGAAGTGTTTGGCACCAAAATGACTTTTAAAACACTATTTCAAAACCCTAAGGAGCAGTTTTTAACAAAAGGATAGGGTTTATGTTTTCAACATTCAAACTCTCATATTCCCTTTTCAAACGAACCCAAACACTGGCTAATAGCAATTCAAAGACTCACAAACTTACTTGAAACATAGGAAGCGGATTCGTTTTGCAATTTGAGAGAGAGATGGAAACAAATTAGGTGTTTCGGCCCTGTGCGCCACACGCACAACCCAGTGCGTCGCGCCTGCTGTGGGCGCCACACCAGTTTAAAAATGCACTGTTTAGAACGGCCCTATGCGTCGCGACAAGCCAGTGCACCGCGACCTTCACCCAGTGCGCCGCGCTCTGCAAAATATACAGTCCAGCCTCCAAATCACAGTTTTGCCCTCCAACTTACTTCTCCACGATTTCTCTTGGCTCCTTGCTGACTTTTGGTATGCAAATGAATTCTGAAAATATCTTTTATGGCATAAGCTTTGATTTTTTATTTAGAAAACCCACTTTTGTAATGTTGCAGACTTTGGCATTGTGCACTTTTTAAAATAAACTTTGTTTTTGTTTGTTTCCTTCTTGATTTTTTAGCTGAATGATGAATCTCTTGTCTATTTTTGCATGGATAGCAGGCATGGGAT
This sequence comes from Pinus albicaulis, assembly GCA_034641835.2. Taxonomy (NCBI): domain Eukaryota; kingdom Viridiplantae; phylum Streptophyta; class Pinopsida; order Pinales; family Pinaceae; genus Pinus; species Pinus albicaulis. The sequence continues at coordinate 211,696,555 of CM076577.1, forward strand.
TTGGCAAAGGTGACTAGGGCTGCACCTGAAGAACTTCACAACTGAAATAACTTTCATAATTACATTACATTTATTACAAAGGATGAATTTGACGATTTTTCTTCAAAACAGAGTTTTGAAGAAGAATCATGATTAAGCATTATGACGATGAAATTTTGCACTGAAAACCTTATTTGAAACTTCCTCATGTGCCTGCTGACATTATTAGACATTTTGAAGACTAAATTTGTGAAACCCTAAACCTAGTGAAACTAAAAACGATAAAATGACTCTTTGGCAAACATGAGGCCAAACATGACTGGAAATGACTTTAAAATTGATTTTGATAAACAGACACGGACCAATAGCTACATGACATGAGGGATATGAGAGAAAAAACCCTTCCGTCAGATGATCCATGCTCCTAATGGAATGCAGCTGACTGAACTGAATGAGACACCTAAAATGAAATGCAACAAAAGAGATTTTGATCTCTGACGGAGGGATGAAGAGACCGACTCTAACATCGCCCATGGTTTTGTGCATGGGTTTGCACATGGTTTTGGGGCATGATGGTTTTTAGCGCTTGGTATTTTGTAGATCCGGTGGAGGGAACTATGGTTATGTTTTAATCTAGGGTCAATGGATTGAGGTTTATGTATGCTTCAGCATGTATATATATGTTTTGTAACACTAAAATGAATATAATGAAAAATCAAGTTGGTCGTCCCAATTTGGGATCCAGGGGAAAATCTTTGTCTATATCTGTTTTATGTTGTATGCTCTCGCTATTGTTTATTTTCTATTTTTACGATTTGTTTGTAGATAATTTCTGTACAGGGTTAAAACCTACGTTTATGCAGTCATAATGGTATCCTATTTACACTAGGTTGGGAAGGTCACATTTAGGAGTTGCTGTAGAGTTTTCTAATTCATTTAATGGAGAGGAAGCTACAATTTATGGCCTAAATTTGCAGGTTTCTGAAGACTCCATTGCAGAATCTTTTAACCTTCCTCAAGAAGGTGAAAGGTGGTTCAAGGGACAAGTTATCATAGGAGGCGATTTCAACAGATTCCTCAAGCATGCTCAAAGAGATCCAAATTGGGAAAAAGGCATCCCAAGGAACTACCTTAAGAATGATTGGGCAGATGCAATCAAACTTATCGAGATATACCTCACATGTGAAAGGAGGTATACAGTGGTATTCCTCTATCACATGAGGTTTCTATTTCATTTTGCAGGGATGAAGTCATTGAATCTGCTATTTTTAGTTTTTAAAAGCCTGACCAAGATGTCAGCAAGGGTTCAGACCCATAATGAGGTTTCTGAGTATAGCTTGTACCATCAAGATTTGATCAAAGTTCTGGTTGAAGAAGAGCTGAAGAAGAAAAACCAGACTTGCGACCACTTTATGTTCTATAGGGTAGGCCAACCTGCACCTAATCCTCCAGCTCCATAATCAAACCCTCAGCCTACAAAAAGAACAAAAATAAAGTCCCAGAAAGAAAACATTCATAAGGAGGCCAATGGTAAGAAAGAGAAAGTAAATGCAGGTAAAACTGAAAGAAAAGTGGAAAAAGGAGAGAGCTCCTCAACAAGCAAGCCCAAGTCCATGAAGATATTACCCCCTATTCCTCCATTTCCAAATTTATACACTAGAGCCAGAAGAGGGAGGTATGTAAAAACAGATAAGTCAAAAGCGCAGGTGCTACCGGAAATTCGGGAAGCACCTATTTAGAAAAAGTTGGAGGAGTATCAGCCTACCCAATCTGACAAAGAACTCCTTAAGGATGCTGGTTATGACATAAATAGAAATAAGCATAAGGAAGAAGATAAACCTATTGCTAGCACCATAAAGAGGCACACAAGAGAGAAAAATAAGTTTAGACTAAAATACAAGGCTCTTCTCAAGTGAAGCCTATTGAAAGAATTTATTGAAATTGAAGAGAAACCTGAAGCTTCAAAGGCAGAGAAACTAGAGAAATCCATGAAGAAAAAAAAGAACAATAACCCTTCAGAATAGCCCTCAGAGCCCTCCAAAAGAAGAAAAACACAGAAGGGTGCTAAGGAGGACAAATAACTTGTCAAGAAGGCCATTATAACATATACTAGATTGAGAACATCAACTGCTGACAGCAAAACTAACTTCGATAAACTGGTTGAAGCTGTAACACACTTAGAGGAAAGGTAAAAAGGATTTGGGTACTAATCCCTTTTTGATAATCAGTTATAAATTTTGAACAACATCCAAGTTGTCATGGAATACAAGTCAGCACATAATTTTCAAAATTTTTCTGAGTATTTTGAAAAAGAAACAGGGTGCTACAGGAATTTTTGGTAGCATTCTAGATTTTTCGTAGTTACAATTTTTTACTGGAATTTTCGGCAGCACCTGTTTTAACTGAATTTTGACACATGTCAGCAAGTTTTTCTGAGCTAGTTAAGGATAGATAAGAACCCATAAGTAAATGGATAATATAAGTGATGGTGATAAGTAGTTAAGAGGTTTTTGGAGGTCTTATTAAATGAAGCTACATGGTTATTAAAGACCGAAGACACAAGGAGAAAATTCAGCAGAAAAAGGGGCAGCATGACAGTACACTCAACATTCCAGCCCATAATTCTTCTCTTATTATTTCTCCATATGTCCTTTCTGTTATATTTCGAGGGGATCAGGATGTAATTTATGTTGACACATATGTTATGTTAGAATTAATGTTTCCTTATTTTTATAAGAGATGGAGTTGATTCCTCTCTTGCTATATATAGCTCTTGTAAATATTATTTCCAGGTTGGATGTTAGTCTACCTAAAGACTGAAAATAATAGAGAAAACCTTTGCTCTTCATGTTGGAGGATTTTGTGATTCAAGGAACATCTAATGTGTGGTGTGTATTTTTTCTTTGTTAATTTCTTCTAAATTATAAATTGTAGCAACTAGAGAAGTGTGAGTGAGAAGCTATTAAAGGATTTAATAATAAATTACCTGCTTTCAGTTTTCTGCAATTTATATGTGTGTAATAGAACATGTTAGTGAAGTTTTCATAAATGATTTATGGAATCCGTTATACATGCAATCTATTTTCTAAGTGTTTTTTTACTTAACATAAACATAGTTTGTGTTAAAGGTCATTAACATAGATGTGTGACTGATTTAGGATAGGAATATTTCCTGAAATAAGTACTAACTATTCATCTTCTTTGTTGTGTAACTAACTCAAAAAATAGAAGAAAAGAGATATCAACACCTTAGAAATAAGCCACTTCGAGGAGGCAACCTCCAATACATTTCATAAATGAACAATTATTGGATGATACAATTTACAAAACCTCATTTCTATATATAGGAGTCCATGTGGCCATAATGTAATCCTAGTGGGCCACAATGTAATCCTAGCCGACCTAACAATAATAATTTAAGGGCACAATAATAACAAAATGGGGGTTACAAGGTACAATAATAACAATAAGGAGGTTACACTAATAACAATAAGGGACTATACTAGTAATATAGGGACCTAACATGCCCCTCTCCTTCAAAAAAGTGTTGTCCTCAATGCTTGAGTAGCTCTGGGTGCTTCTGTATAAAATTCTCATCCTCCCATGTAGAATCTTCAGTTGGTAAGTTCTTCCACTTGATGAGATACTCTGAAATTGATCGATTCCGTAGTTGTCGAGTTCTTGTTTCCATGACCGCTTCTGGTTCCAATATGATTTTTCTTTCCTCATCAAGTTCTGGCAATATTGTTTGAACTGGAAGATTTTCTCCTATAACCTTCTTTAAGCATGAAACATGGAAAACTGGATGTACTCGCGAAGAAGTAGGAAGCTCCAATTTGTATGCCATAGTACCAATCTTTTGCAACACCTTGTAAGGACTATAGTACTTTGGCGATAATTTATTATCCTTCTTAGCTTGCTTGAGGGACATTTGTTTATATGGTTGTAGCCGTAAAAATACCCAATCTCCTATATCAAAACTTCTCTCGCTGCGATGTTGATCTGCCTGTTGTTTCATTCGATTTTGTGCCAAATTCAGGTTATCCATTAAGAGTTGGAGAACTTCTTGCTGATGCTCGATGTGATCTTCGACTGCTTGAACCTTCAAATTTTCTCTTAAATATGATGTGATGGATGGTGGATGATATCCATAAAGTGCCATAAATGGGGTCATTTTTGCTGCAGTATGGAAGGAAGTGTTATACCACCATTCAGCGAGAGGTAACCACTTGATCCATTGTGTTTGTTTATCAGATACAAAACACCGAAGATATCCTTCCAAACATTTATTTACTATCTCAGTTTGACCATCAGATTGAGGATGATAAGATGAGCTATGAGCTAATTGAGTACCCAAACAAGAAAATAACCTCGTCCAAAAATTTCCAGTAAAAATGGGATCTCTGTCGCTCACAATAACCCTTGGGCTTCCATGTAGCTTTTGAATTCTGTCCATAAATGTAGTAGCAACTGTACTTGCTTTAAATGGATGAGATAATGCACAAAAGTGTGAATACTTGGTAAGTCTATCAACTACCACCATGATGACACTCTTTCCTTCGGACTTAGGTAAACCTGTGATAAAATCCATTGAAATCTCCTCCCAACGTTGACTTGGAATGGATAAAGGTTGTAGAAGTGTCGGGGTCTTAATTGTCTCAAATTTATTCTGCTGGAAAACCAAACATTCTGCCACAAACTTTTGAATATCAGATTTAAGGCCATCCCAAAAAAATTCTTTCTTCACCCCATGGTAAGTTTTTAAAAATCCTGAGTGTCCTCCTAAAGGAGAAGTGTGCAATTCCAGAAGAATCTTTTGTTTTAGTTGGGAATTCTTACAAAGATATAAGCGATATTTGTACCATAAGGAATCATTTTTTCCAACTAAATGTATCAGATGTACTAGGATCTTGCTGCAACTTTTGAATGAGTATCCATACATCTTTGTCCTTCTTCCATTCATCTCTTGCTTCAGTTATCCAATCTGGTTGGATAATAGAAATGGCACAAAGCAATGCTTCCACCTCTTCATTCTTTCTTTAGAGTGCATCTGCAACAACATTAAGCTTTCCTTTTTTGTAGATTATTTCAAAGTCATAACCCAACATCTTTGTGACCCATTTTTGCTGCTCTTCTGAAGATAGTCTTTGTTCCAAAAGTGTTTAAGACTATCATGATCAGTTTTTACCTTGAAGTGTCTTCCCATTAGGTAAGTTCGCCATTTCTTTAGTGCATGCAGTATTGCTAACATTTCCTTCTCATAAATGGGTTTCTGTAAATACTTTCCTTTGATTGGACGACTTTCAAAAGCAATGGGTCTTCCTTCTTGCATTAAAACAACACCAATTCCATTTCCTGAGGCATCACATTCCACAATAAAATTTTTTGTGAAGTCTGGCGTAGCTAAGACCGGTGCTAGGCACATTGCCTCTTTAAGATGTTCAAAGGCCTTAGTTGCTTCAGGAGTCCATGAAAATGCATCTTTCTTCAATAATGTTGTTAGAGGTTCTACTATTCTCCCATAATTCTTAACAAACTTACGATAATACCCTGTTAACCCGAGAAATCCTCGCAACTACTTTATGGTTGTGGGGACTTTCCATTCCTTAATGAATTTAATTTTGTTAGGGTCTACTTTAACACCTTCGTGAGATACAATATGACCCAGATATTCCACCTCTTGTACTCCAAAGAAACATATGGATATTTTTTGCATATAATTGTTTCTCCTGCAATAGTTTGAGCACCTTGTCAACATGTTCAAAATGATCCTTCCAAGACCTGCTATAGATTAGTATATCATCAAAAAATACCAGCACAAGTTTTCTAAGGAAGGGTTTGAAAATTGAATTCATCAACCCTTGAAATGTAGAAGGTGCATTGGTAAGGCCAAAAAGCATGAACAAAAATTCATAATGACCCTCATGAGTTTGAAATGCTATTTTTGGAATATCTTCAGTCTTCATTCTAATTTGATGATATCCTAAACGAAGATCCAACTTGGTAAAATAAATTTCTCCATGTAATTCATCCAATAATTAATCAATCACATGAATATGAAATTTATCTTTAATGGTGAGCTTATTGAGCTCCCTATAATCCGGACACATTTTCCATGATCCATCCTTCTTGTGTACCAATACTACAGGAGTAGAGAAAGAACTTTGACTAGGTTGAATTATACCCACCTCTAACATTTCTGCAATCATACGTTCAATTTCTCTCTTTTGGACGTAAGGATATCTATAAGGCCTGATGTTTGGAGGAACACTTCCTAGAATCAAATGAATAACATGATCATGATCATGAATAGGTGGGAGTCATTTGGGAGTTTCAAACACCTTGGAATGATTGTCCAAGACTTGTTGGAGATCTACAAAAATAGATGATTTTGATGTTGGAACTTCTAGTGAGCATAATTTTGAAATTACACCTTGTTGTTCTTTCTTTAGAAGCTTTTTCATGACATTAGAGCTTATTATCTTTCCCGGCTTCCCTGCAATACCTCGTAATTTGACTTCCTTTCCTTCTGAAAAAATTTTCAAGAAAATTTCTTGAAAATTAAAAGCTACCGTTCCCAAAGATTGTAACGATTGTACTCCTAGTACAACATCAACACCTCCCATAGGAATGGAAAGCATTGAACTAGTCAATACATATTTCCCCATGGTTAACTTGATATTATGGCATTTTCCAGAGCAATTTATAGTTCCTCCTTTTGGAACCATTACTTGACATTCTGGTGCTGGGTATAGGAAACAATTTAATTCCTTGGCTACCTTACAATGAATAAAATTATGGGTGCTACCTGAATCAATCAACAGTATTACCTTTTTCTTCTTGATATGTCCTTCTATCTTGAGAGTTTGAGGAGTGGTGATTCCTGCCAGTGCATTACATGATATGGTCAGACTCATTTCTTCCTCTTCTACGATTGGTTCCTAGTGTATATCCTCTTCTTGTTCATTTTCTTCTTCCTCTTCACAATCTATGTAAAATAATTTCTTCTCAGCACACTTATGACCTTTAGTGTATTTTCTATCACAACTGTAGCAAAGCCCTTTTGCTCTTTTTTCTTCCAATTGTTGTGGTGTCAACCTTGTAGGTTGTGGAAATCTAGGCGTAGCAACACTTCCTTCTTTATAGAATTGAGTGGTAGGCTTCCTTGTCGCCATTATTTTACATTCTACTTTTCTTGCCAACCTGAATGCCTCCTCCAATGAATTCGGTTCCAAAACACGAACTTCATGTTGGATGTTATCCTTTAGAGTGCCTATGAATAGATCGATCCTGTGTTCCTCTGGAATATCAGTTACCCTTATATTCAATTCTTGGAAGTCCTCAATGTGCTGCCCCACTAAACCCTTTTGTTTGAGATTTATCAATTGGCTAAAGAAGGTGTTTCTCTTTGTATCCTCATAATGTGCTATCATTTCCTCCGTAAAAATTGACCAAGTGACAATTATTTTACGGGAGCAAAGCCATCGATACCATACAAATGTATTTTGTTCTAAATGTAAAGTTGCAATGCGTACCTTTTGTGTGTTTTGCATGTTATGGAGATCAAAATATTGCTCCATCCGTAGTATCCATGTTACAGGATCCTTTCCATCAAACTTCCTCATATCCATTTTTGGAATATGGTGGTTCTTCCCTCCAATAGTAGAGTTTATGAAATCACGATTAACATTTATTTTGTTCTCATCATGAGTTTCCTCTACTATATTTTCACCATTAGGAAACATTTCTTGTATCAACCTTGCCAAACCTTCGATGTCTACTTTTAGATCCTTCTTCATGTTTTCCATGTTGTCTTTCATTTTTTCATCGATCTTAGCTTCCATGTCATCCATCTTAGCTTCCATGCCCACTTCCATGCCATCCATCTTAGCTTCCAAACCATTCATCTTAGCTTCCACACCTTTCTTCAAACCGTCTATCTTAGTTTCCATGCCTTTCTTCAAAACTTCCATTTCATTTTTTTTGTTCTTTGCGAGAGCGAAATTTGTTGCACTTGCTCTTGTAATTTTGATATGTCATGTTGCCATTCTTCATCTTCATGAGTCATAGTAGAGCCTTCTAAAGGCTTAATGGGTGTTGAATTATTTTTTGGGGCCATTATTTAGAACCCAATACTGATATCTATTCTACAACATTCCCTTGGAATCAATTCAAATTGATTCTGCAAACAAGAATTATGAAATTTGGAAAAAAAAAATACACACCTTTTTCTTTCTTTTGAGGAGCTCGATATTGAAATTGGATTCTCTCTATGATTGCAGCTCTTCAATATCCGAAATTCAGTATTGCAGTAGCCCTCTGAATTCTCTTTTGAATGCCATAGGTCTGACTTGATTTGGATTCTCCAAGACAAAGTTATGTCAAATCTCCCACAATGACCTAATTATGGACTGGTTCAGTAGAGAAAACTTGTACGACCTGCCATGTGTCACTGTTTTGTCCTTCACCTCTGAAATTGATAGCCACAAAACTTCACTCCGTGTACTTGTGACCACTTTTTACGACACTCCAATCTGATGCTCAGAGAGAGAGTTATTGAACTTTTCCCACGATCACCTCTTTGAGATGAAATTCAGGAGCCTGAAAAAACACTACATTCCACAGATCATATCTCCAAAAATATTGCAAAAAAAGCTCTGAATTTTTTCAACGTGTTTCCTCAGGTTTTCAGCTTCGCACCCTAAAAATTTCAGATTCTGAACCTTCGTAGACAAAAAGTTATAGTGCGAATGCCACGATGACCTGTTTAGGAGCCTGAAAAAAGACCTAACTTCCACAGATCATATCTCCACAAATATTGCGAACCAAGCTCTAAAATTTTTAGAAAATCTTCCTCAGGATTTCGGCTTTGCTCCCTAAAATTTTTAGCTTCTGAAACTTTGTAGAAAAAAATTTATAGTGAAAATTCCATGATGACCTGTCTGGAGCAGCGAAACCCTAGAATCCAAAACTCTGATACCAAATGTTGTGTAACCAACTCCAAAAATAGAAAAAAAGAGATATCAACGCCTTAGAAATAAGCCACGTCGAGGAGGAAACCTCCAATACATTACATAAATGAAAAATTCTTGGATGATACAATTTACAAAACCTCATTTCTATATATAGGAGTCCATGTGGCCATAATGTAATCCTAGTGGGCCACAATGTAATCCTAGCCGACCTAACAATAATAATTTAAGGGAAAAATAATAACAAAATGGGGGTTACAAGGGTACAATAATAACAATAAGGGGTTTACACTAATAACAATAAGGGACTATACTAGTAATATAGGGACCTAACATTCTTCCACTTGTGTTCTCTGCTCCCTAAACTACCTTTTCCCACACAATTTATAATTTCCAAAGCTTGCCAAATGCATGAATGTCTTAAAGAAGATAAAATCATTTCAAAATATTTGAGAAATCCATCCCACCACTCAAACAACCCCTTTAAATTTTGAAATGAACTATGATGTGTAAGGCTTACTCAAGCAGAAAAGAAATGAATTCTTACGCTAATAGGTTCCTCAAACATTACCTTACCTAAGTTTGAAGAAAAAGGTTCACTTTCATTGCAAATATCACTTTATATTTGCTGTCAAGAATAAGAAGTTGTTGGAGAAGTTTGAAGTCTGAGGAGAAGGCCATGAGACTTCTATTATCAATTGATCTTTTTCTTTCAAACAATTTCAGTCATTTTTTTGAGTCAGTTTTTCAGTTTGTCGAAGTTATTTCAGTTTCTAGTTTTGACTCCATTGCCTAATGGATAAGGCTACCCTATCTATGGTGTTCTTGACACCTCCTGAAGGAGCTGCCATCCCAAACTGGAGCCAATGTTACGGTCCAATATTCAGTGATAAAAATGTACTCTTTAAAATTTGTTTAGTAGCGGTCCTAGGTCAAAGTTTTTATATTTCCAAGTCAGTTTTCAAATAAAATTTTGGTCGTTGAATATGTCTAGGTATTTAAAAGCTACTCCCTCCAGTCTATTCAGGGTTATTTTCATTTCATGAGTCATGTCCACCATTATCATCTAGAGTCTTAGGTTAGTCACCATGCTTTCACCTAGGTCATTTTCTAGGTGTCTTTCATTTTTCCACCTTAATTGTCCAAATTCTGTCATAAAGAAGGCGAAAGAAGGGTGATTTCCATCATACAAGTTATCTTTAAAAGGGAGTTAGCTTAGGTAGGAAAATAAAAAAAAGACAATTTGGCTTCTTTCAAAAGCTTATTAAATTGTAAAATTTTTCAAAAAGGCAAAGTTCTTCTCAAAATATCATGTTTTCACTAAAGGACAAAAAAGGGTGTTTTATTGATGTTATAAAAGGGAAAAAGTGATTTCTTTCACTCATTTTATCCTCTCTTGTTCGATAAAGTTGATATCTCACCTTAAGAACATTCCACCATTGCCAAAGGTGGAAACAAACCAAAGAAAATTGGAGCCAAATTCACTTTTATACGTTTCTAGAAGCAGTGCGATGTTTCTGGGGGTAGTGCGATGTTTCTGGGAGGTGGCACTATGCTTCTGCCACAACACTACATTTCTGCCAAAAGTGTTACGTTTTTTGGTTTCAGCCTCCAAGTCAGATTTTCAAGGTTTAAAACAAGTGTGAAAACCTTCCATGGCCTCCAAAATCAGTAAGTGGACACTTCAAATTCCTTTTTCAAGTCAATTTATCAGTGTATGAGTTATATCTCACCTTAGGGTTTTTCTCTACTATGTTTTAGGGTTTTCATTTCTTGATTGGTTTTAGCCATTAAAGACCCTTTTATCACCATATAAAATGTTCATTTATCCTCCACATACCCTACCCTAACAACCCCTATTACTCATACTCCCCTTTACCATTGTTTCCATCAAAACCCTAAATTCCCACTACATTTCCACAAGAAAATTGGAAAATTCCTGTGTTTTCCCATTTTGATCCATCTCCCCATACCTATTTCAAAAAATTTCACTTCTATCCTCAAGCTAACACATCAATATACATTTAATATTCCAAAATGGAGAAGACAGGAATATAGAACATTTGCACAATTCCAACTACGATAAAATAAAAATTAAACATGTAGAACTGGAAAAATGCCGAAGTTACATCAAAACATCATACACATGGGCAAAAAATAGTTGAACCATATCATTAAGGATAAAAAACAAGGAGATTACACAGTGCTCCAAAAGGAATACAATCAAGCCACGAGATGGCTAAAATAAACTAAAGAAAACTAGCACTGGAAATGTCGTGCTGCTACTACTATTGCTGTTGGAAACTGTTGCTACCATGAAGAAGAAATATGTGCGGGAGGCTTCTCGAGTGCTCAGAAAGATCCAATATTTTAACCACAGAATCTACTCAAAAAACCCAGAAAAACCGATAAATGTTTGGCTAGATTTTAACTTTGGATTTTCGATCCTTTTTGAGTGGCACACTGCACCCCTGCTGGCTGAGTTAAGCACTCCCTAGAGAAAACTACTGATATGGGTTTGAAAGAATGATCTATCAGCTACAATATCACCCAATCAGCTTAATGCATGAAGGGCTAGTCTCTTCTCCTATTTCCAAGCTAGAAGCTTGAGATCTAGCTCCTCCTTCCTCTACTCAGGTTGCAGCTGCACACTGCACAACTGCTGGAATGAACTGCACTGTCAAGAGGGCTGAAGTTGAAGCTTGCTTCTAGGTGATGGAATATAACTCAAAACTGATGGAAAAAATCTCTCAAAAGTGAGGGGATGCTCCCTCACAAGATTCCAATCTAAAATACTTGGAACTTCCTTCCTCCACTAGATCTACCTGGCTGGACTTCACAATTCCTAGAGGAACTGCTACTGCATGGAGGTATAAACTGTTGGCCTAATGTCAGATATCACAATGCTACTCCTCGAATACTGAAATGGAATCACAAGGTTAAAATATGAACCCTCCACTAGTTTTAGCTGAAATGCTAAGAACTACCTTCCTCCTCTCAAACCCTAAGACATGAATGCGTAATTCCTGAAGCTGTATATGCAGAAGAGAGTGGCTGAATGTGGCACAAATGTCAGATGATGAATATATGCTCACAATAACCTTCCTAGATTAGACACTCAAAGTCCCCTGTGGGTAAGGTTGGGATTCCAACTTGGGAACACTCTTGTGGTAAACGATACAACAGACTTAGCTAAACAACTGAAGCATGAAAAGAATGTAAAACGACAATACAATATCAAATTCTAGACTGATTTGCTTTACTGCCCTCATCTTCCTTATATGGTTGTGAGCCTTCCCTAACCTTGGCCCACCTCATAATTGCACTGCACATGTGGCCACTAGTCTCCATGAAGAATATGTCATCTCTCCATTATCTCCATGATCTCTGAAATTAATCTCCACTCCCTCTATCATGTATGCATTTAATGCACCACTTCCTCCATCACTGCATCATTAATGCTCTATGATCTTAATTTTATTCTTCCACTATCTCCATCATCTTCCTCATTATCTCTCCATAATCTCCACTCTTCCTTCATTAATGAGCTTCTCCACTACTCCATGATGCTGATCTACTATCTACTAACCCACATTCACATAAAAAAAATTGGATTTTATTCATCTATGGGGTTTATGGGTCCCTCCACCCTTTTATTTACTTAATTAATTGAGAAGAGTAAGAACTCTAGTATTCCAATTATTTGATGGAAAATTTGGAATATTACAGTCCTCCCCGCCAAAATGTTGCTTGTCCTCAAGCAACTGCAAAAGTGAATGCTACAACAATCCTCCTCCCTCCAAATTGAATCCTCATATGGAAGGTCCCCCCATCTACTCCAATGTGTAATGAATGCCCAACTCCATAGCTGCCTCTCTAGAATGTCTAGAATGGCTTCCAACTGTATAGCTAGATGCCTCTCCTCATTAATGAACCTCCAAGTGGCAACCATTTATTGTTCCAGAGCCTCTCCTATGCATGAGACATATGAAGTGAAGTAGTTCCTCCCCACAATGGAAAGTTCCAATTCATGAACTATCTCACCAAACCATGCTGCATGGAGTAGGATGTACCTTTCCATCATTGGCCCTATTGGCCCTTCTTGCTCCAAGCATCCTCTCAAAACTGTGAAAAATAGGAAACAAAGACATATGGGTTGAAATGTGAAATGTCAAACCATACTCTCTCAATAAAAACCACTGGAACAATGCCTTTTGCTACCATACCACCCCATCATCATACCAAGTATGGTGGCCATACTCTCCTAACAGAAGCCAACGTAGTAAGGCCTCCTGTTTCCATCCTCCCTCCTCATAATGCAAGGTATGGGAGAAAGTCAGCCCATACTCTCCCAAGAGTAACCAAAGAAGAAATGACTCTTGCAACCACCTCACATCATCATCATGCAAGCCATGGAGCAACAACATATTGATTGAAATGTAGAATGTCACATCAACCCAACATAGCCAAGCTCCCTACTGCCCCATCATGTGAGTTCCATGCAATGTTACAAACAATAACATACCCATTGACATAGGATATGTCATGCGATTTCCAAACTCTCTCAAAAGTAGCCAACGTAGCCATGACTTATACTGCTGCGTCATCTCAGTACTATACAAGGCATGAAACATAGAAATCTGAAATGGCAGGTGGTAACCATACTCGCCCAAGAGAAGCTAGTGCAACCATGCTTCTTGTTGCCTTGTGTCATAGATATGCAAGCAGCTCACCAACCACTTTCTCATCAGCCTCACCCATCTATCCAACTGTGGGTGATGACCCATATAATGCTCCAACTTGGTATCAAACCAATGGAGAATACCATCATCCCCAATGTGATGATCTTTGCACTCCATGATATGTTGAAGTGCATCCTCCTTGAGGTTACTCCATGAGAACTTCTCATCGATGACCCATTAGAATCCATAAGATTCTGAATATGCTATAGGTATAAACTTCTCTTTGAGCTGTGAGATGCTCATCAAGAATGATTCATCTTGATAATGGAAAATTCTATCCATCATAAGATGTATACCAACTATCATCTGTCCCTCCAATGCTTCATGAGTGAAGCAGTCATTGGAATGTTCCAATAATAGTTGGGCCCCCAACTCATAATTTCTCCTCAGTGAAAGTGTTGTTGATCTCCATGATGGTGCATCTTTTGTCTCATGGCCATACACAATGTTGAACTCATAGCCCGACATTGTACTGATTAGGACTATGCTCATCCCATCCTCCGAAACTCCAAACTTCAACACAAAGTGTTGTGTGTAGCTCAATACTGAGAAAATGGGATGGCTATACATGTCCTGCTTGAACAAGTCAAGGGTCATCTATGCAGTGATAGTTTGCTTCTCCAAATAAGCAAGGTTCTCTAACCCTTGGTTATGCAATTTCCCTAATGGCATGATCCCACAAATCTCAAACTAGGGTGTTGAAATAACATGGGATGAAAAGGTTCGCAAACCATGGATAAGATAATACTTGGGAACATATTGCAAAGCTAAAAGAGTTCCTCCTACCGGTGCAATGGCTTATCCAACTATTGGTGATGGTGATGGATGCTCCTCTACTGCTACACCAACGCTGGTATTTTCCCCCTCCTCTTCATGCATCTCCTGAATCATGCATGGGACTCTCAATGTCAAGTGCTCAAGACCACCTTGCAAAGATGCAAGTTCTCCTTCATCTGATGCAAGTACTTCTGTAGCTAGTGGTGGTGGAAGTTCTTCCTCTTCCAAAGTGATAGTGCTAACATCCTCCCTTTGTTCTTCATGTGCTATCTCATCAATGTTGGGAAATGTCTCTATGGAAAGTACCTCTGGTTTCCTTCTATAAAACTTCTTAATCAACCTTTGAGTGAAGTCTGCATAAGTAGTCACTCTTGCATGTTTTATATGGTTGAACCACCAAGCCTTTGCTCCACCCTCAAGGTGTAGTGCTGCAATATCAACAACCTCTCTATCCGCTACTGGGTGTAGCAGGAAGAAATGATCTAACTCCTTCATCCAAGCTTTTAATGTGCTTGTGGATGATCCATTGAATGTAGGAAAGAAGAATCTATTATGTATATGCCTTCTTCTTCTATTGCTACCGTGGGATCTCCGGTTTTATTTGATTTGGATAAGTTGGAGTGTTAGATTCTCCTTTAATTCTCTTGATTGAGATTTGTACTCTACAAGATAAATACTCAGAGTCTCATTCTCTAAGTATCCTCCATCTCTAGGCCATTCATCTCCTTCTACAAGGAAAGTGGACATAGAAAAGTGTTGTGGAGCTCTTTGAATTGTTGGTTGTTTATGGTGCTGATAGGAAGTGCTTAGACCTTCCTCATTCTGAAACCCTCTTGAGGTTACTCTTTGCCTTCCCCTTCTCATTTCTTTAGTCTTCGTGGAGAGATCCCACATAGATGTAAAGAGAAGTGTGGAAAAACTTAATCATTTTTCCATTGAAAACTTATTCTTTTTCTGCTTCGTCTTCTTATTCTTTTCATGTCATGAAGTGCCTACAAGCTGAGCCAAAGATCATGCTCTGATACCACTGTAATATTCCAAAATGGAAAAGACAGGAATATAGAACATATGCACAATTCCAACTACGGTAAAATAAGAATTAAACATGTAGAACTGGAAAAATTCCAGAATTACATAAAAAAATCATACATATGGGTAGAAAACATCTGAACCATATCATTAAGGATCAACAACAAGGTAAGTACACAGTGCTCCAAAAGGAATGCACTCAAGCCGCAAGATGGCTGAAATACACTAAAGAAAACCAACACTAGAAATGTTGTGTTGGTACTGTTGCTGCTGCTGGAAACTGCTACTAATGTGAAGAAGAACCATGTGTGGGAGGCTGTTGGAGTGCTCAGAAATATCTAAGATTTTAACCATGGACTCTACTCAAAAACCTAGAAAAACCCAGAAATGGTTTGGCCAGATTTTAACTTTGGATTTTTGGCCCTTTTTGGGTGGCACACTACACCCCTACTGGCTGAGTTACGCACTCCCTGGAGACAACTGCTGATATGGGGCTGAAATAATGATCTATAAAATGAAATACTACCCACTCATCTCACTATTTGAAGGGATGAAATAATGATCTATCAGATGAAATACTACCCACTTAGCTCACTATTTTAAGGGTTGATCCCTTCTCCTGACCTCCAAGCTAGAAGCTTGAGATCTAGCTCCTCCTTTCTCTGCTCAAGTTGCAACCGTACACTACACAATTTCTGGAATGAACTACGCTATCAATAGGGTTGAAGCTGTATCCTGCTACTAGGTGATGGAATACATCCCACAACTGATGGAAATAATCTCTCCAGAGTGAGGGGATTATCCTTCATAGGATTCCATGATGAAATACTTGGAACTTCCTTCCTCCACTAGATCTACCTGGCTGGATTACGCAACTCCTAAAGGAACTGCTACTGCATGGAGGTATAAAATGTTGGCCTGATGTCGAATATCACAATGCTTCTCCTGGAAGATTGAAATCGAAGTACAAGATGAAAGGATGGACCCTCCATTGGTTTCATAGCTTAAATTTTAAGAACTACCTTCCTCCTCTCAAACCCTAAGACAAGAATGCGTAATTCCTGAAGCTGTATATGTAGAAGAGAGGGGCTGAATGTGGCACCAATGCTGGATAATGAATATTTTCTCACAATAACCTCCCCAGAGTAGGCACTCAAATTCCCTCGTGGGCAAGGGTGGGATTCCCACTCGGGAACACCCGGGTGCTAAACAACACAACATACTTAGATAAATAGCTGAAGCGTGCAAATAATTTCAAACGAAAATACAATATCAAATTTGAGACTGATTTTCTTCGTTGCCCTCATCTTCCTTATATGGTTTTGATCCTTCCCTAGCCTTGGCCCACCTCATAATTGCGCTGCACATGTGGCCACTAGTCTCCATGAAGACTGCATTGTCTCTCCATGATCTCCATGATCTTTGAAATTAATCTCCACTCCCTTCATCATGTGTGTATTTAATGCACCACTTCCTCCATCACTGCATCATTAATTCTCTATGATCTTACTTTTATTGGTCCACTATATCCATCATCTTCCTCATTATATCTCCATAATCCCCACTCTTCCTCCATTAATGAGATGCTCCACTACTCCATGACGTTGATCTACTATCCACTAACCCACATTCACATAAAAAAAGTGGATTTTTTTCATCTATGGGGTTTATGGGTCCCTCCACCCTTTTATTTACTTAATTAATTGAGAAGACTAAAAACTCTAATATTCTAATTAACTGATGGAAAATTGGGAATATTACACTACCTCCTCAATTTTTTGGGCAATTTTCCTTAACTTCCTTATAATTCATCACAACCCCTAATTCCACCCTATCCTTATCCCCTATTTTCCCAAATTCACTATCTCGACCCACTCATTTCATCTAGGAGGGTTTCATCCTATTCACAAGTAGTATGGACAGTGAAAATAAGGCTCACAAAGGAGGCCATCATTCTAGGTTTGAGCCATCCACATTGCAAGAACTCAATGCCTCCCCTTATGCCAAGAGATGTTTTGAAAACACTGAATGTTGATATTTTGTAAGAGAATCATGGAGGTAGGCTGTCATGCCCAATTGACTACCCTTTTTTCCACTAACTTCAGTAGAGACACGGCCATCATAAGAGGCATTGAATTCACTCTATCAACAGAGGCCATCACTTCAGCAACAAGGATTCCACATGAAGGAGAAGTCTAGTTTAAGGGCATGAAATTGGACCTTGGGAACTACCCAATGTTCCTAAAACCTCATTGCAGAGATGAACTTGAAGCTAATCATGAAATATTTTATATGTGAGGGGAGATTTTCAAGACTGTACCAATATCATGTCAGGTTACTAATGCACTTCAGAAGTTTGGTCAAGATGGCGGAAAAGGTATAGAGCAAAGGTAAAAATCCTCATCCTTGTCTATTCCACCATGTTTTGGTCAAGTTTATTTATTTTTTACCAACTCTCAACAAAAAATATCACCTGGGAAGCTTTCATGGAGAAAGAAGCATCATCGCCTTCTACTAGTCCATTTACTGTTCATAACACAACATCAACACAGACAAAGGAGGTTGGCTCTTCAAGGAGGAAGACATAGATTTCAAAAGAACCTATGGTTGAGATCACTAAAACCTATGAGCAAGGTAAGAGAATGGTTTTTTCTCCTAAGACCATCAAAGGTGTATTGGCACCTGAAGCTACAATTGAGAAAAGACAAACAATAGATCAACCACCTAGTCATGATGGTGAGTCACCATTGAAACACCATGATGAACAAGCACCCCTATAATTTGACATGATAGAGCATGTGAAGGATAAGTCAACTGAGGAAATCATAAAGGATAAATATGAAGAGATAACATAGTTGAGGGAGGTTTTCTCAATGGAAAATTCTAAAATCACATTCCTAAAACAAGATGATTTTCAGTTAAAAGTGAAAATATTCCTCCTAGAAAATCCGTGTTGAAGAAGATAAAGGAAAAGGAAAAGAAATATTAGATGATGATAAACTAGAGGATGCGGAAGTTGAAACAAACAAGAAGACCAAGGACAAGAGGCGTCAGGAGGGCACTTCAGAAAGAAAGATAATCAACTCCTATATCAGGTTGGAAAAATTTTGATGAAATAATTCTTGATGAAATAAATCAAGATAGAGAGTATTGGCTTGAAAGGGTCAATGGAAACCTTGAGAAGCTTCTGAAGAAAGGTAAAAATAATAATAACCTCCAGAAACATATGGAAAATCACTATTGTCCGAGAAATAAAATTTCCCAAATCATGCTCAAACAAATGAAGAAAAAGCTTAAGGAAGCTCAAATGAAGCTCAAAGAGAAGGATAAATTAGACCTCCTTCTTGAGGAATCCTGGGCTACTTATATTATCATTCACCAGTGTTATAAAAAAAATTTGACAAATTTTGAGCATTTTGGGTATTTTTGCCATTTTTTGGAAAATCCAGGAAATTGGGTCTCAACAGAAGCGTCGCACATCGACGTGACGCTTTTTCTCAGGGCATCCAAATGAAGATTGGTTGACATGGATAGATGTCATTTCACTTGCACATTTCAGATTAGGTCTTTGGTTTTCATGACACCCCTTGGTTGTGGAGAAAAATCCAAAAAAATGCCTCATTTTCATGCTTTTGCCAGCGTTTTTTACTAGGTGTGACGCTTCTGGAGTGAGGTTGGGAAAAACAAGTTTTGGAGGTTTTCCTGTGCGTTTTTTCTCAAATTTCAAGGTGCATTATAAATTAGATTCATAGGATACTTAGCCCAACCTCAAAAATTTCATTTGGATGCTTTTAAGTGGGTCAAAATCACCCTTGATCATGCATGACACTTCTGCCAGACAAGTGCGACACTTCTGCAAAAGGGGATACGTTTCTGCATTGGATTCCTTTCAGAAAGTAGTAATGCCAGGAAAAATTTAGAGTTTGATGCTAGTTGTGCCATGAGGTGTCATTTGATGTATTTTTTTTTTTTTTTTGCCTCTTATGATGAGGAATCATGTAATTTAATGGAGGAGACACACACTCCTAGTCTTTAGCTAAATTTCATGGATTATTTTCTAACTTCGTTAGATTCTTGGAAGTGACTCATCTGATGTAATTATGATGCTTGTTGGATAGAATTTTGATCCTATGAGGTGTCATGAACTCTATTTTCTATAATTAGGCCACCTCAAGTCATTTTAGGGGTTGAATAGTTGTTATTTGCAGTGGAGTTATTGTACAAGCTTTTGTTAATGAAATCAAAGAGAGTGTTGCAAACATAGTGTTGAGACTCCAATGGTATGCATTTGAGCATTTTTTTTTCTATGTAAAATTATCATGTTGAATTTCATGTTATCCATATTTCACATATATACTTATCTATGTTAAGTCTTATCAGTTTATAGACAGAAATCATGCTTTCCATGCTTTTTTTTTATAAGATTTACATGAACATGTCTCTGCTCTTGTAATGGATGTATTTATTTTAATGTTCATATCGACTCTCTCTCTTTTCACCCTATAAAAAATGACAAAGTAAGCATGATTCGAAGCTCACCTACCTATCCTCACCCTACCTCTGCAATCTAGCCTTTGAAATCTGACCTAAACCCTAGACCTAGTTCCATAACTATCATTCTTATCCAGCAAAAATCCAAACAAAAAAAAAACCCTAATATAGTGAGCATCATAACTAGCCCTTATCAATATATTCATTCATCTCATTGGCTACAAAGTGACATTGAGAGAGCCCTTTATGGTCTTGGTAGGGCTAGCTACCAGACCTAAAGGTTGGTTTGTGGTTACCTTCCTTCAACTCCATTCTCAGCCTTGGGAAGTGGGGGGAGTGATAATAGGTGGAACGAATAATGACATAAAGTGGAAAAGAGGCTAGCTAATAGGACCACTCATCATAGTGGTTCCTATAGGCTACAAGAAATGGAAAACCACCAAGTGAAAGCCGATGTCAGGCCGAGCAGATGATGGCGATGGAATGAAGACAAAACAAGGCTTAAAATAAAAAAATAGGCTGATAAAAAGTGACAATCACAAGGGATAAAAGTGTGGAATACTCCTGGGGTATGGCCAAAAAAGAGACGAAGAAAAGGACACAAGGCTCAAATTCTCGGTCATGGTGGGTGATAAGGAGGGATTCCCAGAGGCAATAAAAAAAATGTCTGCATGGACACCAATGTAGCAAGAAGGTACTAAATAGGGTATCCATGAGCAGGTAAGATCTATCGCCAGGTTATGACATGCATAAAGGAAATGGTGAAAGTCGCAACATGATGAGGTCAGACCTAAGGCATAAAAATAGTGTTGATGGTCAAAATGAAATATCAACGAAAATTACCTACCCCTATATTCCAGAAAAGGAAACATACCTAAGTTCCAATGGATGTCGCAATAGAAATACCACCCTTTCTTGTAAAAAACATATAGAAATACTATAGCCATGGTTAAATCACACAATGAAAGAAATAAAAATGGATGAGGTAAAAACAAGACATATTTTTTTTCATTTTATAATTTTTTGGGATTTTGGCATAAATAAGGCATGAAAAATATTCACATCACACACCGAACCAAAAATATATTATTGGTTTAAGGGGTCCTAACCTAGGTTCAAGGTATCTATGCAACCAACAAAATCCTACAACTACTAGCCCTTTCAGCAGTGATCTGCTTGCGCAGACCAAAGTCTCACCCAAAGAAGTATGGGGGGGTGCTAGAACCATGTTTCTGCAACCTGAGGGAGATTTTGATGTGGTATATCTAATAAAACTTATATAACATATTTGTGCACACATAGTCAATGGTAAACATATATAACCATTTCATAGATTGTCACATAATACTTTGATATATTTCACACAGTATTTAATTATACCTCGTTCAGATCTAAATATTTAACATAGACTAGTACTTGCACATACATGCAATTAAACATTTACAAAAGTAAATACTAAATAACATAATAGATCTAGATCTACAATAGATAAGAAATAATCTAAGACAGTAAATCACATAAGAATATGAGTTTGCTAAAAATGCCGTCTTTATTAAGAGATTTGCAATTCAGTACAATCTATCTTTCTGCGCACACAACAGTAGAGTCTGCACACAGCTCAGGACTTAGGTCTCTACACACACAACTATCATGAGCCTTTCTACCCAGACAAAAACCCAGACTAAAAAATATGCATAAAAAACTGATCCAATATTTCATTCATCTATTCATATCCTTCCTCACTCGACTCTTACATATTTATATTATTAAAAAATGCGCACATACCATGGTTTGAGACTCATCGTTTTTGCCTTTAACCCTTTACAATAATTAAGGGAATTTGACCCACCCCAAATATCCTTTAACCATCTCTGTGCAACGCGCACAACAAAACTTAAACAAAATTAACCCAAAAATTTGTGCTCCAACATGCCCCTAACACAATCTCGTGACTTGTCACGAGTCACTGTGGGGCGATCACATTCATATTTTCCTTAAATGCTTCCACAAAGATCTTAAGTGGCACTCTGAATTCAATGCTCTGTGCGAATTTTCTCTGTGCTTCATCCCCCAACTTGGCTATTGTTGGCCCCTCAGATGCCAGACTGATACTACACTGAGTTTGCTGCAGGATTTTGAGGGTGTTGTCGAGGTTATGTGAAAGCTGCAAGGCTTCCTAGGCCCAAGGTTGTATCCACATCTCAAGTAGTTGCTTGCATCAGCGCAGTTCCTCAATCTCCATCTGAATGGCCTTGCCTTCATGTAGTCTGGCAAGCCTTTGTGCTATCACCAAGGTTGGTGCCACCATTCTGATCTCTGTGAATTGTTGCTCTTTAATCCAGAACTCATTATGTAATTGATGGACCATTGGGTCGTTTGGAACAGAAGTCCAAACACCCATGGCCTCATCCAAAAGTTTACCACATTCAGAAACTACTGCTACGATGGTGTCAGTTGCTGCCTTTACTTCAGCCGCGTGTTGTGCTCGGACCTTCGGCGGTGTCTCCAGTTGGAGCTTTATTTGTAGCTCGACATTTTGCTGCTCAAATTATGCACAGATGATATGGATTTCTATGCACGATGCTTTTAGCATGGCAATCAGGCTCTCTACATTTGTTGTCGACACGGTTGAGGTAGGGACAATGAATTTTGGCAGGTCACCACACAAGTGATCAATCATGGCTTCTAGAACAGCGTGTCGATCCTCAGCTACTCAGCGCACCTCCTCTGCATTTTTTTGATCCTTCTGCATTGTTGCTTCTTGCTACTGAGATTTTGTGGCTAATTTGAAGGCATGGAACTCGTAGTACTGCAACTCTTCCACAATCATTGTGTGTATGGCGTGGAGTTTTCCGCCAGGTAGCATCGCTAAATCAATGCCAACCTCTGCACAGGCTTGCACATTATCACACAATTCGGGCGAATCTACTGTAATGGTAGGTCTCGAAATATGAATCATTTGGCTGTCCAAGGGGGATGGAAACACCATGCTTATGGGCTTCGTGCTTGGTTGTTCGAGGCTAGATGCCAACACACTTGCTTATTGCAGGCTCACTTGCTTAATGCTCTCTTGAACCATGCTTGCTTGCATTTTCAACTCTTGAAGACCTGAATGTACACCCCTGAGAACTAATTTGTATTTTGCTTCCATATTATTCTAGAGTTCCTTATTGGTAGTCTTGACCATGTTCTCAATCTCATTGAGTTCATCTTCTGTGAGGGTCAGGTCCTCTTTTCCTGCCTGCTTGTATTTGGGATTCAACCTATATGAGTGTGTTGCACTAAAAATGGTCACCTTGACATTCTGCTGACTGTATGAGCTCATTGTCACTCATACTTACCTCCTCTGCAAGTCTTACAACCTCTACTCCTCATGTCAAGCCCTAAAAATAGGAGAAAAACCTTAAAAAACTCCAAAACCCTGGGTACACAGGTAAAGTGAATCTTACCTGCATTCCTGGCTGGGGTACGCAAGTAATGTGAAGCTTACCTATGTTCCAGAATGCAGTTTCTCTGTTTAATGCCTGCGTACTACTATCAAAGTCAAAAGGGCGAGAAATTAAAGTGAAAAAGCTGATTTTTGGTCAATTCTAGAAGCTTTTGGATGAGATTTTTTGGGGGTGAGTATGCTCTTGTAAGGTTCATGCATCCCACACCTTAAGGAGCTAACCCCTTGATGTGAGGAGCCTATCCCTTTGAAGGAGGATTCTATCCCTTCATAGGTGGAACCCTAACCTCCTCTTCCGTGCTATAAAAAGAGGCATTGGGTAGCCTCAAAGGGAGTTCAAGTTTTAGTGTGTGATTGAGGTGAAGTGCCGTTGAGATTTAGACTCCTTTCTGCTAAGAGTTTGTGAGGAAAGATCACATACCTCTATGTGCTCCTGGAGGAAGAGTGCAAGGCTTATCAAAGTAGAGGAAACTCCTGCTTCGGACCCTGGGAAGGCTTGTTCAACATCAAGGCTAAGGTTGTAAGGTTCTTCTATTATTTCAAAGTTAATACAATCAAGTTTGTTTTTCTCAATAAATTGTTGTTCGGTTGTTTATTTCAATAAGTTGTCGTTTGATCGTTTATTTCATAGATTCCTTGATCACTATGATAGATATGTTTTATAATTATTTTTTATACAGGTGCTTTTTAATATTTGCTTGTTTGTGATTGCAGGTCTTTAAAGATAACTCTTTCAAGCGACTAAAAATACGAAATTTTCAAGTGGCAGAAGAACTATTGTTGTGACAGAAGAACTACTGATGCGATGGAAGAACTACGGTTGCAAATAAGCGTTTGGATATAAGGTAGGATCGACACCTTTATAGCATTTACTTGTAAAATGAATATATTTAGAGAAAGATAAACTTAGTTGTCCGTTTGTTGCTATATTGTCTTCTAACACTAGGGAGATCGATCTTGTCTTCAAGATCGATTTATCCGGCCAACAAATTGGTGACTCCACTGGGGAAAGAACTTGTTTTGATTTGAGAAAATGCTTTTTTCTGATTTTTGATTGTTTTGTATGGGTTTGGGTAACTTAGATTTACTTTGCTTTGAAAAGTTTTGAAGTCTTTTTTGTTTTTCTTGAACTTTTCTAGGGACCGCACATTGTTGCAGACCCTGTTAAAAGTCTTGAAAAACTTAGATTTATTCTTCCAGTTTGAGTTTAGATTTAATTTAGGATTCTTAGCATCTACCCAGATCTGTATTTTTCTATCAAAAATCCTTGTTTATGAGTTTCTTTCAGCAAATTTTTCATCTCATCAATCTCCGTTAAGTTAATTGGGTGTTTTGAGTCTCTTTTTTGAGAAATTCTTAATTTGATTTCCTTTCGTCATTACTTGGAGGTTTGTCTCAGCCGGGGGGGGCTAAATTGTGTATGAGTGTTAATCGCCTTTGAGTGTTTTTATTTTTTGATCTTTGGAACTCTCACCCAATTTTCTTTACTTGCACTTGATTGGTTCTTAGATTACATTAGAATCATCTTGTGTTTGAGAATTCTCTTGCATATATCACATTTGCATAATCAAAATTCTCATTTTGAGAATATGAGTGAATTGTGCATAGATTACAACTGCATAGTTTACATTCTGAAAAATCAATCGTAGATTTAGATCAGTTTTCTTTGATTTGAATTTAGATGTTTTTATGCTTGTTTTAAAAACACAAAAATAAAAAAATTGTTTTGGGATTGATTTGCATTAGTTTTTCTTGATGAAATTAGTGCATTAGAGAATTTGCTATATTTTCTCTTAGTGATCAATTTTTTGCATTGTTGGAAGTGAATGGAAACTCTCTCCTTACTTTAGTTAGGATTCATCGAATTGAAAAGATTATATTATCATATTCGATTGCATTCAGTTTTGGGTCAGGTCATAACACCATTGGTTTCATATCCATTTACCCTTTTGAGTAATAACAGCCTAAATAACACAACGCTTAATTAAAATTCATCTAGTAATTTTTAAATTTTTAGGGCTCTTTCCACCAATCCAGCTCAGGATTAGTGCTTTGTAATAGGTTGTAGTTAACTTTCCAAAGAAACTAAAACAAACAAGTAGATAAATCTTGCGGTAGAAAATAAATCCAATTGTAACTGGTACATTCTGGGAAGCTTCTCTTAAAGGAGTTAATCACGAGATCATGTCCAAACCTTTGAGAGAATAAATTCTATTTCATCGGGGAAGATAGAAGATCTGCACGCATTACAAACGGTAAACCTCGAATTAACCATTGTTGAGGAGCCCGGGGTCACTTGTTGGTAAACCTCAGATTGACCATGTCGAGGAGCCTTCAAGGGGATTGAGGTTTGTTACTCTGCCCTTGCGCGTAGAATCGGATCATAGACTGTTCCCCCAGTTGTATTTTTTACTGTTGGTAACCTTAGTGTCCATAAACTTAAGATTTTTTCCTAAGGTGACGGTGAAGGAAAGATGTCACTATACCTGGAGCAGACGTCGACTATACTCACTTGGACTCTCTGGGGGGTTCTCTTCACTCGATATGGTTTTGTGAAGAAACTTGTGCCAGTCTGTTTCATTAAGTAGGTTGTCGGGGTAACTGTTCCAACCGCCATTTCTGCATTAAAATTCTACGATGTTGGATTTCATCACCAACTAGTGTTTTTAGTGCGGGAATCTACTTTTTGTGTGTGGTTTGACTCCTAGATTTGATAGCACGTGTTAATTTTTTTGTTTTTACTTTTAGAGACCATAGGTGTGAATTGTTAATTTTAATTGCTAGGTGTGAATTGTGAATTGTTAATTTTAGTTTTAAATTGTTAATAAAATTCACTGAAGTTGAATATAATGGCAACTGTTCCAGAATTTACCAACCAAGGAACCCCTCTTAACGAGAATCCTATTACTTTTCCTTGCTTTGTAAATGTTGGTCCTCCTTATATGGCTACTTTTTCATTTACTGGATTTACAATAGGTTTATCGATATGGTTATTTTCAACTTCGTTGGCCCCGAATACTCCAATTGTTCCACCTCAACCGGATGCTTCACCTCAATAGATTTCACCATCTCAACATCACCAACCTTTTGTTGACCCTTTACCTTCTTCGCCTAATATTACTTCCTCCATTTCTTCCTCTTCGCTTGGTAAAATCCTTAACGCTAGTAACCAGGTGGCTAAGAAGAAGAAGAAAGGGAAGAAGAAGAAGAAGAAGAAGCAAGATAAGAAAGAAGTCAACCAACCAACCATGGCTGTAAATGTTAGTAGTGTTGAGGAAACCTCCAACATGCATTGTAAACCCAAATACCCTTGCAGGCTTTGTAAGGGTGACCACTTCCTTATCAATTGTCCTGGTATTCCAAAAGTCTTGGAAGTATGGTCAGAAAAATCTCATCAACTTTCCGTTGATCCATCAACCAGTGATAGTCAGGTTCCTGGGAAAAAGGGTAAAGTTAGGTTTCCTTGTATGTTATGCAAAGGGAGTCATCAAACTCACATTTTCCCTCACATGGATGAAGCCTCAAAATTATTGGAAAACCTTACTATTCCACAGCAAGAATTTCCAACTAGTTACCGTAAAATTTCCCCTAACCTACCGTCAACTGACAGAGTGATTGATCTAATTTCAAGTACATTCGATCCCACTCTTCCATTGGAGAGTGAAACTCATATCACTCAGGTTGATGATCCATTAGTTGATCAAGTGGTCGATTTGATTTCACATTCGGTTGATCCCATTCTCCCTATAGAGAGTGAACTTCATACCGCTCAGGTTTTTCTTGTTACATCAGATTCTTCTACGCTAGGGGGCATTTCACCTGTTTCTACAGAACCCCCTCCAAGTACTGAGGTATTTTCCTTTGATTGGAATAGACTGACAGAACCTCATCTTCCTTCCTCCATCCCTTTCCAAATCATTGTGAAGTTTGGTGGTAGGGACATACACCGTACACAGGTAGATGATGGTGCTTCTGTTAGTATTTTATCCTCAACTGCTTGGAAAGCTTTGGGTTCCCCTCAGCTTGTGCCTATTACGCAGAATTTGAAAGCTTTTAACAGAACCATTAGTGAACCTTTAAGGATCCTTCCTAATTTTTCTATTACTTTGGAAGGTAAACTTGTCTGTATTGATCTTATGGTAGTTCGAGGCCCCTTGGATTTCAATTTACTCTTTGGGCGAGACTATGTCTATGCAATGAAAGCTGTAGTATCGAAACTCTTTCGCTTGATGTCTTTCCCTCACAATGGAAATATTGTGACTGTAGAATATATTTCATTCCCTAGTCTTGTTTCGACTACCAATAATATGACACCCCTAAATGTTCCTTATTCTAAAGTGGTATCTACCCCGCCACGTGTTAATTATGTGGCAACTAGTCCCATGTTTTCAATTACCGATGTAAGTGAGCCTCTCACTATTTTATCGTCTTCCTTTGAATTAGATATGGTAATTGACATGGAAAACTCTATGGGATTATTTGAACGTGATGTTCTTATCCCTTTTGAGTCCCTTGACAGTGTTCCTTCCAGAGAACTATTCTTCCTTTTGATGAAGACCTCTTGGAAGCCATGATCAAGGTGTGTCCATTGACATGTGTTTCTTCCAGTTGGAAGCCATGGTCAAGTGTCTGAGGATAGTTCCTTTTACTGTGTCAACCTCGTTAAAAAATGAATCAGTGGCCCTCGAGGATAGCTCCTTTTACTGTGTCAACCTTGTTAAAAAATGAATCAGTGGCCCCCGAGGATAGTTCCTTTTACTGTGTCAACCTCGTTAAAAAATGAATTAGTGAGTGTGAGGATAGTTCCTTTTACTGTGTCAACCTCATTAAAAAATGAATCAATTAGTCGAGAGCATAGTTCCTTTTCTTGTGTCAAGCTCGTTAAAAAATGAAACAAGCTTCCAAGAGGAAAGTTCTTTTCCTATGTCAACCTCGTTAAAAAATGAATCAGGTATGAGGACAGTTATTTTCCTATGTCAACCACATTAAAAATGAATCAATAGGTAGATTGTAGAGAGTAGATTAATAGATTAGAAATAAGTAGTTTCTGAGGATGGTTCCTGTTACTAAGTCAACCTCGTAAAAAATGAATCAGGTATGAGGAAAGTCCCTTTTACTGTGTCAACCTCGTTAAAAATGAATCAATGGATGAAGAGGAAAGTTCCTTTTACTGTGTCAACCTTGTTAAAAAATGAAACACGTTTCCATGAGCATAGTTCTTTTCCTGTGTCAAGCTCGTTAAAAAATGAAACAAATCCTCCCCTAATTGAGTCGATTCTTTGAATAGATCTCGTAAATGTTAAGTCATATATTTAGGTTAATTATTTCAGTTTTTGTATAATTTTCTTATAGTTTTAGGTCAGGTCTTTCATATGATCTTGTAAATGAACCTTCATTCCATCCAGCTATTAATTACCAGTAGTCTATTTAATTGAATGAAATGAAGCTGGGGGGGCATGCGCTCTAGCAGTTATGCTTAGGGGGCATCAAGCACAATTTTCTCTTTGTTTCAAGCTTGTGTAAAAATGAAACCACTCTGAAGCATAGTTTTTCTCTGTTTTAAGCTTTTGTAAAAATGAAACCTATCTTGAGTCAATTTTGGTTATTTTCAAGACTCATTAAACTCATGAAAATCCCGAGATTATTTTGCTATCTTTCATTCTCGTAAAACACATGAAAATGCTAAGTTCTTTCCGTCTTTTCCTTCTCGTAAATTAAATTGAAATTCGACCACAGGAGTACATTTTTATCCCTTTTTCGAACTCTTTAAAACTTACGAAAAAGAGAAAACCACGAGTAAAATTTTATCCCTTTCTTCAAACTCATTAAAACTTACGAAAAAGAGAAATCTTGAGTTCTCTTTTAAGCCCTTTTCAGACTCTTTAAAAATGAAAGATTTCCGAATACTTGACTATTCGAACTCATTAAAGTAAATGAATGATCGTCCCTTCAGTATAAGTTTACCCCTTTTACGGACTGAAATGGACTATTTACGAAAAAGGTATACGTTGACTAATTACGGTCAATAGAGTTCTCTCCTGCATTATTTTATCCTTTTTCGGACTTGAGAGACTAAATTTACGAAAAAGTACACCCATGGAGTTTTCTTAAGTTTTTTCTTCTGACTCCCTAAAATTGAAAAACACCGAGTTTCTCCTATACTGGACTCGTTAAAATGCAACAGTAAAGGACCTATTCAATTTTAAGCAGGAACGCACCACTCCTTCTTAGGGTTCGAATTTTAAACTAAGTTGGACTCATTCGAAGGATGAGATTATAAACAAGAAAATGTTATCCTCCTCGAGCTTTCAAAAATAAAGAGGTACTTGCTAGAAATGGTGGGGGAAAAAAGAGAAAAATGAATCTGTTTGTTGTATTTTGATTATTCGAAAAGTCGTTAACCACTCTTGAACACGACACTTTTGTTCACCTAGGTTGGGAAAATCCTTTGCCTAACAGTTAATCAAACTATATTGAAAGTCTTCAGTCGGTTTCTGGGTATTAGCTTTGGGTAAATTGTCACCAAACCATCTGCAGTGTCGTTATGTGTTCAAGAGGACAGTTCAAACAAACCATTCATTTGCGAAATATTCATCTTCCATTTTGACCATCCCTGAGTCAATCCTTGCCAATATGTTTCTTCAAAACTTGATCTATGATTTCGTGTTGTGGGCTTACCTACGACACATCACTTTCTATCGATGACAACTCATTATCTAGGAAGTTGATCTAGAAATCGTCAGTACCTTGAAATCTGCATGCCTCAATGGTAGGTTTCTCGCCTTCGACAACAGGTTGCATCATTGACCTTCAATCGAATGATTCCGTGACATGTTTGACTTCAGCTCATTCATTCACATTTCATGGATTGTATTGAGTACTTTGAGATCCATTGACATTACTGGTGGTTTCTCTAACACTTGTTAACAGTTCACATTATTGACTGGTAATCAAGTGGTTTCTACCATGTTCGACTTCGAAACATTTATTCACATGGATAGAATCATACTGGCTCGAGAAACGGAAATCAAGACCCTGGATCTAGTTTCTACCATCCAGGATGCGAGGAATTTTTTTATTCATTTATACAGTGGACTATTCATAAATAGATGGCTGCATCCATACTGTGTCTACACATGTCTATACTGTTGATGTATTGAAAATCATTCCTGTATCAGAACAGTTTAAATCAGTTTTCTAGTTAGTTTTGATCTGAGTATGGGAATGCCTACCTCAGTGATGATATGTTTACATATATATGTTTTGCATTGAATGTTTTTACAGGTTCTGACTGGGGTGTCCACAGGATGATCCTTGAAATGATAAAGTACTTCACTCTTCATTTATGACAGACTTCATCTTCATCTATTCCAGACTTCGCACTTTAGGGGGCAATCTGTTGCACTAAAAACTGTCACCTTGAAATTCTGCTGACTCTATGAGCTCATTGTCACTCATACTTACCTCCTCTGCAAGTCTTACAACCTCTACTCCTCATGTCAAGCCCTAAAAATAGGAGAAAAACCCTAAAATACTCCAAAACCTTGGGTACACAGGTAATGTGAAGATTACCTGCGTTCCTGGCTGGGGTACGTAGGTAATGTGAAGCTTACCTGCGTTCCTGGCTGGGTTACGCAGGTAATGTGAAGTTTACCTGCATTCCAGAACACAGTTTATCTGTGTAATGCCCGCGTACCCCTTTCAAAGTCAAAAGGGAGAGAAAGTAAAGTGAAAAAGCTGATTTTTGGTCAATTCTAGAAGCTTCTGGATGAGATTTTTTGGGGGTGAGTACACTCTTGTAAGGTTCGTGCATCCCACACCTTAAGGAGCTAACCCCTTGATGTGAGGAGCCTATCCCTTTGAAGGAGGATTCTATCCCTTCATAGGTGGAGCCCTAACCTCCTCATCTGCACTATAAAAAGAGGCATTGGGTAGCCTCAAAGGGAGTTCAAGCTTTAGTGTGTGATTGAGGTGAAATGCTATTGAGATTTAGACTCCTTTCTGATAAGCTTTTGTGTGGAAAGATCACATAACTATATGTGCTCCTAGAGGAAGAGTGAAAGGCTTATCAAAGTAGAGGAAACTCCTGCTTCGGACCCCGGGAAGGCCTGTTCAACATCAAGGCTAAGGTTGTAAGGTTCTTCTATTATTTCAAAGTTAATACAATCAAGTTTGTTTTTCTCAATAAATTGTCATTCGATTGTTTATTTCAATAAGCTGTCGTTTGATTGTTTATTTCATAGATTCCTTGATGACTATGATAGGTATGTTTTATAATTATTTGTTATATAGGTGCTTTTTAATATTTTCTTGTTTTTGATTGCAGGTCTTTAAAGATAACTCTTTCAAGCGACTAAAAAGACAACACTTTTAAGCGACGGAAGAAATATTGTTGCGACGGAAGAACTATTGTTGCGACGGAAGAAATAATGATGCGATGGAAGAAATACAACTGCAAATAAGCATTTGGATCTAAGGTAGGATCGAAACCTTTATAGCATTTACTTGTAAAATGAATATATTTAGAGAAAGATAAACTTAGTTGCTCGTTTGTTGCTAGATTGTCTTCTCACACTAGGGAGATCGATCTTGTCCGCAAGATCGATTTATCAGGCCAACAGAGTGATGCTTCACAGGTTGTGCATCCGGTTTCAAGGTGATATTGGTTACCTAGAGATCTCTTACTATCCCCTTCAACTCAGGAAAAATTGTAGGAAACAAGTATTGATATTCAGTCAATAGCTCAACAACCTTACCCACTGTATCATCATCCTAGTAGTCTCCTCTCTTTGCTAATTTCGGCTATTCCTCTGAGCCAATATTTACTTGTCAAATCTTCATAGGATTAGTTACATCTAGTGACTCAATCGTATGCCCAGAAACTGCGTGCTATCCTTTAGACTCAGGGATCATAATTTTCCTTGGGTCTTCCTCATTATATTCAATTGAGATTTTTTGACAGTCAACGATGTCCTTCATCTGTGCGTCCCATGATGGCAAGGTATGCTCAAGTGACGGTTTTTTGTTGTAAAATAAGAATTCTTGAATATCCTACAGTGCCTCATCCAGGCATTCGAACCCACTTAAAAAACTAATGGTTAGGGTAAAAATTTCTGTCAACATAGTCCATTTAGTGGTTCCTTGTCATAGCTCATTTTTTAGGTACCAGTTTGTAGTCACCTTCCCCAAAGTGTGGACAAATATAAGCACCCATTCTGGCTTCAATTCGTTGCGTCAAGATTTATTCCATCTAGCCAAATGTTTGCACGGATCACCTTCTCCAGAATAGGTATCTCCCATTCTCGTATTTGGATGCTCAAATCGTAGATGCATCATGCAGGTGCATTCTCCCCACTTAGCCAAGTTACCCTTGTGCATCTCCCACTAGTGTGTTGGGGTTGAGTGTAATGCTATATCAAGTGCATGGAACCATTGTGCTTCTGGAACAAAATTTTCAAGTTCTTTTAAAAATAGATTAACATTACTCAGACCATGATAATAAAGAAAATATCGTACCTTTAAGGATATACACCAAAAATATTTTTTCACCTGATTGCAAGGCAACGCAGAGACTTCATGCTGCTGGTTCTACTAGTTCTCCAGTTCCTCATCTATATTTTAAAATCAAGAGCTATCCTTATGCTAATTAATTCTTTCATCTACTACCAAGTTGATCCAGTATTCATCCTGTGCAATCAACTTATAGATATGATCGACATCATCATCTGTGTGCACTGGCTCTATATATCTTTCTCCTTCTGCAGGGTCTAGGAGGACCACAACCTTGGTTCCATTACTTTCAAATAACATACTTCTAGGCTTAAGGTTGATGATGCCACCCAAATCAATAGCCCAATACAAACCCAATAATGAAGGATAGGGGTCGGTATCATCAACAATCTATATAACCTCAAAGTCTGTGACTACCCTTACTCCTTCGATATCCACTACTACTTGCGAGAGCCTTCCTAATGGTATAATATTTTTTCGTTTTGAAATGCATAGCTAGATAGTGGACCAATCCAACTTAGTTTCTCCCATTCATTTCTAGGTATGATTTGGTAAAACATTTGCATGAGATCCTAGATCCAAAATGACCTGATCCATCTCGTATGCACGAATCTGAGCAGTCAAGCATATTTCCCATCTAGTTCTTCTTTTTTTCTTATAGATCTTATTAATATATTTATACTCCATCTAGGGTTGTTCTTTCTCTACGCAGTTGTATATTAATTCTTGTAGGTTCTATACTGCCTTCTTATTGCACAACAATTTAATACAAGGCTGCAGGAAGGGCTTTATCTCTTCACCTTCTTCAACCACGTCCATAGGTTTTCTTTATGCTTTAGTCATTGAGGCACCCACCTCTGCGAAACCCTTCTTCGCTTCTACAAATGTTTCCTTTTCTCTATGTAAGTTTAATCCTTCCTTCTTTTCAGGTGATTTTCGTATCCAGAGATCAATATTCGGCTTTTTCCCTTTGTCTTCACCAATGGATGCACCACTCCTAGTACCGATATTCACACTTGGTTCTTCTTTATGCAACTCAAATCTTACCATCTGAATATTTCGAGTGGGGGTCTGTGTTTTATTTTCCTGAATTTTTGCAATAAAGACAGGGAAATATTCGATAACATGATCAAAATGTCTACAATACCTGGAGAACTGTTTTTTTGGGTTTAGAGAATCATGTGCATAATGACCCACATTTCCAAAATTATAACATATGAGCTACCCCCGTCCTTGAAAAACTCCTCTTGCTCTTCCTCGTCCTGTACCTTGGAATCCACCATGCCCAGAAAAGGATTCTTGTGAGGTTGGTTCAACATGCATCCTATATAGGTCAACTCGGTCAATCATCAAATTGAAGTTGCGATAGTTCTACTCTTCATGTCCCACCGATGAGAAAATTTTTCAGAAAGGTTGCTTAAACTCAAGGATATATTTACCAATCCTTGGGCATAAGTTCGTTGTCTGTATATGTTGTGGAGGTAAATCCCCTCTGTGGACAGAGGTGATCCCTACTAGCCCAGACCGGGTCTAGAAACAATCGTCACACGCTATAGTGCAGGTTCCTAATTGCAAATAAACCAACTAGCGATGAAGGCTTACCCAGAATCCAACGCTGTCACTTGTAGAGAAAGTAGCGCTCCCGTTCCTTAGCTCTCGTAGATCACGATCCTCACGATTTCCGTGACCGGACACCTGCACACGCAAGAAACACAACAAACACAAGCGTAAAATCCAGTATATGCAACTATATGTCAGTCAGAGAAGACATAACTCATCATCATAATCAACAACAGGAGTGGAACCATAACCAATAGTCGCTTATCATTAATCAATCAAAGGAGGATACAACTTGGCTCTGACGCTGAATTCTCCTTCAGAGGGTCGCCAGCGGAACACGTCTCGAAAAATCCTGTCGGGGATGGGACAAACCTCTCTCTTTGGATGTCTCGACAATAGTCTCCTTGCTTGGATTTGTCCTTAAGGGAATGAATCAAGGCTCTTGCAGCATAAGGCTCTGATGGCTCTTGGGAACTAGCTTGCAAAGGAGATGAGCAAGCTTTTATAGATGGAGGAAGGGGAGTTGGGATCCCTATAATCATGGGATTGGCCCTATCCTCTAGGAAGCTTTCATGAGAGGTGGCAAACCACTTCCTCTACATGGAGATCTGGAGCCAAACCTCCCAACTCAAATTAGATACCAGTTTATGAATTGGTTAGGACAAAAATTCTGCCATTTATTTTTAAAAAACACTCCTTATAATGGCTGGCGCGAGTGTGACTTTGAGACAGAGTGCCAATTTGCACACCCTATTTGAAGGATTTCCCCCATTGGCGCGAGTACTGAACTGACTTCCCGCGCCAATGCAAAAAGGGGTGTTTTTAGGGTTTTTCACAAGGATTTTTCTTCAGGACAATGAAAGTTCATGTTCAAAGGGATGTCATGAAAGTGGTTTCAAGTCATTTCATTGCTCACAGGTCACGGAATGAGCCCTCCAATTGTGCGGGATGGGGAATTGCAGGGACAGTGACAAATTGTTGTGTAACAGATGCCCCCTAAAGCATGAGGCCTAAAAGAGAGAGAGGGGTGAAATGCTTTACGAGAACGTGTCCAACTGAAAACACCACCGTCGGAAAACCTACGTAGAGAAGTACAACTGATATCTCAAATACATGATATATGTGTGGTATGGGCGCAACCATCCATAGCAGAGTATACAATAATCCAGATCCAAGGTATGGGTGCAGCCATCCAGTGAGGATCGACAAATAGACTCAGGTATGGTCACAGCCATCCAATCAGTGAGTCATGTAAGTAATCATGATAATCCACAAAATCGCAGCCTAGATTATAATAGACAGGAATCCAGGGTCTTGTGCTCCATCTCGACCCGAACAAAGTACAAGTTCAAGCATGCGAATATGTGGGCTGAAGTTGAACATGCAAGAACATCGTCTGATTACCAGCCAATGATGAAAGCTGTTAACATACATGAGAGGTACCACCAATAATGACAATGTCCCTCAAGGTATTACAGGTACAGTCTACGGCATGTGAATCAATGAGATGGCGTCGAACACCCGTAGAATCATTCGATCAGAGGCCAATGATGAAAACCTCACGCCGAATACGAAGAACCTGCCATTGAGGCATGCAGGCTCCAAGGTACCAAAAGGGAGTCTCTAGATCAACTTCCTGGATAAAGAGCTGAAGTCGACAGGAAGTGACCTTTATCGAAGGTGGGCCATAGTGTTTCCCACATCATCAACGCGAGATAGAGGAACATAATGTTTTTGTGAATCAGGATCAGATGAGAATCAGAGAAAGGTCGAAATTTGCAGAGGTCAACTTCTCTTGAACATGTAACGACATGACAATGGATTTGGCAGTATTTGACATCAAAAGATCAAGGGTCATGATGAAAAGGAAAAGAGAAGATGAGAGGTCAAAAAGGATCACCCAAACCCATGGAGGCAAGTAGAAAAAATGAGATGAGACATTCCCAACCCGACACGAATGCAAACAAGTGCCATGTTCAAGAGCGACATACTGCCGACACGACAATGATGTTGGTTCCATTTTTCCCACCATTTCTGGCGAGTACCTCTTTATTTTTACACAAGCTTGAAGAGGATACCATATGCTTGCTATATAAGTCCATCCTAGTACATTTAACGAGCCCTAGGAAGGAGGAACTCAGATATCGTCATTTCGACTGAATCCAATGTCATCAGGGTTTAACGAGTCTGACAAAGGAAGAAACCGACGTCTTTTCATGTTTAGAGAGTTTGAAAAGACAGCGAAAAGTAAACTCCAACAGTCCCTTTTCGTAAATATTTTCTCAGATCCGAAAAGGTAGAAAACTTTTTCTGAGAAAACCTCCTAGTCGCAATAGGCTAGGGTATTCCTTTTTCGTAAGTAATCTATCCCAGCCCAAAAAAGAGGCAAACGTATACTGGGTAGATGTTGTTTCGTGGCCACTTTAACGAGATCGAAATGACAAGGGCCTCGGAAATATTTTCATGTTTAGAGAGTCAGAAAAGAGCTGAAAGATGACTCCAAAATGACTTTTTCGTGTATTTACCGAGTCCGAAAAAGTATAAAATACAACTCATGTCACCGTTTAAGTTGCGTAAAAACCTGTTGCTGCACATAAAGGCAAGTGTAAAATCCATTCTTGACAAAATATATTAAAATATTAATAAAAAATGACTTTTAAAACCTAATTAGATTTCAAAAAGTTATAAATAAGTCTCAAATGGTAAAAACAAAATTACTTTTACTATTTACCTCATTGGAGAGCAACAGTGGTCCATTTGTGTGCAAACTTCTGATGGCGAATGCGACTGATCTGGGCTACCATTCAGTTCCCTGTTTGTTCCAGGTAAGGGGCGCTTCCTTGAACTCCATTTTGGTCCATTTTTTTAGAGATTTCCATTACGGATTAGACTTCTGTGGATAATTTTCAAATTTTAGGGCTCCACCCATTGGCGCGGGTATCGGGCACGGACCCACGCCAATGGCCTTTTGCTTACAAAGGGGCCGCGCCAATGGGTGCGATTGTTAGGGAAACAGTCGCGCCAATGGCAGAACTCAATTTTCCGCTTTAAATTTTCAAATTGCGAGCGATCCAAATGAAATTTCAAGCATAACAGAGATCTATTCGAGGCTTTTTTATCATGTTGATGTAGGTTACTCAGGCATAATGGTTATTGAATGGAAGGAGAGGGAGCATGGGGAAGAGGATGAAATGGCTATGGAGAGTGAAGGATGTATGAATGCACTTAAGAACTGTGGACTCAAAAATTTCTTCCTGACGCCTTGTTTACGAGCTCAACCGGAGCTACTACAATACTTGGTCAGTATATGGGATGGAAATGAAGAAGTGTTTAAGCTTCGGGACCAAGTGTTGGAACTGGAGGTTTCCGACGTATATTTCATAACCAGCCTGTCGCGCAGAGGTCTGGTGCCCATCTTGACAGATAGCAGACCATCTAGGAAAAAAATGGAGCAGGTAATGGCGAGGGTGTGCCCAGGGGCACGAACCGGATCAGGAAGCGGGAAGGTGGACATCCACACTGTCCAGGATCTACCACTGAGAGTAGTGCTACACACCATCACACGAGCTGTAGGATCGCAAGCTCCACATGAGGCAACCAAGGCCCAACTCCTACTAGCTGCTGAGTGTATGGGTCCAACACTGTTTGATTGGGCTACTGCAGTGACAAAAAATATCAAGAGGCAGCTTACAAAGTGCAAGCATGTCAAACTGAAGTAGTTTGGCTATAGTTCCATTTTGGTATCGTTCATCCTGGAATGACTACCTATCTTTCAGGGCCAAGGGGCCATAGTTGCTGAGCCGGTACCACGAGAGCCGAGGATGGCTCTCTGGGCAGCACTTATGCCCAGGTCAGGAGGAGGCCAACAGATGTCCTGGAGGCTGGAGTTTTTTGGATGGTTACGGCGACAGCTGATCATGGTCAAGGATTGGCCCTATGCCGGGACCGATTTCACCAGAGATTCCGATCTTCCGCTCCCGGAGGGGGATGACTAGGACGAAGAGTTGGGTATGACCTCTCTTTTTATTTTTATGTTTTATGATTTTTGGTAATACATGTCCGTTCTAACAACCATTTTACATGTATGTAGATGTGGGCCCAGAGAGACCTGCCGGTATGTCTCCTATTGCACGGAGAACTTAGCCCGCAGCTAACCCTCAAGCGGAGGGTGCCGAGGGGGGAGAGTTGATCCAGAACCCTGAGGGGATCGCCCGGGGGATTCTAGACTACGCCCGGCTGGCAGATGTCCCGATGGCGTATCAGAGACATACGGTGGGAGTGCCTAGTCGCCTCCACCGACTTTTGAGACGCTTAGTGCGCGTGGTAGCATGTTACCACGAGCACCATGTGGATTAGACACCTAGGGCTTCTTTCATGCATATATTTTTTGAGAGACATGTCGTCTCCGGATGTATTAAGACGAACATGTATATTTTTTGATTTTATGTGATGCACACTATGTAAACATTTCGACACATATATATATACATACCTATTTCTGGATGGATCTTTTTACATGTGATGATGTTTTTTATATGCTATGCATGTTAGTGTGAATATTTCATCGTAAAAGATCACTTTAGCTACGCATAACAAATATCCCTAACATCGATTATGGCTGCAAAATACCTTTAAGATTGCTGCACAAATTCAGATCTAAGCACAAAAGATATTAAGCAGATAAAAAATAACATAGCTCCATAGATCCAATGAATAAGACAAGAAGAATGTATATGAAAGAATTTTGTATTATATTAAAGAATGGGGCACCTGTGAGGAAAACAAGAAAGGTGTTTTCTTTTTCTCCTCAGTGGGATGGGTTCTTGGAAGTCCTCAGTGTTTCAGATCTAGCATTTCTCTCTCTTATGGATGTGGAAAAGCAAACATAGAACTCAATGGGAGTTCACAAAGAAAAATAGAAAATGGTGACCAAGAAAAGATCCAGAGTGATCTAATGCAATGGAGGTGGTTAGTGAATGGGGAAAACCCCCTATTTATAAAAAAATATTGGGGCAGTCTAGAACTCGGTGCATGAATAAAATATTATTAATCGAATTCTAGAAGCACCTTTTAGGAATATTTTATTATATTTGTTGGAGGGAAAAGGGTTCTTGACTTGGGTCAATTATTTTATTTATAAATAATAAATAAATAACTGATTTATTTATCATTTTAGGGTAATGATGGGAATAAATAATGGTTTATTTGATTATTTATGGATGATTTAGTCAAATTTAACTAAGAATATTATTTAAATAATGATTTAAATAACTTGTTCTTAGAAAATAATTAAATAAATAAATATTTATTTAATTAATTGCTTTGTTTTGCGTTAAAAATGACCAAATAAGTTATTTTATGTGGTGAAAGCAATTTTACTTGGGGTAAAATTGGTCTTACATGGTGTACTTGGGTTCATCTAATAATAATAGGTTAGATGACCAAAAAAATGGTATAACAGATTGCCCCCCAACGTACGAGTGTTAGGAGCAAATCGTATGACCAAAGTACGTTGTAAGAACTCAATCACTAGATAGCAAAAGGGAAGTGAGAGAGAGAAGTGTAATGTGTTTGATGTGGTAAAGGACTAGACCCTGAGGAGATGAGACTTACAAGTGCAACAAGTCTCTATGAAGTGGTACCTGTGCGAAAGGCGGCGGGGGAGGCATACCTATGCCCACCGAGACAAAGTAAAAAGAATAAGGCGCCCGAAAAACCACGGAACACAATAAGTACAAGGAATAAGGTGCCCAGAAAACCACGGAACGCAATAATGAAGCATGTGCTAGCCTAAACATGAGCCAGATAAATAACATGATAAATCTCACATACATGTGATGCCTAGAATTATGAAACAATATGGTAGTACATGAGATACAAATACACCCAAATGCCCCCTACACGCGGGGAAGGGCTCGCAACATCTGACTGATATGTGAAAATCGAAGAGGCACCACAAGCGGTGGAGGCTAATATCGTCAAATGGGAGGAGCTGCATCAGGGGCGAAAAAGAAGTCATCCGGGCATGTGGGGGGCTACCTGAACGACCACCCCCTCATGAGGGTTGAGAAATCTCACACATACCCTGGAATCATCAAGAGCTACAGCTGCATCACTGAACCATCAAGGGTATAGATCACGATCATGCTGATAGGAGCTCAAACCAAGGGACACTGCCCCCAAGACCTGGCTTCTGGAATAAATGAGCTGATGTTGACAGAAGTAGGTCTGCTATAGGTGAGGCAATAAGGGAACCCCACCTAAGGCACAGGGAAAATAGTAGAGCGACGACCAAGTAGACACTAATGATGATGATGGAATGAGAGAAATGGAGGAGCAGTTGGACGACTTCCCTTGTTAGAGCATAAAGTGTATGAAGGGCTTGGCAGCGACTGACACAATATCATGAGGGAGAGTGGACAGGGGTATTGAAGGCCATGATGTGGGTCATGAGGGAGGGACCAAGCAGGAAAGGATGGAGGACTATGGCGGGGTACAAAGGGACTCAGGATAGACTCCATGAATGTGCTGGTGACTCGACTCGAATGTTCTAAACAAGGGCGACTTGATGGTGTTGCCTCATAGTACGGGTCCAATGGGGAACCATAAAAGCATGAGTACAATAGGGTAGCTCATGACGAAAATCAACACGAACGAATACGAGTAAGGAGGCAAAGTGGTGCCCCAAGTACAAGTGTCGTAAGTGAAGAAATTAGATTTTTAGAAGAGGTGAATAAACCCTTCATGGACAAAATGTGTCTTGGTGAAGTATCAAAACATAAAAAAACTGACAAATACCCATTTGAGTGTTTGGTGAGAGCTTTCCAACGGTGCAGATGGTGTGTCAAATGGGGCTACCGTTTGGTTGCAGCGGGCAAAAGAAAAAACAGGGGTTTTCTTCTAATAGGGAGTTTTCCCTCCAAAATCATTCATTTTCTTGTGTAGCTGTGGTGAATGTGGAGAGGAGAGAAGGCCCTAAATCTTGTGGCGATCGTAGCGGACAAACCGACCGTTGGAATTGTGAGCCGTCAGTTGCAGGTGAGAGGCCTAATCTTAAGCTTTGTTTTTGATGGATTCAAATTGCAGATTAGGGCTTTAAATCTCAGTAACTGCCTCTATTTCTTCCTCACGGTCGGGTCGTAATTTTTGGGGCAAGACCTGTAACCTGGGACGTAGGTTTGGGCCTGAAAAGTGTGACCTAGCCCAGGTTTGTTCTGAAAAGTGCGACTTATGAGAGGGAGGTGATTTCAGTGCTGTATTGGGCTGAGATTCAGTTTTGGTGTGGAAAGATGTAGTTGTGTGGATCTGGAGACTGGAAAATTGACGTTTTTGTGTAGATATGGCAGATATAGTGATCAAATGGAGACAGAGAGACTTAGGTACATTGCAGACGGAGATCCAGGAAGATTAGGGTGTCCGTCGTGTACTGGTGAGGTATGGGGCGCTGAAATTTTTGGAGAACCCGTTGATGAGGACTGGAGAGCCCTTGTTGGCCCGTATTATCAGTTACTGGGATCCAGATCAGGAGGCGTTTGTAGTGCAGGGGCACAGGATTGAGCTGACGGTCCAGGATTTGTATTTCTTGATTGGTCTCCCACCATTAGGGATGGTGGGAAATACGCAGCCAGTGTTACCACGTGGGCGTAACATTATGGATTTTGTTGAGCGACATTTTCGACCAGGGGTCCGAGTCAAGGGGACTTGAATATCCATTGGTGATCTAGAGAGGTTGGAGACTCGGGCGGTGGCCGCAACAGTGTTATACGTCTTGGGTAGCCAGGCGTTCCATCACATCACTGGAGGGCAGATGATGATCATGGAGAGTGTGTTAAGTGGGACCTACTATGGGTGGGCCCAGATGATGTTGGTGTCGGTGAAACGATAGTTGTCGCTATGCAAGCGACAAGTGAATCATGATTGCGCCTATGGGACGATGTTGTTCTCTTTCTTCTTTGAGAAGATCCCGAACTTACGACCTCGTGTACAGTTGCCTGATGGAGGTCCGAGAGAGCCTCGGATGCGTCGGTGGGGACGATTACTGAGTAGAGGAGGGGGAGGGGTGGTTGGACGGGTGTGCCGACCAGAGTTCTTCGCCCATTGGGATCAGATGCCATTATACATAGACGACTATCCCTATAGTGGGATGAGTTATTGGGGAGATCCGGACTTTCCGATTCCACCTAGTCGAGTATGGGGACCCAATGGTAAGTGACAAGCAACTAATATGTTATGTGCATTTGAAAGTTTGTGACTAGTCTGTATGGTGCTAATATTTATACTTTTTTGGAATGCAGATATGACTCCGGTAAAACTGGCCGGATATATGGGACGTTTTGCAAGGAGCTACAGGGGCAAGTGGATCGAGGACAGGACAGAGCGAGGAGATGGCCACACTGGTGGAGGACATTCGTCATAGATGTGAGGGACTGCTGACTGGTGTGTCAGAGCGTGGTTGACAGGATT
Organism: Pinus albicaulis; assembly: GCA_034641835.2. Classification (NCBI taxonomy): domain Eukaryota; kingdom Viridiplantae; phylum Streptophyta; class Pinopsida; order Pinales; family Pinaceae; genus Pinus; species Pinus albicaulis. The sequence goes on from CM076577.1 coordinate 211,739,526, forward strand.
TAGATGACCGATACATAGAGTTGTGTCTTGGGCTACCCTCGGAGTGGCGAGGTATCATGCGACTCATGGCGATGGCCGGTCAGACTGTGCGTGATATACGAGCTGCGGGAGCAGAGCCATTAGCTTGGGATCCTCCAGGGAGTGATTAAGTGTAGGGCAGGTGGTGCCCCCCAGTGTTTTTGTAGGGGCAAGTGGTGCCCCCCAGTGTTTTTTTAGGGGCAAGTGGTGCCCCCCATTTTTGTAGTTATGTTTTGTTTAACATGCTATGGGCATGTCGTATGTTTCAGAGCAGATGGACTCTAAAAGCACATGTGATATGGTATATATGATGGTTGTATTTGATTGATGGTGTTAAATGTTATTGTGTTGTGTGTGATAAATGCCAGTCTAGAACATGCTACGTAGTGATTTTGATCTCTAGGTATATGGCTAAATGTAATGAATCTAAATTGGCGGATCAAAAGATGCACTCGTAAATATTTTCTAAACAGGAGAGGGTTATGCACACGATAGACACCATTAATTTGTAAGACAATAAGCAGGGAATCTAAATGGACATGTAGATGGAGGATGCGATGAGAGAGAGCATCGGCTAAGAGACCACGAACTGCATCATATTCGGCCTAATTATTGGTGGCTTGACCAACGCAGACCCCGTTTGCAAGGACAAGCGTATGCAAGGGGGTAAAAATGGCCCAGGCGGCGGAGGCAAGGTTTTGAGAATAGAGACTGGCGCCATCGGCGTAACCAAGGTAATGGGTGGACAAGAGGGTCGAGGGAATATCATCACAAGATGAGAAAAGGGAGGAAAAGCGAGGATGCATGGTGCGAAGTACATCATAGATACAGATGGGAGTACCGGGATGAGGGGAAGGCAAGGAAAGGTGGTGGAAACCACAAGAGGTTGCAAAGCTACCTAGATCATCAGTAGAGGAATAAAGGTGCACAAACGGGTCATTAAGGGAAACGACAGAAGAAAAAAGATGGTCGAAACATAAAGAGTCCGAAAAAGTGGCGGAAGGGGGATCAAGCGAAACAGACGGAGTGGATTCAGAGGGGATGTACTCCGAGGGGTGTGTGGATGATGATAGGTATTAGAGAGGAGAAGTAGAGTCGAACATCTCAACATCAGGGGGAGGGATGTCAATGGTAGCCGTGGGATCCTCAAGTAAACTTGATGCATACTGAGCAAGGATAGGCGAGGCGGATTGATTTTGTTCAACTTCCTACTTGCGAATGACCTCTAAAGAGGCTCGGTAATGCGTGAGGTGAAGGCAATGGTGGGAATAATGGCCATGGACACCACACATAGCACAGGGTTTTTTGGTGTGAAGAGTCTTTGGGTTCTTGGCTACGGAGAAACAAAGGTGTCAGGGATCGTAGATTTAGGGAACGCGACATTAACCATGGGTTGGATACGGGGCAACTCAGGACAATTATGGGTGGGATGACCTATACCATCACACAAGGCACAAGGCTTGGCGGGTGGGGGCGGGGTAGGGTCAGGGGCAGTGGCCTTGTCAGTGGATGCCTCCTTGCGAGTTTTGCGTTTCTTTCCTGTAGCTGTCGCAGCCTTAGGAGGGTTCTGCGAAGGGGCTAGGGGGACTATGGTGGTGGAAGGAGCGAAGGGAATCGGTTGCACGGGTGTCACGGCTATGTAAGGTTTTGGGTGGCCTGGTGAGGTTTTGGTTGGAGGATTAAGATACCATACTGGAATTCCCAAGGTTAAATTAGGGAGGGAAAGGGTGGCCATGATGGGAACCGAATAGATGCCGGGGGGGGGAGGGGGGGCAAGGAAAGGTATTTGACTGGTGGGGTAATGACCAGGGGGGATGGCTCCCATATGGTGGAGACCAGGGGAACTAACTCAGGAGGGTAGGAAGGTTACTGAGTGGGGTGGGAAGGGCCGGGTGAAAAGGGTTCAGTTGACTGAAGCGAAGGGCTAGGAGCAGGAGGCGGTGGGTGAGATAGAGGTTGCTAACTAGCTGGAGCAGGTTGCGGAAGGCTAGCCTGAGACGATTGCATCATGAAAACACTCGCTGAGCTGGGGTCAGGGACGGGAGGAGGGGGAGGACTAGGAAAAGTGCCAAGCAGAGAGGAGTCTTTGTAGACACCGGGGGAAACACTAGTCAATGAATCAAGAGTGGGTTTATTGGTGACAGTAGAGATGGTGGACTCAGGGGAGGTCTAAGATTTTGGTTCATGGTAGGTCAATTGGTCAATGGTGACAATCTTTCCATTATGAGGGAAAAACATCTTGCGGTGTACGGCGGACGGGACGACTGACATGGCATAGGTGTAAGTACGCCCCAAAAGGATGTTGTAGTCAAGAGGGGCGTCAATAACTTCAATGTCAACACAAACAGTTTTGCCGGCAAGGGTGATAGGATAGTTACGAAATAGGCCAATGGGCTGGGAGGCATGGTCATCCCATGCACGAAGGGTGATGGTGGAGGGGGCAAGGTTAGGGGAGCCGAGTTGTTTCCAAACCGAAGCGGACATTACGCAGGTAGAGGCCCCCTCATCAATAATACACCAAGAAACATTGGTGTTTCAGATTTTGACTTGGATTTGGAAAGCAACTGAAGGAGGAAGAGGGGGATGGTCTGAATGACGGGTGTAAAAAACAATCAATTGGTCATCAGCAGGATCTACAGCACCCACGGAAAATAGGAGAGCCCTCTTTTGAGAAGGACATGATTGGAGGAGTTCCAGTGTTGAAATGGCGGCAGGATATTAGGCCAGATCGGCCACTATGTTGTATGAATGGGAAGCCCGACCAGAGGCAGCATTTCAGCGTAATGGTCCCTTAGGAGGCTTGGGATGAACCTCGGCTTTGGGCAGAGGGAGTTGCAAGGGACCATTGGGTGTCGATAGAGGCTCTGTAGGACCTGACGATGGAGACTCAGAGACAGGAGGTGTGGAATACTGACGGGACCGAGTTTGAAGGTTGAGGTCGACAGTGAGAGGTGGGTCAGAAGCCATCATGAGAATCTGGTAATCAGAGGAACCAGAAGGGGAAGGGTGAGTGGTTACCGGGGTGTGAGGTGGTTGCGTGGCCACGAATCCTTGTTGCGGGAAAGGATCGGTAAACACAACAGGTTGAGAAGTAACGGGGGTGGGAGGGGTAGTAGGGGAGGAGTGTTGTCCCCGTACGGTGGCCTAAGAATCCCAAAGTTGCCACATTTGTGGTAATAAGGTACAATCATGAGTGTAGTGACCATAAACACTGCAACACGAACATGGCTTATTGGTGCGAAGTGGCCTGTCCGGCTTGGGCTGAGAGCCCTGTGGCTGGTTGCCAGTGGGAGGGTCGAGATTGGGTCCACGATTACCAGAAGCGGATTGATTGCCCCTTCTCCTTCTTTGAGAAGGAGGAACGTTAGGTGCCCCCTGTTGTGCAAATACTTGCCCTGGGGGGGGTAGTAAGTGCGGTTGTGGGGGTGGAAAAGGCAATGGAGTGGAAGGTCCAAATGCTTGAGGAGCGGGGACATTAGGTTGCGGATATGGATAAGGGGTAGGGTGGGCAGCAGTAAGGTAAGAAGGAGGGTGGGCAAAAGGAGGAGGCATGCTGTAGCCTGAATACATGCTACCGGGAGGGGAGAAAACGCCGGAGGGGCTGGCCCCTGGAGGAAAACCATGGCTCGGAAGAGGTTGGGCGGAGGTATGTGACAGGGCTCCAACAATACCGTCGGTAGAGTGAGAGGCCCCCGAGGCATTAGGGCCATCGGGTTTGGGAAGGTCAGGGAGGACGGTATAAACATAACCAGATTGGGCGTAGATAAGGTCATACTTCAAGGCTATTTGGAGGGCGGCTTCTTCGGTTTGGGGAAAATGGGATGCGACATCTTTTCCAGTGGGAGGTAAGAGAGAGCGAAGGAACCAGTCCATGTAAACCTGATCTTCAAAGGGGGGAGCATGGCACAAGCTCCGTCATCGCAGCCATTCCTGGACATGAGCAGAAAGGCGGGTCGAAGAGGATTGATGGAAAGAGGTTAAAAGCTCGGTACCAGTGTCGTATCGGAGGGGGAGTTGGAAGTAGGATAAAAAGGCTTGGGAAATGGTCGCAAAAGTGGTATGGGATGAGGTGGCCTGTTCAACATACCATTTAGAAGCGTCGCCTGTAAGCGTGCGTTGGAACAATCGAAGACAGATGGAGTCATTGGTGATGGAATTAGAGGAGCACCACATGTGGAAAGAGCGGATATGGTTAGAGGGATCTTTGCTAGCAAGGCCTTCGAACTTGGGAATGTTGGAGGGGAGCTTGGTTGGCATAGCAGGCCAACTCACATCGTGGCGAATGGGATCATTAATCAGCTGATTGAAGTCGGGGAGACTGAGGCCAGCCATATAAGGGAGTAATGGGGCAGTCGAGGTAGGTGCCGTAGTGGTTCCACTGGAAATGGACCCGGTGGTAGAACTGGAGTTAGGGCTAGGTCCGGAACTAGACATGGTGAAGGGAAAAGAGGGGGAACCCGAAGTAGGGGGAGAACCCGAACAATCAGAAGAGGAGTCGGAGTGCAGACTTAGGGGAAGACTGACTTGATGACGACGGGAAGGAGGAATTCGTCCAAGCGGAAACTGAGGATGAAGGCCAAGAAGTCTCTGGGAGCGGCGCCTTGGGGGCACAATGATGACAGGAAGAAGATAAACCAATGAGGGCATGGGGGGACAAAATCAAGTGAGGTCAAGGGCAGAGAGGTGCAGTGAAAATTGATTTTAAAGTCTTTGCCAGGCGGTGTTAACCAGGTGCTTCTTCGCTTAGGGTCAGTGTGTGGCGTGCATAAATTTTAATTGTTTAAACCCAGACGTTTTGAGAGTAAAAGAAAAAGTGTGCTGCGTAATGGAAAAGAAATCTGCAGTAAATAAGACTGAAAGAACAGAAAATTAACAACTAATAATGCAGCAATCTAACCCAAAAAGGCGGGTCTCTCAAAACTAGTCTACAAGAGGGAAAAAACTAGGCAAAGCACGCTAAAATATGCCAATAGATCGAAGGTCCGGAGGGACTGGGATCCAAAGGGTGAATCTGCTGAAAAGTGGTGCAGAGAACAGCAAAGAGGCAGAGGCAAGGTTGCTGCTAAAAAGGAGGAGATCAGCTACAGATAGGAGAGACAAGGCAGTGGCCTGAGAAATGAACCCAAACAAAGCGAGATGAGGTGGTTTTGAGAGGGAGAGGAGCTGATCTAAAGGGATCTGAAAAGGAGGTATCAGATCTGAGAAAAAGAGGGCTGAAACAGTAAAGACTCATCCACAAAAAGTGGAGGGTACTAGAGCCCTAAGGGGCAAGATTCCCTCTTAGGTGAGTGAAGCAGATCAGAAATAGGTCCAAACGGGTAGAGACAGAGGCTGGAAAACCCTGACAGAAGCTTCAGAAAAACCCAGAAAAAGTGCTGAAAAATTTGCAGAAAAAGTGCAGGTCGCAGGTTCTAACCTGTTTTCAGTCGAGGTCGCAGGTTTGGGGCAGAAAAGTGCGTCCTAAGGCTCAGGTCGCACTTTTTGGGCCAATAAGTGCGACCTACAGATTCGGCTGTCTCGGCAGCAGATTTCAGAAAACTTTTGTCATCTCAGCTGCGGCTGATGTCTGTTACCTGCGCAATAAGGCCAGAAACACACGAAAGTTAAAAATTTGACTGTTTAAATGGTTTTAGGGGTGAAAATCACCATAAAAATTGGAAAAAAAAAAAAATGGAAGAGAAACCCTAGGGTTTGAAATAGCTGGATATGCAGGAATAGATAAAACGACAGTGGTCGCAAAAGAAAACCCGTGTGGAGTCTCCAATTGTTAGTATGAATCTTTCGTCGTAAAAGATCACTTTAGCTACGCATAAAAAATATCCCTAACATCGATTATGGCTGCAAAATACCTTTAAGATTGATGCACAAATTCAGATCTAAGCACAAAAGATATTAAGCAGATAAAAAATAACATAGCTCCATAGATCCAATGAACAAGACAAGAAGAATGTATATGAAAGAATTTTGTATTATATTGAAATGGGGCACCTATGAGGAAAACAAGAAAAGGTGTTTCGTTCTCCTCGGTGGGATGGGTTCTTGGAAGTCCTTAGTGTTTCAGATCTAGCATTTCTCTCTCTTATGGATGTGGAAAGGCAAACATAGAACTCAATGGGAGTTCACAAAGCAAAATGGAAAATGGTGACCAAGAGAAGGTCCAGGGTGATCTAATGCAATGAAGGTCGTTAATGACTGGGGAAAACCCCCTATTTATAACAAAATATTGGCGCAGTCTAGAACTCGGTGCATGAATATAATATTATTAATTGAATTCTAGAAGCACCTTTTAAGAACATTTTATTATATTTGTTGGAGGGAAAAGGGTTCTTGACTTGGGTCAATTCCTTTATTTATAAATAATAAATAAATAAATGATTTATTTATCATTTTAGGGGAATGATGGCAATAAATAATGGTTTATTTGATTATTTATGGATGATTTAGTCAAATTTAACTAAGAATATTATTTAAATAATGATTTAAATAACTTGTTCTTAGAAATAATTAAATAAATAAAGATTTATTTAATTAATTGCTTTGTTTTGGGTTAAAAATGACCAAATAAGTTATTTTATGTGGTGAAAGAAATTTTACTTGGGGTAAAATTGGTCTTACATGGTGTACTTGGGTTCATCTAATAATAATAGGTTAGATGACCAAAAAAATGGTATAAAAATGCAAATGTCTAATACAATGTTATCTGGATGCATCAGTTGCATAACAAACGACCCAAAGAAAAAGTTCACATAATGTATCTAATCACAAATTTTATTTTTATGCAAGCTTAAAAACACACATGAAAACAAAAATGCAAACTATGCTTGTAAATGAGTTTTATTTTTTATGCAAGCTTAAAACACAAACTGTGCTTGAGGAAGACGAGAATGCCCCCAGCATGGTGTCTCAATTCGAGGTACATGCCCCCCAATCTTCAGTCCATAGGAAATGGAGTGAAGGTTGAAAACATAAGAGATTTGAACTGAATCTATCAAAACTTGAATTGAACAGGCTCGTGTTTCATTATTTTAACGAGGTTGACACACTTAAAAGAACTGTCCTCGTAGCTGCTTGTTTCATTGTTTTAGGAGCTTGACACAAGAGAAGGAACTGTGCTCCGGTGAGCTCAATGGAGGAGGCTCGGGAGAGAGATGATCAGATACATCACGTTCTAAATAATCGGACATTGCCCCCAGGTTGGGCATAAAGGAGGAATGACGATGTGTATCACTCCAAGGCAGCTCCTCAAGAGACATGGTTTCAACAATGGCTTCATCTGAAGGAAAAGTATCTTTAAGAGGATCAGGCGAGTTGGCCTCGCCGAGTCAGGGGGATTGAGAATAGACATCTAAAGCCATGCTCAAAGGAGCATGCTGAGGAGGGGGAGGATCAGATGCGGCAATGAGTTCACAGTAGTTAATCTCTACTGGAGTTAAGGGCATCGATTCTCCAAAATCAAACACCTGCTCAGGCGAAGGGATGAGCCATGGGTCGTCAGACCTAGAGATCATATTAACTTGAGCGGTGTGTGGTGGCGGTACGGGAAAAATACCCATGAGGACGAGGTCATTGAAGAGACCGGGTCCTACACTGTCAGGGGGATTTGGGATCTGATCCACATAAGGAACATTGTTCTGAGAGGTGGAGGTGAAGAAAGACAACTGATCCACCGTAACGATTTTTCCCTCGTGAGGGAACTTAAGAAGTCGAAAGAGGGTGGATGGCACGCATAGCATGGCATGAGTCCAACTCCGGCCGAGAAGTATATTGTAGTTAAGCTTGGCATCAACCACTTCTACTTCTACGTTGACTGTCTTCCCCTGTAAGGTAATCGGTAAACTCTCGAGAACACCCAGGGGTTTTGATTCCCAACCATCGAATGCCTCTAAGGCATTGGGAGATGATGAAAGGGCTGGAGAGCCAATGGAATTCTAGCAAGCGGACGACATGACACAGGTAGAAGCACCCTCATCTACGACGACCCTATGGATGTTAAGACAGTGGATCCCGACTTGAATAACAAGGGCGATTTGATGTGGAAGTCGGGGGGTGAAATTTTCTAAGTTGAAGGTGAGAAGATTAGAATCAGTGGGATCGATCCCACCGATTGTAGACAATAAAGTTGTCCGTTGTGACAGGAAACTTTGAATAACTTCCAATGCAGACATAGCAGAAGGCGCCTGTGCCAAATCCTCAACAATACTGTAGTGCTGAGCGGCATGGGAATTTGGGTTGAAGGAAGATCTTCGTAGAACACCTTTAGAAGGTGGCCTTACAATAGGTTCAGCAGTAGGCTTCTCAATTTCCAACGGACCGGAAATAGGTGGGGGAGGTGGGCCATCCAAAACTTCCTTCCCAGCTGCTTGACGCGATCCATCATAATCCTTCGACCGCGTAGCAATGGAGATAGGTGCAACACCATTCATCATAAAGACCTGGGACCCAAATGGTGCAAATGGTGAAGGCTGTTCAACCATCTGGGTCTGCTGAGATGGGAACGGTTCTTTTAGAACTGCCGGAGTCCCTTTGGAGCCTTTGAGAAGTTGACTAACTTCGGATCGTCGGGGACAATCCTTGGTATAGTGATATCCTTCACAAATAAGGCAGGGGTACTTCGGTTTACGTTGAGAACCATCCTCAGTACGAGGTTTGGAAGACTCTAGCTTCAGAGCATCGGATTTGGATTTACCTTTGCCCTTCTTTTTTCCTTTGGAGGCTTTTTCCGTAGGATTAGCCTGAACGGCATTAACCTCCGCAGTTTTGCCAGAATCTGGAGGGGTGGGAAGAGAAAAATTATTGGAAGAATGGGACTTTTGCTTCCCATTCGAATATTTTCGAGAATTTTTAGATACAGAACTAATAACACCATCCACCGCAGGGGTAGGTGGAGCTTTAGAGGTTCCTGGGCGTGGAGCATTAGTCAAAATATCATACAGCATGCCAGATTGAGAGTATACCAAATCAAGATACTGAGCACGCGCTATGGCTTGTTCTTCCGTCACACATGCCCCCATAGCAATATCTTGGGCAATTTTTTTAAAGAAGGACGTGGTGAACCAATGAGTTAGTAGTTGATCAGGTATATCAAACTTGATCAGTCTATGACGACGTCGCCACTCATGAATGTGATCCAAAATGTGGGTGGCTTTATCCTGCTTCAATGAAGTCAGGAGATGCGTCCCGGCCTCGTAACGGACCGGTAACTGGAAGTGAGTCAGAAAAGCCATGGCTAACGTATTGAAATCTTGAAAGATGCCATGGGGTAATTCGATATACCACTTGGCAGCAGCGCCAGTAAGAGTACGCTGGAAGAGACGAAGACGAATCGAATCGTCCACCCAAGATTTGGATGAACACCAAAGATGGTAAGTCATTACGTGAGCTTGGGGGTCCTCTCCAGCTTTACCCTCAAATTTTGGGCAATCACCGGGTACCTTGGTCGGAACTGGAGGCCAATAAGGATTGGGCAGAATTGGATCATTAGTTAATTTCGAAACATCCGGTAATTCCAAGGTAGCCAAGAACGGAAATTGCTGATTGAACGACATGCCTGGCCCTTGATAAGGACCAGTACCTGTACTCCACGTTGGTTGAGAATATCCATTCCCCCATGGGTTCTGTCCAGCAGGATTATGACCGTAGGGGGTATAGGGCGTATAACCAGTTTGATTTGGTTGCTGGTGACTAGCGTACAGGGATTGATAACCGGAGTATGGACCTTGATTATATGTCGGCCCCGTATGAGGAGTTTGTGGATTTGGCTGCTAAGCATAGGTGTAGCCAGGTTGTTGAGAGTAATAGTTAGAACCTTGGGGCTGGCTATAATTCGGTCAGTATTGACCATGAGAATAGTAACTGCCTTGAGGTTGAGTGGGCTGCTGATAGGTGGGACCCTGCTGAGCCTGATAGTTAGGGTGCAGTGGTTGATTTGGCTGCGGCATCGAGTAGACCGGCTGTTGGGCAGGGTTGACAGAGTGTGCAGGCTGGCCTGGTTGAACAGGCTGACCTGGCTGAACGGGCTGCCCTGGTTGAACATGTTGACCTGGATAAATAGGTTGTGCCAGTTTTGTAGGTTGACCTGGCTGTTGAGGAGCACTAGGTTGTGCCGGATGGACCGGTTGGCCTAGTGGAGGAGCAACAGGTTGTGCCGGATTGGCCGGTTGGCCTGGTGGTTGAATGGAGCCAGGTGGTGGCTGATAACCGGTTTGACTCGCAACAGGACCATAAGATGGTCCTGGCTGATGTGAAACGTTGGGACCAAGAGGATACTGAGGTTGCATGGGTTGAGAAGGTCGGAATTTCCCCCCAGGACCGTATATCAGCCCGGGTTGGTACCCCGGTTGACCTGTGAGTCCTTGAGGTTGCCCAGGTGGGACTCCAGGGAGAGGTTGCACGAGTTGACCGGAAGGGTTATAATACTCTCCTTGCGGACCGTATAATGGCCCTTGCTGGCCCGGAGGGTAGCCCTGTATGGGCTGTCCCTGCGGGTCATAAGGATAGCCAGGCTGGCCCGAAGGTTGGCCTTGAAAAGGTTGTCCTTGCGGGTTATAAGGCTGTCCAGCCTGGTTATACGGTAAACCCTAAGCATGAAGTTGAGCCTCAGGAGCGGGTAAACGCAAAGGGTTCCTGTGCTCATTGTACTGATATGGAATAACATACATGGGTGTACCATCTTGTGCATAGTGCGAAAAATACGAGCGGTTGGGATCTTGAGGGGGTTGTCCGACCTCGGGGTTCGATTGTTGCAGGGACAATTGATACTCCTCCGGAGAGATGTTCTTCGGCATAGCAGATGCTATATAGACATCTTCGGGAAGCGATGTGGTCCTTACGAACTGAGTGGTAACAACAGGTGTAGATGCAACCACACACACAGTGGGCCTGACGGGTACAGAAGTGACCTAAGGGGATGACGTAACGGGTGTCCGTGGAGACATCCCCAATGAAGGAACAACCGGCCTTGTAGAAGGAGCTGATACCCCCATAGAGGTAGCGGCGGAAATAATATGACCCAAGGACCTATACCCTGCTGGTAATGAGGGACCGGGTGATGACATAACAGATGGTTCAGGGTTGTCTTCTGGGAATAACTGTCGAGGGAATAACTGGTAATCTTCACCAGACGTGGGGATTTCCTCGCTAGGAGAATCACTCATATTTGAACCTGCCGTTAAATCCCGTAACAGAAGGCGAGGACTAGGAGGAATAAAAATAGCTATAAAATGCGAACCCGATGTAAGAGGAGGGAAATCTTCCCCTACTCCAAATCTAGACCAAGGGTCGGAAAAGGGCCAATTGAACTCAACTGGTCCTCCAAAGGGAAGCTCAGACAGAACTGGTCCCCCGTCGGGAAACTCGGAAACGATAGGCTACTGAGGTTCAACAGAGGATTGAGAAGCCTCTGATGAATCGTTCGTATATGGACTACCAGTAGACGAAACAGAAGGTTCCGCCACTGTGACAACAATGACAAAAGATCAAGCAGAATACACACGAGCTGAAAAAGAGTCAAGACACACAATCAAACGGCCAAAAAGCAAAATCTAATAGGACGTGTGATCGCGGGTGATTTATTTTACCACATTGAAACTTAGAAACTTCACCATTTCATGTTTTAAGAGTCGAGAAACGGATGAAAGGTGACTCTATATCTTTCAATTTTGAAGCAAGCGTGAAAGGACAAGCGCTTGGTGATCCTTTCAAATTTAAAGAGTCAGAAAAGATCAAATGACTACTCATGAATACTAGGCAAAGGGTGTACCAAATAACTGTGAACTGCAATATACACCTTGGTTTCAAAAATGAAGGAGAAATCAACCAAGGACTTAACGTACGTGTAGGAAATCTCCCCGAATGCTGTGTCCGGTGTATCACGGGTATAGGGTGGCAGACTCGACTTCCTATGGATAAAGGATAGAAACCTAGTGGGGTCTCCCTTTATATACTCGACGGTACGGGGAGCACAAGTCCGTACTAGTGCTGTCTAAAACCAAGAGGTGAACGACAGCTACTAGGTTTAAAGACGCCAGAACAAGTCTCTAGCCTAGACCACTAAATGTTGCGTTAATGTTTCAATGCCGCCTTAGTGTAAATTGAATAAATTTTAATGTTTATCTTCAATTACGTTTCAGTTTTCAGGCCCTAGCGAGTGTTATGTCTCGAAATCTCCTAAATGCATGCTATATGCCACAGTATATCATTTCATTCGATGAAAGCTAATTACAAGAGAGTTAAGAGCTTTTCACACAATAATAAAATGATCAGAGAACAACCAGCAAAGTCTCTAATGCAGCTAATGGAAATCAAAAACTTTTCTCTCAAAGTCACTAATCACTAATAACACCGAAAATATTTTAATTTGCACTAACTAATCGAAAGAAAAAGAGATTTTTTTTGTATTTTAAATGTTTAATAGCAAAGTGCACTAAACAAAATGAAAACTAATGAAAAGAGAAATTGGAGAAGTGATGAGGAAAGAGAAAAACACACAAATATCACTCAATGTAAACACACAATCAGATCTCCAAATTGACAAAACAGTCCCTCAAAACCAAGAGAATCCCAAAAACTCAAATGGACCATGTAATCTAGGCCCAAAACGAGACAAAGCGAAATTCGAATGAAGAAGAGAACAAACACTCAAATAACGCAATAAAATGACAAACAACTGCCAAACGAATCCATAGGAGCAATCAAAAGGTTGACTGAACAAATAGAAGCCAAAAACTCCCAAGGGAGGGTCGACACACAAGAGCACCTAGATACCCTAGGGCTAGAATGTGAAATCGATGGAAACGGGCAAACAACCAAAGGACAAAGGTCACAGCCAGTCAAACAAGGCTCCAGAACACTCAAGCAGTTGAAAAAACAAAACCAAACACACTGATCAAGCTCAGGAAGGTCAGAACAGAGAAAACCCTAGTACCTCACAGGATTGGCGCGACTGTGAGGCTAAAACTAGCACCAGAAACGAATTGGCGTGGGTAATACACTAGCAACATGCGCCAATGGGCGCGACTGTCAGGCTGTAAAGCATGCCAGTCGAGTTTTCTATGGAAAAATAAAAATAGGCAATCCAACAAGTAGACCAGTGATGATCAAGCTGATCAAAAGCGAAAATCACAAAAAGAGCCAGCCAAAAGATCCAATCAAGAAAGCGAAATCGAGAAACAACCGAAAATACAAGACAATACTCTAAGTGTTTAGTTCATAAACTAAACCGGAGATTGACTGAAGCAGCTTTGATCTACTTCGCTAATGCAGAGCAATAGCGTTTCGAAGGCTATCTGGCTAACTTCAGGCTCCGTCTGTAGCTTACAAAGCAGAACAACAACAAGCTAGACGATCCCCAGCAGAGTTGCCAATTTTTTGTGGAGGTAAATCCCCTCTGCGGATAGAGGTGATCCCTGCTAGCCCAGACCGGGTCTAGAAACAATCGTCACACGCTATAGTGCAGGTTCCTAATTGAAAATAAACCAACTAGCGATGAAGGCTTACCCAGAATCCAACGCTGTCGCTTGTAGAGAAAGTAGCGCTCCCATTCCTTAGCTCTGGCAGATCACGATCCTCACGATTTCCATGACCGGACACCTGCACACGCAATAAACACAACAAACGCAAGCGTAAAATCCAGTATATGCAACTATATGTCAGTCAGAGAAGACATAACTCATCATCATAATCAACAACAGGAGTGGAACCATAACCAATAGTTGCTTCTCATTAATCAATCAAAGGAGGATACAACCTAGCTCTGACGCTGAATTATCCTTCGGAGGGTCGCCAGCGGAACACGTCTCGAAAAATCCTGTCGGGGATGGGACAAACCTCTCTCTTCGGATGTCTTGACAATAGTCTCCTTGCTTGGATTTGGCCTTAAGGGAATGAATCAAGGCTCTTGCAGCATAAGGCTCTGATGGCTCTTGGGAACTAGCTTGCAAAGGAGATGAGCAAGCTTTTATAGATGGAGGAAGGGTTGTTGGGATCCCTATAATCATGGGATTGGCCCTATCCTCAAGGAAGCTTCCATGAGAGGTGGAAAACCACTTCCTCTACATGGAGATCCGGAGCCAAATCTCCCAACTCAAATTAGATACCAGTTTATGAATTGGTTAGGATGAAACTTCCGCCATTTATTTTTAAAAAACACTCCTTAAAATGGCTGGCGCGAGTGTGACTCTGAGACAGAGCGCCAATTGGCGCGCCCTATTTGAAGGATTTCCCCCATTGGCGCGGGTACTGAACTGACTTCTCGTGCCAATGCAAAAAGGGGTGTTTTAAGGGTTTTTCACAAGGAGTTGTCTTCAGGACAATGAAATTTCATGTTCAAAGGGATGTCATGAAAGTGGTTTCAAGTCATGTCACTGCTCATAGGTCATGGAATGAGCCCTCCAATTGTGCGGGATGGGGAATTGCAGGGACGGTGACAAATTGCTTCGTAATAGTATACCAATTTCTTGAAAACTCATGCACCATAACGTAGGAGTTCTAGTTGGTCCTGCCACACTCTTCAGCGGGCTTGGTCCTCCGACCATTAGATAGTCATTGAATATGAAGCACTGATCCTTTTGATGCCTAACAACTTTACATCGTAAAAATTGTACATCTGCACATACCTTCTTTCCTTTATCTTTGCATAAAATCTATATTTATAAGTGCATTGCCTTTAACTGGCTTTGCATCTACTGGGCCCTGATCTACACAGATGGTACCGGTGAGGATTCTAGATTCATTGCAATTTATACAGTTTCAGCTTGTGTTGCAACCTTTTCTAACTTAGGGGCTGGCGTAGATGTGGTAGCAGCATGAAAATTAACCACTCTTTGTTTTGCGTGTCATAAATAGTAAATCCTCCGTCTCTGATGGTGCACTTTAGTCATGTTAGCACTCTACCGGAACTCTGAAGGCTAAGAAGGAGACCAACAAAGGTAACCATAGACCACTTTGACCTATTAGCTATCCCTACTAGGCAGTAGAGGGCTCTCTCCGTGAGATCATAGCCAAGTTGACTGGATAATGAATATTTTAGGCTAGGTATAGTAGGCTCTAGTGCTTGGTTGATTTATTTTAGGTGCTGGATGGTGAATTAAGTCTAGGAAGAACTAGGTCAAGGCATTGAGAATCAGAGTTGTAGAGATATGATGGGGCAAGGTAGGCACAACCTTTATCACTTTCAGGTATCTTGATGAGTGTTATTATACTAGTAGGGTCTCAAAAAGAGCATGGAAATCATGAATTATTTTCTATCAGAAGAAAGTGAAACACAACTATGATAATTCCTACAAAACAGATCATCAAATAATGAATTCTACTTATCTAACTTAGGAATCAATCAAATTAAGAGATGGATATGAATATGGAAAGCATAATGCATTCAAACATATGAAAACATAAGAGGAAACATTTCTAAAACACATACCACAGGAATCCCACAAAAATAGCTACAACTCTATTTATTAGTTCATGGAAAATTAACTGAATACACTAGTGTTCAAATATAAATTACACAACATCCAACGTTTGCAATGACAAAGGAAATGAAAGATATAGAAAAAAAAAGCTTCTCCCCACTCTCTGGGGTTGAATCCATGAATTGTGGAGTTGTTCCCCAAAGTCCTCAATTGGAATCCTAATGACTAGGGAGGTCGACAAAGTCATCCCTATATTTGATGAAACTGATTCACTTGACCCAAAATTACAAGTTTACTTGATATATCTACCTCCAGTAACTATAAAAGACAAAATCAAATTTAATTTTTAAATTTACATTAGTAAAAATCCTTGGAATCCATCAATCAACTGAGAAAATATGAAATTTCTGAAGAAAACAAGAGACCAGGAAAAGCACAGCATCCTTGAGAGAAGCTCAACATGACCTGGGAAAAGTGCAGTGTGGGACTTCCAATTGACTTTTGACTGCCTTTCTGAAGTCCAAATTGAGCCCAAGATATGTCATTGGAAATCGCTTCTTGTCTAGTTGTAAAAAATGTCCTCAAGCACTAAAAATTATGGATTTAAGCCCCTCAAAATTGAAATCTCCCAAGACTGGTAAAAAAGCGCAGTGTGAGGCTGAAAATAGTGGTAGAAAGGTGTTTTTAGATGGTTTTTTGGCTTTTCCACTTTTCAAAAGATTATATTTGGGAGTGCCAATAGTCAAAATGTGATTTAGAGACCATTATCTATCTAATCATGTAGAGTGTTCATCATTTAGAGGCTCCCAAAAAAAGTGCAACGTGGCCCACACCGAGCTTTTTGCAGGCTGACTGTGTAAAAAACTTGTAAAATTTGACCAAAATGCCCAAAAAAGAAAAAACTTGCTCAAAAAATCTCAAATTTTTTGGATGAAGTCCTGATGAATTATGTCAAGCTACAAAGGAGGCATTAGTAAGCAAGTCAAGTTTACCCTTCTCCTTTTGGCTGAATAGGGTTTGCTTGAGATTATCCTACAATTGTTTTACCTTGATATTGCAAATCTTGTTTCTGGTATTGTAGTGGTCAGCCATGTGCCTCAACATATGATTTTCCTTGTTTGCCTTGTGAAGGAGCTTCCCCAGGTGTATTTTTACTCTATCAAGCCAAACTTCCCTATTCTCATTAATTTCCATGACAATCCTCTCCTCAAAGATGAGTTCTTCTGTATACATGAACAATTCCTAAAGTTACTAGCTAAAGGAATGTTCAAGTATGCCTTAATTCTTGCCGACATGTTCATTTATTATCAAGCAGACAGGTTCCCATGCTCACTGCAGAAGTTAGATGAACAAGGAAACCCAATTTCAATGATTTTTTGGACTTATTTGGTAAGGGAAGATTTAGATTAGTACACCTTCAAATATTACATAGAGAATTTCATTCATCCAGTCATGAGTTTGTTGACTAGCAATGCAGAGCCAAGAATCAGTGATTATATTATGAAAATATTTCACCTAACTGAGCAAGCCAAAACATGAGATTGGTACCTCTATCATAAATACATAAAAATAAGAGTGTATGGGTGTGATTTTCCACCATACAAACTGCCTAAATACCTCCCAATGAGGGTATTTTCTCTAGAATACATAAGAAAAATGATTAATGATGATGAAATACATTTTTCTTCAGCCAAAAAGAAGTCTCAGTTCAGTATAAAGACACTGGTTGGTCCCTTTATTTGTAACAAAAAGGAAGTTGGTGAAAAATCATATAAACTCCTAAAACAAATTAGTTTCACTTTGAGATTCACATGGTCTTATGATCCATTTGGCCTATTCTCCAAGCTAAGGGTGGAACATAAAACCACTCATGTGCACACACAGAGGCCATAGATTGAAAGGTACATAAATCAATTGAAATGGGAAGAGAAGACCTTATAGGAAGAAAAGGAGCAACTCATGTACACCTCTACTTCACAGACTCTTACTCCTCAAACAAGACAAGGAAGAGACAAAGAGAAGAAGGAACCCTTTCAGTTGCAGGGAGATCAGTAAAGGAATTTAAAATTATCTACAAAAAGAAAGCTAAAAGGAGTCCTAAGACAGATTTGGAAAAAGAATCAGAACAACAAGCCACCATAGTCATCAAAGGTCCATTTTCTTCTGCACAATCAAGGAACAAATTCATAGGGTCCCCAATAGCATCATCAGTGTCACAAGACCATCAATACCCAACCCAAACATCTGCGCTAATTCATGGAGATAAAGAGAAAATTATTTTTGACAAATGTAAAGAGATAAAGCTCAAGAATGAGATCCTTAAAGGAAACACCTACACTCAATTTTGTAAACAAACTGCTAGTGCTCAAAGCAGGCTTCTATCAACCTTTGATACGAAAAAGGGAAGATTTCAATTGGAATTCTTATAGGCTCTGATTCCACATCCAAAGACAACTATTGATTACAATAAGACGCCCTTTGAATTTGATACAAAGGACATCCATCCCATTGATCAGATGGAGATGCATAAGAAAACAACAGAAATTATTTTTTCCACTTTGAATAACACTTCAATGAATGTTTCAAAGTTGCAGGTATCCTTTACTAATGTTTAATCTTAGCTGAAGATTGAAATGATTTCATCTCTGGCAAAGGACACGAAAATCAAGTCATTAGAAGAGGTAATAAATATGGGGTATAATCCAAAGAATTTAAAATCAGATGAAGAGTTAATTAAAAATAATAAGTTTATATTGTAGCACTTAGAAAGAATCTAAATATTCCAACAACTAAGGACCCACAAACAAAAGAAATAGGAGAGTCACAGAGCTAGAAGGAAGACATGCTCAAGTTGATCATGGAGCAGAATGCACAAATCATAAATATGGAGACAAAGATGGATAAATTAATCAAATAAAAGGAAAAAAATGCACAGTTGGCCATGGTTCCTTTGGATGTAGTGCCCCTCACAGCAATACCAACTACAGGTACTTCTACATCAACAACACCTCCAGCCCAACCCACAAATGTTGCAGGCAAACTTACAAAAGCAATGGAAGATATGTAAATACAAAATGAATAAATCAAGAAGCTACAGGCACATATAAAGGCCTTATAGGAGCAAAAGAATATAAGTGAGGCCTCACACATGGATGAAGCACAAAGTTACCAATGATTAATGGAAAGGATACAACAATTGGGAAAAGAGACAGGAATGGGCAAGACCTTGGCCCAATAAAAAGAGAACATATGGAAAAACATCTTTAAACAATGAATTAAACATGGCCTTCCATAAAAATCATTTTTTAACAAAAGGAGTTGATACAAAAATCTCCAGCAACCATTGAAGACATCAAATAAAATCAGGATGATAAGCCCACTAAAGCTACTAATATTATCATATTTATGAGTTCTAAGAAAAAATATGAACTGGAGGGTAGGAATTGAAGACAGAAACGAAATAATACTTGAGGTCAAGAAGGTTTTGACCAAAAATAACCTCGTCCTATAGCTGGAAGGAAAATTTCAAGAGCTGGAAATTGGTGTCAAAAAGTTTGAAGTGTTGAAAAAAATGGATTGCCCGATTTATTTGTGATAAATGATAAATTGATCACTCAGGAGGACTACAACAAGAAATTGAAATATTTGGCCAAGGACAGGTCCAAGTTTGCAGGTATAAAGAGCAACATAGCAGGAAAATCCTTTCTTGAGGAACTAGAGAATGATTTACCCATACAACATGAGTTAAATCACATTTTTGTCATCAAGCCTACTTTTTCCAAGTACACTGAAGTAGATGAGATCTACAAGAGAGTAACTAAGTTGTCTATTTCGAATGAAGAAAGGTGGGGTACATTATTTCAGTTAATATATTAAGTGAGTAAATCTATCTTCATTCAAAGGATCAACAATGCAGAAAGGATCAAAGTGATAGATCAACAAAAACTTCCTTCAAATCAGGGCCAATTTTCAAACAATTTGAACTTGCCCTATTAGTTTGTAATAAAAGATAATTTTTTTTTAGATTTACCTAAAATATATTCTGATTAGTTATGATAGGAATTTTGTAAATAATTGTATAGATAATTATTTTTTTGAAGTATTGAGGGTTGATTTTTGCATTCCAAAAGCTATTGTACTTTTCCATTTGATGGGATGACCAATAATAAAAGGAATATTTGACATGATTCATGTGTTGGAATATTTGGGAAAATGCTTCTCTCATTGTTTATGTGTTTATTTCTTTGTTTCCATACTTATGTGTTCTTAAATCTAAATTATTTTACAGAAAGTTGATGAACGAAATTTGTTGAAAGATACACTATGATTCTGGCTGTAGATAATTTAAATGTTTTCCTCTGATATTAAGTTAAATAATTCTTAGCTTCTCTTTTTCTTAATTGAACCTATTTCATTTCTTCTATTACACTTCATTTAAATCTGAAAGGTCTAGTTAGTTCAACTACCTTGCCCTGTGAAAAACCTTTTAAAATATGAGAAATATCCATATTAAGTTGTAGACTCCATAGCCCAATGGAATTTTAGACATTTAATCAACCAAACCAACTAAAACAAATCTCAAACAATCAAACAAATAATTGAACATTCATAGCTAGCCTAATATCAAAAATACAATAAAGTTAAATTTGATAGAGATATCCCTCTCTGAGTTTAGGAAGGATAGATCCTAAACTCCAAAGTGGTTTTGTGGTTACCTCTGTGGTTTCTTCCACAACCTCAAAAATTACAGAGTGATAACATAGTGACAACCATACCGCAGAAGAACACATTGTGACCTTTATGCAAATTCATTTCCCTGGTTAAAGAAATTTATTTAAGGAAAACTAATATTTTAATTTTCAGAAATAAATATTTAGAGGTTGTGCACCTTTGTAAATAATAGTGTGTGTGTGTTTAAAATTTGTAGTTCTGGTTTCTAAAAGAATCTACACCAGATCTCATCCTGATCCAGAACCTGCTAAAATTGTAGATGACCCTTAGAAAATGATTAGAAAAAAGAGTTTAGCTGAAATTCAGGGAAGCAGTAGTCCCCCACCCAGAGAAAACTCTCTCCTTGAGGGTTTCATGACTTTAAAATATATTGAGTTTGACATACCAATCGAACATAGTATATTTAGAACTAAGTCTGACAATTTTGTTGAAGAAATAGTGTTTGATCAATCAGTTCTACGACCCTTTACATCTGAAAGTCAACCTATTGAACCAGAATCTAATCTGAAAATTCTCTAAAGCTTTGAAAAATTACAGGATCTAGTATCAGACCTTGGTCAAGCTGTGCATGAAGCTTACGTTCAACAATCTATTGAACTCTCTGCATTAACAATAGAAGCGTATTCTACTTCTTTTCAATCAGTTCATCCTACATCTACTAGCCCCACTTCCTTTATAATATCCACTAGTTCTTGAATATCATCTCAGACAGTGCTTCAACCTATAGTAGGAACTCCTACACCTACTCCACTCATACCCTCATCTATCGTTCATCCCCAAATCCCAATGATGGCAGCAAGGTATGCTCCCTTGGTTTTGGTTGCACCTTTGCACAATATGCCCTAGGAGTATCAAACTAAAATCCCTCAGTTTGATGGTACTGAACCCATCACTGATCAACAACATGTTGACAAAATGGCTGATTTTTCTGATCTTCAAGAAGTTGATGAGGAAGATGTCAAAATCATACTGTTTGCTCAAAGTCCAATGGGGGAAGTTATAAATGGTTCAGGGTGTAATATTTCCAAATTTTCACATCATATTTGGAATATTATATTTCTTGATTTTCTTAATAAATTAAGTAAATAAAAGGGTGGAGGGACCCACAAACCTCAAATATGAATAAAATCCACTTTTAATGTGTGTATGTGGATATTCTAGATCTATATCTAAAATCATGGAGTAGTGGAGTAGCTCCATTAATGGAGATCATGTATCATTTATGAGATAGATTATGGAGGATGAAATAGTCAAATAAGATCATGGATCTTAAATATAAAATCATGAGGATCTTTGATAAGGTCAACTAAGATCATAGTGCATTCAAAGAAGATCATGAAGCACTTATGATAAAATAGTGGAGGAAGTGGTGCATTTAATGCACATATGATGGAAAGGGTGATCAACCCATGTGAAATTTATGGAGGACATGAGGCCACAGCGCAGTCAAACATGGAGACTATGTCCACATGTACAACGCATATTTGGAGTGGGCCTAGGCTATGGAAGGCTCATGGATATAATGAAGGTGAAGGCACAATGGAAGGCATGATTTGGATTATTCATTTCTTGAGCTGTTTAGACCTAGATTTGTCTTAGAACATTTCTATGTAAGCTTGGGCTGTTTAGCAGAGCTTGCAGTGTTGTTTAGCACAGGGTGTTCCTGAGTGGGAATCCCACCTCTTCCTTTGAGTGATCTCTAAGAAAGAGGATTGTTCTTCATTCCTTATCAGGCATTGGTGCCATCTTCAGGAGATTCTTTCTAGCATTCAGCTAGGAAACTAGTGGAGGATTCATCCTACCACTTTGTTCTTCACATCCAGCCTTTCAGGAGCAGCAGATCTACATCTGGAATTCAGGAAATTGGGTTTTACCTCCATGCAGTAGAATCTCCTTCAAGGATTGTGTAGTTCAGTCTTGTTGATCTATTGGAGGAAGGAATTTTCCAGTATTTCAGTTGGAAATCCTGTGAGAAACCATATCCTCATATTGGATCTATTGTTTCCATCACTCAGGAGATGATTTGACACATCTAGCAGTAGGCTATTGAGCCTCCCTCTCTGATAGCACAATTTTCTGAAGTTTTTGTTCATCCAGCAACTATTTTCAGTGGAGGAGATTGGAGGAGCTAGATCTTGAGCTTTTAGCCCAAGGATCTAGTGAAAGGGTTAGCCCTTCTTGCATAGATCTGATTGTGCACCATTGCAGCCATCATATCATCAGATCTAGCTTTAGATCTGCATTCCCAACAACATATATGTGAAGCCCTAAGAGGGCGGTTGTCTTATATTTATAGATCTGAGAAACCCTTTCTAGGTTATCTTGGGAATCCATCATTGAGCCCAGATCTACAATTTCAGCATCATCGAAGCTCCCATTTTTCCTAGATCTGACTTTCTATCATTCAGGAAGTTGCAGTCCCAATAGTTGTAGTAGGGATAGTGCAGTTTACCTTCCAACAGTTCAGTAGTTACACAGTCCCTCTTAGGAAATCATTGCAGGGTCATTCTAGGCCACCCTTGTGGCTTGAGCGTCTCACATTTTGAGCACTATTGTACTTGATTTTTCACCTCCAATATAATAAAATGGCTCACCTATTTCTATGCATTCTGATGTGTATATGGATTTATTGTTTACTTTTCTACAGTTCTTATATTGTGTTTCAATATTACTGCATTCTCCCTTTTGGGATACTACAATGGTATCAGAGCATGATATTTGGCTCAGCTTGTGGACACTTCATCTTTTGCATCAAAATAAGAAGCATATATATGAGATCTATCATGAAGGAGGATAATTCTGCTACTCCTTTCTTTAGATCCATGAAATATCTATCCAAAGAGGTCAATCAAATGAAGAAGGAAAGACAGAAATAAGATCCAAGGAGGAAATTTGATAAGGAAGGTCCAAGCACTTCCTATCAGCAGAAAGGAAGACCGACGAATCATAGATCTCCTCATAGATCCACTATGCCCACTTTCTTTGGAGAATGTGAAAGGTGTAGAGATGAAGAATGAAGAGAACCTGAGACTCATGAGACTCTCAGTATATATCTTGAAGAGTAAAAAGAACAGTCTAGAACATTCAAAGAGATTCTAACTCTCCAAGAATTCTTCCAAATCAAAGAAGAAAGAGGATCCTATAGCAACAATAGAAGAAAGAGGAATAATATATTCTATATTCCTACATTTGATGGATCTTCCTCAAGCACTGTTAAGGCTTGGAGGAAAGATTTAGATGCATTTTTCAGGCTACATCCTATAACTGAAGGAGAGGCTATCAAAATTGCAGCACTTCATCTTTTAGGTGAAGCCAATGATTGTTGGTTTGGTCACATGGAGTATGCAAAGGAGACTAAATATTCAGATTTCTTTCACAAGTTGAGGAAGAAGTTTGATATGATAAAACTAGAGATGTATCACAAAGAGACATTTCCTAAGGAAACAAAGGAGGATGTCAATCTTGTTACTCTGGACAAGAATTCACTACATTAACCACTAACTGCAGAAGTACTTGCATCCGTAGAAGATAAACTTGCAACTTTGCAAGATAGTCTTGAGATCTTGACACATAGAGTCCCATGCATGATTCAGGAGATGCATGAGGAAGAGGAGGAAGATTCCAGTGCTGGTACACTTGGAGAAGAGTAGCCATCACTCTTACCAGCAGTTGGAGACACTATTGTCTCAGTTGGAGGAACTCTTGTGTTCTGGAAAGAGGTTTCCACACATTATTTGATCCAAGGTATGCATGAAATTTCATCACATATTGTTTCAGTAGATCTTATTGAAAATCATGAGGACATGACACTAGGGCCAATGCATAGCCAAGGGTTAGAAAAAAAATGCTGATTCGAAGCAGCAAAATATCACAGCGCAGAGGACCATTGATCTAATCAAGGAGGAGATTAAGAACTATCCCAGTTCATCATTGTTGAGCTACATTCAACCCTTTGAGTTGAAGTGTAGAGGTTCAAAAAATGGGATGAGCATGATCCTATGTATAATAACTGGTTATGAGATCAGTATTGTGCCTTGCCTTGAGACAACACATGTATTACCAATCTTATATATGGCGCTGTCACTTAGTAGTTGTGAAAATGAAGAGGCCCCATCACTCTTGGAACATTCTGAAGGTAGCTTCACTCATGAAGCAATGGAGGTAAATATGACAAATGGTAGACATATTGAGATGAGGAATCTTTTCTCCTTTGTAGATGACACTTTCTCAATGAGAATCTCACTGCTCAAAGAGAAACTTCTACCTGCAGCAGACCCAAAAATTCATTGGTTTTGGAGGGCTTTTGGTGAAAAGAGAATCTCCTTGAGAGATCTCATTGGAGGTCCACTTCAACATTTCATGAAGTGAAAATTTCTTCATCGATTTGGGGAGGATGGTATGTAGAAATTATATACAATATGCATGTATATATCTGGACTCTCCTGATCTAACAATATCTATCTTCTTGCTAAATACAGAATCCTTCCACTATAATTCTTGCGGAAATTTAATCAGCAATTGTAAAACACATGAAGCAATAAAAACACACATAACACAATTTTTTAATGGGAAAGCCTGAAGCTAAAAACCCCAACTATCATATATTATGTATCATGGAGATCATGTAACAATCCTCATACAAATCTTATTACATAAAGCTCTCAATACAATACAATCGTCACACACTATCATGAAGAAATCTGCATATCCATGCACTGATTTCTGCCTCTTGATAGCCTGCCTCCACTGCGCAATCCAAGTTGATTACAAATACCAATTTGATGCAATCCCAATCTCCTTGACTGTGTTATTATCATTGGCAACTCCAATGTATATGTAGATGCAATTCATGCATCACTATGGTCACAATAGATAGTCTGTCTCACCCTTTCACCTATCTCTGCACGGGGTCTCCACTAGATCTGACATGCACTGTAGTTAACTGCTGTATTGTTCAGTTGATTAATGAGTTATTATTTTGAATTAATTAACTAATTAATTCACTCCACTCTCACTAGTGTATCATTCAGTTATATTAGATACAACTAGATCAACTGAGTCTAACTAAGTTATACTGAAGACAACTCCATGAACTACTCTTCCAACTCTGTCATAACTTTTCCACTTCAGTTCTAACTAAGTCCTCCATGCACGAACTCTAGTAAACCCTTATGAATTTGCATAATTCTTTTAGCCCACTGATTTGACAAATCTGTATACTGAAATTAAGTGCTCCAAGAGAATAAGTTGTTGTTTAGAGTCTGATTATTATTAAGAGCTAATAATAATCGACATGCATCTATTTTTAGATTGATGATCTATAAATAGACTTCACCCAATATTCTAAAAACAAAATTTAATCTCTTTTTCACATTTGACCAACCATTGACAAATAGCCTCCTGCTACATATAGAATATGCTCACCATGTCTAAAAATAGACATACACCTAAAAATAGCCTGTGTGGGCCCCACCTAGTTTAGGTGATCATTTTCCAACTAGGATCAAGGATGATGTTTCAGGATGCCTCCTTCATTGTTTCTTGTTGAAAAATTCAACACTCCCTCTCAACAAGAAAGGACTGTCTTTGCATGCGACATGCAACTCCATGCATTCACCCTGCAACTCTTGCTGCAACACTTCCGAAACTGAAAGGCTCCAAACAACTCAATCAATCTAATGCATCTATCATCAAATTCTTCGACTTTTGCTTAAATACTGCACATGTCTTTAGGAACCACTGTGCCGTTGAACTCTGCACCCATGAACTCTGCACTTGCTATCAACTCTAAACCGCGCTCCAATATCTGACATTGTCACTTTGATCTCACTGCATCAATCCAACTGATCATGCTACTGTTTCTCTATGGGCACTTCATAGCCAGGTTAAATTCATGAGATCCACACCATCTCAATGAATCCTGTCCAGAAATATATTATTTGGATTACTCATGCATGTCGCCCCACCTCTCACCTGGTGGTATAGCTGCATGCACTCCCTCTTCCCATCTGGCACGAAATTTCTCTACATGAGTGGTTTCTCCCACTCCATGATCCTCATCTTGTGGTTGCTCCACATCCCGAGGTTCACTCTTACCTGCATGAAAATCCTGCTCCCTCTCAAGCTTCAATTGCATGTCTTTATTGTACTTCCCAACAGTAGGAAGCTCCGTAGAAATCCCATCTACATCAAATCTATAAATATTCTTCTGCATCTCCAGTTGTGGCTGCTCCATAACCTTCTAAGACTGCTTCTCAGGCTGCATGTTGAGAGGCTCCCTCTCAACCACCAAGTCACTAACCTCTTATTTTCTCCTCAAATCTTTGCATGCATCTTGTACCTCAGTGCATGTAGATTCTTGGCTCGCGCACATTGTAATTGTCTTGCTGTCGCAAAATTTTCTAACAAAAGAGCTAATTTTAAATTGACGATATCTCCCTCATCCGAGCTTGGATTCGACCGATTTATTTTTTCAATTTGGGTATTTTTTCGTAGGAATCCAAATATGCTATTTTTTATGAAAATATTTCACCAAAAATTTCAGATATTCTCCGCAAATGAGCGCACCCAAAAATTCCTACTCTCATTCCATGTATAAAATCTATAACACAACTCTGATACCATGTAGAAATTATATACAATATGCATGTATGTATCCAGACTCTCCTGATCTAACAATATTTATCTTCTTTCTAAATACAAAATCCTTCCACTATAATTCTTGTGTAAATTTAATCGCAAACACATGTGAAGCATAAATAAAAACACACATAACACATTTTTTTAATGGGAAAGCCTGAAGCTAAAAACCCCAAATATCATATATTATGTATCATGGAGATAATGTAACAATCCTCATACAAAGCTTAGTACATCAAGCTCTCAGTACAATACAATCGTCACACACTATCATGAAGAAATCTGCAAATCCATGCACTGATTTCTGCCTCCTGATAGCCTGCCTCCACTGTGCAATCCAAGCTGATTAAAACGACCAATTTGATGCAGTCCCACTCTCCTTGAATGCGTTATTATCATTGGAAACTCCAATGTATATGTAGATGCAATTCATGCATCACTATGGTCACAACAGATAGTCTATCTCACCCTTTCACATATCTCTGCACGGGGTCTCCACTGGATCTGACATGCACTGTAGTTAACTGTTGTATTGTTCAGTTGATTAATGAGTTATTATTGTGAATTAATTAACTAATTAATTAACTCCACTCTCACTAGTGTATCATTTAGTTAGATTAGATACAACTAGATCAACTGAGTCTAACTGAGTTAAACTGAATACAACTCCATGAACTACTCTTCCAACTCTGTCATAACTTTGCCACTTCAGTTCTAACTGAATCCTCCATGCATGAAATCCAGTAAACCCTTAGGAATTTGCGTAATTCCTTCAGCCCACTGATTTGAAAAATCTATATACTTAAATTAAGTGCTCCAAGAGAATAAGTTGTTGTTTAGAGTCTGATTATTATTAAGAGCTAATAATAATCGACATGCATATATTTTTAGATTGACGATCTATAAATAGAATTTGCCCAATCTTCTAAAAATAGAATTTCATCTATTTTTCACATTTGACCAACCATCTACAAATAGCCTCCTGCTACATATATAATATTCTCACCATGTCTAAAAATAGACATACACCTAAAAATAGCCTGTGTGGGCCCCACCTAGTTTAGGTGATTATTTTCCAACTAGGATCAAGGAAGGTGTTTCAGGATGCCTCCTTCACTGTTTCTTGTTTCAAACTTCAACATGGTATTCTACAAAGGGAGGATACCATGATTATGCAGTACATCATTCATCATCCACATTGGGATGAGTGGATGAGGATGATAAGCAAGGGGTTGCATGACCACTTGTAGATATATGACATGGGCCAGCAAGCTTGCTTACATTGGTTGCTCTTGGGAGATTTTTGTCACTACCCAAAGGCAACTATTTATTTGATCCATTCCTTGAAAAACACTTATGAAATGAAGAAGGAGGCATGGCTGTGTTGGCTGCTCTTGTGTGAGTATGGTTACCATCCAATAGCTCATTTTTTTTTTTATTCATGCCTGGTGTGTCTATGATAGAATGCAACAAAATAAGGCATGTTCATTTTGGTTTCCGTTGAGATATTTTGGCCACCAAATGACATCTCCTATTTCTATGTGTTTTGTATTGGGTAAAACTTGGCATGATGCTCTCATGATGTGTATTGATGTTGTTTATTTGTATTGGACTGATGTGACATTCCACATGTCTATCAGTATGTTTTTACTCCATGATGCACATGAGGAGGAGAGAAAGTAGCAAGATCTCTTATTGCTTTGGTTGCTTTTGGGGGAGTTTGGCTTGTCCATATTACATGGAGGAGATGGAGGATGGAAACAAAGCGCCTTACTCTGGTGGCTACTATTAGGAGAATATGGTTTGACATCTTTGTCTACCCATATATCTCATTTTCTTCTTTTGCATAATTCTAGAATGATGCTTGGATCCAATAAGGCCAACAGGGCTAAGGATGAGAGCATGTCAATGCTGAATCAAATTCATAAAGCATGGGATGGAGAGTTGTATTGTGAGATGGAGTTTTTCCTTTGTGGAAAGAGCCACTTTATTTCATGTATCTCATGTATTAATGATGATGTTGGACATCATATGGTTGTCACTTGGTACTTCATGGTGGAAGGAGGCATCTAACCATACAATTGGCGGTCATTCTATATATTTTTGAAAGAAAACTTTGGAACCAAACATGCACAACACATTGCAGCAAATGGAGGAATCCTTCCTTATGTGGATGAAATTTGGAGGGAAATAGATGGCTTTGCATCTACATTTGGAGTTGCTTGAGGACAAGCAACATTTTTCCGGGGGCGACTGTAATATTCCCAAATTTCCACATCATATTTGGAATATTAGAGTTCTTGATTTTCTTAATAAATTAAGTAAATAAAAGGGTGGAGGGACCCACAAACCTCAAAGATGAATAAAATCCACTTTTAATGTGTGTATGTGGATATTCTAGATCTATATCTAAAATCATGAAGTAGTGGAGCAGCTCCATTAATGGAGATCATGTCTCATTTATGAGACAGATTATGGAGGATGAAACAGTCAAATAAGATCATGGATATTAAATATAAAATCATGAGGATCTTTGATAAGGTCAACTGAGATCACAGTGCATTCAAATAAGATCATGAATCACTTATGATAAGATAGTGGATGAAGTGGTGCATTTAATGCACATATGATGGAAAGGGTGATCACCCCATGTGAACTTGATGGAGGACATGAGGCCACAACACAGTAGAAAATGGAGACTATGTCCACATGTAAAACAAAAATTTGGAGTGGGCCTAGGCTATGGAAGGCTCATGCATATAATGAAGGTGAAGGCACAATGGAAGGCATGATTTGGATTATTCATTTCTTGATCTGTTTAGATCTAGATTTGTCTTAGGACATTTCTAGGCAGGATTGGGCTATTTAGCAGAGCTTGCAGTGTTGTTTAGCACAGGGTGTTCTCGAGCGGGAATCCCACCTCTTCCTTTGAGTGATCTATAAGAAAGAGGATTGTTCTTCATTCCTTATCAAGCATTGGTGCCATCTTCAGGAGGTTATTTCTAGCATTCAACTAGGAAACCAGTGGATGATTCATCCTACCACTTTTTTCTTCACATCCAGCCTTTCAGGAGCAGCAGATCTACATTCGGCATTCAAGCCATTGATTTTACCTCCTTGCAGTAGCAGTCCCTTCAAGGATTGTGTAGTTTAGTCTTGTAGATCTATTGGAGGAAGAAGTTTCCAGTATTTTAGCTGGAAATCCTGTGAGGAACCATATCCTCACATTGGATCTATTGTTTCCATCACTTAGGAGTTGATTTGACACATCCAGCAGTAGGCTATTGAGCCTCCCTCTCTGACAACGCAATTTTCTAAAGATGTTGTTCATCCAATAGCTATTTTCAGTGGAGGAGATTGGAAGAGCTAGATCTTGAGCTTTTAGCCCAAGGATCTAGTGAAAGGGTTAGCCCTTCTTGGATAGATTTGGTTGTGCACCATGTTGTGTCTCAATCTAGTCTCCTAAACTGAGTTCATTTAATTGTCAACCAGGATTTGTAAACTGCTGAAGTGAAATGTACCATATGTACCTAGGTGCTTGTTTCCTAGTGCGTTGTGTGTAGTGTTTTGTGATGTTTTGATCTTTTATGTTGATTTATGATGTTTTTGGTCTTTTGAAGTTTTGTGTTTACAATGAAAGTGCCTAGGAAACTAATGAAAATAAATTGGTGGTCAAAAACACAGTTGAGCCTAATGTATGGAATGGCAAATGTAATCAAAAATACTGAAGCAACATCTAAACTATGACTGAATAGAAACAAAAGCTTAATGATGACTTCTTAAACAAATGACACAAACTAGACTTTGAGAAATGATCACTTAAATATGCAAGTTTTCTAACTAAATAGTTAGACACTAATCATGATGCAACATTCTATTCTAAGCTCATCTATTCCATGACTAATTCCTAGTTCTATTCTGCAATTTCAATTGAATGTCATAGAGCCTATACTCAAAGAGTTATTGGTTTCTTTTCAAGGTAGTTCTGTTGAGGAAGAGCTCTGTTTATGGTGAGGAATTTGCAGAGATATTTCAGACCTTGAAATGATGTTATCTTCTGTTCCTAAGGTTATGGATCACTGATGGTTTTCAGAACAAAAAGATATTTGTAAATAATGAAGGCTGTCTTATGAATCCTATCAACTAAAGTGATCTATTGTGCAAAGGGTGACAATGTGACTATGAGATGTAAGTGCAATGAATTAATTTAAACATGAGCTTAAGATGCTTCTGAACTAGAACAATGTTAACTATAAGCCATCATCAAACTTGAAACAAAGTAGCTGGACATGAATTAAATGAAAAATGAAACTCTGGAGCGTTCTAACTAACATGCATTATTCTATGAAGTTACACAATTTGTTTGTTCATCATTAGTGATATTTTGGAAAAATTCCTTCTTGTGGAAGAGGTAGAACAATTCTGACTGTGGACTTGTATGCAATTGAAAGCAAATGAACTGAAAGCAAATGAAAAACTTAGTTATCACATCACGGTCATATCTTGAACTTCTTAAGGATGTCTTGGAAGAATTTCTTCTTGTGGAAGAGTGATTAGGACAAGTGCAACTGTGATAGTGAAGACTAAAGACTACAACTAATTCCTATGATACTATAGCTATTCATCATTCATTGTTATGATCTGTTGGAAGAATGTCTTCTTGTGAAAGAACTGGAATGAATATAACTATAGTATCTAGTTAAAAACAAATACAACTCCTATCCTACAGTACCATAGTCATTAAACATTCATCATTTTAATTTATTGGCAAAGTGTCTTCTTGTGGAAGAACTGGAACGAATATGACTACAGTAGCTAGTTAAAAACAAATGCAAATTTAACTCCTATCCTACAATACCATAGTCATTTAAACATTCATCATTTTAATTTATTGGCAAAGTGTCTTCTTGTGGAAGAACTGGAACGAGTACGACTATAGTATATAAAACAAAACAACTACTAATTCAATATGCAGAACGTAAAGACAGCTAGGAAAAACTTATCTAGTTTACGCAAAAGAAATCCGTTCAAGGGGCAGGGGCCCTCTACCACTTGACGGCATTCAACTTCAAAATTAAATCACGCCTTCAAGATAATTTTGTCTGCTCCATTAACGATGCAAAAGTTTGAACACAATGCTCTGTGTCTTCAAAGACGTAACACAGAGTTTTCACAAAATCTAGCAGCAAATCTAATACAAAATTTCTAACTAAGCTCTCGGCCTACTCAAGAGTTTATAAAGTAAATGCAAGTAACAATAATTACAATAATTTAGGAATGATGTCTTCCTTATCCAAATCATCTTAGGAGTCTTTGAGGTGGCTGCGTGAAGGAGAAAAGACACCTGGACTGAGACAGTCCTAGTAGGAGTCTTCCTTCACAAATGTGTTCCCACGTGCATAACCGTACCCAGAATTCATTTCCTCTTCCATGGCGAGCAACACACCATGTAGGCACGACGTGGATCATGCCCATATGCGTTTTTCCTCAAGAGGCCACCTGGAACATGCTCAAACATAAAGGTAGCTGCAGAATCGCCGGTTAGCTACAGAATGCCTGCATTCTGCAGCTAGTTCCGGTCAAAATTCTTAACAATGGCAACAATCACAAAATTCAACAAGTCAGTCATGTAAACCATTCTAGAAGTAATTTTAACTATTTTTATTGATCAATTGGGTTTAAAATGGAAATGGACAAGGAAAAAATGAGGTAAAATGAGGTGAAGGAAAGCACAAATTTGAGGCTCAACATACCCCCACTGCTGTCTCTTTGCATGTCCTCATGCAAATTATCCTATGAATTCTGAGGCTTCTGCAAGGACATCTAATCCCCTTCTTCTCCTTTGTCTGAAAGCTAGAGGCCTTCTGGGTTTTCTGATCACAAGTTTGAACCTGAGGTTTGTGAGTGCCCTGATCAACTTTTTGTTCCTTGTCTTCATCTTCTCATTGGTCCTCTCCACTTTGTCTATATGCAGGGATAAGGTTGAGTTCATGTCAGTCTTGAGCTTGATTTGATCTTTGAGAATTTCATTCTCATTTTTGATGTGTCTATTCAACAATTCCAACTCATAACTATCCCTCCTCAATATATCAATTTCAGTTAGTGGAGGACTGGGGGTTCTCTCTTCTCTTTCTGAAGCTGTTCTCTCTAAAGTTTCCACATAATCATAGATTTTCTGTTGAGCAGGATCAATCTCAGGGGTGCCTTCATAAAAATCTTCATCATCATACTCTTCCATGGATGTTTCTTCATCTTCAATATTGATTACCCCTGTTTGTTTGATTGATGTTTTCTTCAGTTTTCTTTTTAATCTGTGGCTTCTCCTAAGTTGAGAGGACCCCTCTCCTTTCTCTATAACAGATTCCTTGATTATCTTCTTTTCCTTTAGTTGGCTCTTGATTCGAGTCAACTTCTCCAAAATGACTTCCTCACTGCTTTCTTGAACTGGTTTGTCATTTTTACCTTTTGGAGTCCTCCATTTCCTACTTCTTTTTGTGGACTGTGGTTCAGGTGATAGTTCTTTTGCTTCTTCAAAATTATTTCTTATTAAGAAATCATCCCATGTATCATTTGATTTAGATAGATGATGCTCAATTAAAATTTTGACTAACCCATGATGATACAGGGTTGTCTCCAAAAACTAAACTCTTCTCTGAACACAGGAAGCCATTTTCTTCAGACTTTGATACAAGAAATATGGTAGATTCAAATCTTCTCCTAGAAAATGCAACATTAGTCTAATATGGTAGACATAAAATGTCCCATATCTACTCTCACATGTAACAAAATTTTGTAAAAGAAGTAGTATGTTTCTCCATTTGCTTTTCAAGGCTGTATTGGGAATTCCTTTCTTGAACACACTAACATCCATATTTGGTGATTTTAAAATTTGTTTCCATGAGTCATTGTGGAATTCCCTATTTTTAAACCATCTTTCCCCAGTTCTTGACAATCCTGTAGCCTCTGCTATAAAAACTTCAGTAATAGCAAACTTGACATCCCCTATCTCAACTTCAGTACC
This sequence comes from Pinus albicaulis, assembly GCA_034641835.2. Taxonomy (NCBI): domain Eukaryota; kingdom Viridiplantae; phylum Streptophyta; class Pinopsida; order Pinales; family Pinaceae; genus Pinus; species Pinus albicaulis. Next base: position 211,773,342 of record CM076577.1, read on the forward strand.
TTGGAATGATCTGGAAAATGTTTTGGTTACTTCCTTATGGAAGCCATTAAATTTTTCCAAGAATTGAAGCCATCCTATTTGTTGTAACATCTCCTTGCATTGTAGGTAACCTTCTAAATATTTTGGTCCCACAGGCTCAGTCCTTACGATGAAACCCATAATGTTTTTCAATATCAAATTAACACTCTACCCACAAAACAATGTCTTTTACTTTCAGATTAAAATGGCTTCAAGCTCTAAATGAAAATGGCTTCAATTTTGGAAGGACATACCTTTGATTTATAATAGCAACAGTCTTCAAAATCTCTGGTTTGTATGCCTCTGTTTGATAATGAAGAATGCCTTCGAAACCTCAGACTGATGTACTTCTGTTGAACTTTGGAGTGATATGAAAGCAATTTCAATTTTCGAGCTAATATGTCTCTGATAGACAATGGTAGATGGTTTCAAGTTTCTTTTTGTGCAATACCTTCATCCTTGATAACAGAAAGACTTCAAACTCAATCACTGAAAAACACTTCTGTTTCTAGTAACAAGAGACTTCAAACTCAACCTCTGTCTTCTGATAGCAAATGGTATGCTTCAAATTCAACACTTAGAGCAACTCTGTCTCGTGTAACAACAAACTTCAAAACCAGTCACTACCACACCTCTGTCTTTGGTAATAACAGACTTTAAACTCAATCACTACCACCCCTCTGTCTTTGGTAGCAAAAGTCTTCAATTTTAGCACCTCTGTCTTTTGGTAGCAACAGGCTTTAAACTCTACACGGCCACAATTCTGTGTTGACAGTGAAAATGCTCCAAACTTCGTTCTCAGTGATATGCTATCTGTTTATTGAGTTCTCACACCGTTATGCTTCCAATTTACCTCTTCTGTTCTGCTCCTGATGATAATAATGCTTCTGCCTTCGGAATGGAATACTGGCTACGGAATGACGTTATGGCAAATGGTCACGGCATAGAGTGGTGGAGTGAGGTGGAGGATTGCATTAATGATTTGAGGAGACGGCGGAGGATTTACGACGGCAGAAAAAATCTTCATCATTAAAGAACTTGGTTAAGAGTCGTGGGAATTTCAAATGATTTGGCCGTTCCACCGCTCAAATGCTATTGGATAGAAAATTTGAATTGGAAGATTTAATACAAAGTCTATAGAGGGTTTTGTTTGGTGTTTGATCAATAAAATAATTAAAACAACCTTTCGAATAATTCCACAACTAAACTATGCTAAATTTTTATGAATTGCCATCGTAATTTAAATTTGTTACCTCTGCCCTTTATTTGATGTTTGTGTAGCCTTTGTCTTCTCTGCTCATCTTTGGAAGAATCTTTCACAATTTTCTTGATATTTTTGATTCATGAATTCACTGGATCACTTTGTTGTAATTCTGATGTCTGCTGGTTGATGCCTTCAGGGTTTATAGCTGCCAAAAAGACTGTCGGGCTGCAGAAAAGGTGATCAGCTGCAGAATGTCCACTGAGCTGCAGAATGTTCCTGTAGAATACTTTAATCATGAAAATGAAATGTTTTTGGAAGATGGGTGAAATGTTTATGAAAATGGATGAAAATGGATGATGGATTATGAAGTGGATAATGGAATAAAATGGATTCAGTTCATGGAATGAAGGAACATAAGGGCTGTACTGCAATTCATAGCATATTTTTATTCACTTGCAGCAAGATATCAAATTATATGTTTTGACATGAAAATGAAGTGAATGGAAGATGGAGTGAAATGAATGAGATGTGGAATGGAGTGAAATGTGAATGATGGATGGGATGAAGTATGGATGGATAGTGAATGGAGTGAGATGAAATGAATCATAAGTACTATGGCACTGAACTTATGATTTTTATAACAGCTGCTTAGAAACAAAAATGGGAAAAGTTAGAGTGTCAGAGAGACTCTGATTTTCACCCTATCTTTTCTGTATAAACATGCCAATCAGTGATTGGTTTTCATGTTTATACCTTTATTTTTTTTTTATTTTTTATTTTTTTTATTTTTTTTTATTTTTTTTTCAAAAGAGAAATGCTTCAGAAAATTTAATCAAGTTGATGAAGAAGAGAGGCTCTTCTTCATTAACTTCACATCATTGTCTCCTTGGAACTTCTTGACAAACTCTTCTCTTGAGAGTGGCTTGTGGTATAGCTTCAGTCTATGGCCATTCACAAGAAAAGTGACCTCTTCTTCATCTATAGTTCTGATTTTTACTGCCCCATTATCAAAAATTCGAAAAATTTCATATGGCCCAAGCCAATGTGTCTGAAATTTCCCTTGAAAATCCTTGAATTTTGAATCAAACAAGAGAGCCCAATCACCCTCTTTAAATTTCTTCTCTTTGATGTACTTGTCATGCCATCTAGCCCTTTGCTGTTGGACTAGACTTGTTTTATGAACTGCATCTTGTCTGATCTCATCCAATTCATTAATTTGCTCCAGTCTATGCTTTTGTGCCTCCGTTAGATCAAGTCCTAGCTGAACTGCCATCTTGAATGTTTGGATTTGGAATTCTATAGGAAACAAAACTTGCTTTCCATAAACAAGCTCATAAGGAGTATGGCCTGTTGTGTTTCTCCATGTAGTTCTATAGGCCCACAAGGCTTCAGGAAGCCTATCTACCCAATCTCTTCTATGTAGATGAGCAGTCTTTGTTAGGATTCCTTCAATGACTTTATTAGTGGATTCCACTTGACCATTTGCTTGTGGATGATAAGGAGTAGATGTTCTATGTCTGATTTTGTACTTCTCCATCATTTGCTCCACTAGCCTTGATGTAAATTGAGCTCCTTGATCTGTAACAATTTCCTTTGGGACACCAAAACGAGTAAAAATATCCTCAAAAAGAAAAGTAACTACAGATGATTCATTAGCAACAAGTAATGGTTTAGCTTCTACCCACTTAGTAACATAATCAGTGCAAGCTAATATGTATTTCTTTTGTCTTGATGGAGGACTAATAGGTCCTACAAAATCCAAGGCCCATTTTTCAAAAGGTTCAATGTGTACCTGAGGTTGTAATGGCATCTCACCTGAAGGAGAAGGTTTCCCTACCCTTTGGCAATTGTCACACCTTTTGACATATTCCCTTGCATCTTTAAACAAAGATGGCCAATAATATCCTAAATTAAGGATCTTATAGGCTGTCCTCTTATCTGCAAAGTGTCCGCCACAAGGTTCATCATGGCATGCCTTGAGAATTTCAGGCATCTCATCTTCACGAACACACCTTCTAATGATCAAATATGAACCTGTCTTGTACAACTCATTAGCGACCCATGAATATCTTGCACTATCATTAATGATTTTTCTTTTATCCCTTGCATTCATAATTGAAGGAAATTTTCCCGAAACTAAATAATTAGCAATATCAGCAAACCATGGAGTTTGAGTAGAAACTGCAAAAAGATATTCATCAGGAAATTGATCTTCAACCGGAGTGTCATCTTTGATATTTTGAATTCTAGACAGGAAGTCAGCCACGGTGTTTTGTTTTCCAGGCCTATCTAGAATAGTAATGTTGAATTCTTGCAATAATAACAACCATCTTATAACTCTACCATTAGTGATTGATTTATTCATTAAATATCTAATGGCAGAATGATCAGTGTGAATAAAAGTTTCATAGCCAGTTATATAGTGTCTAAATTTGTTAATGGCATGAACAACAGCTAAAAACTCTTTTTCAGTTACAATATAGTTTAACTCTGCAGGAGTCAAATTTTTACTGATATAATAGATGGCATAGGGAATTAAATCTTTCTGTCCCAATACTGCTCCCAGAGCTGTATCGGAAGCATCTGTCGAGATATGAAAAAGTAACTTCCAGTTAGGTCCCCTTAATATAGGTGCTTCAGAAATTTTGGTTTTCAGGGTTTCAAAAGCTAACTGGCAATCAGAAGTCCACTTAAATTCACAATCTTTGGTGAGTAATTTGAAGAGAGGAGATGCTATTTTGGTGAAGTTTTTTATAAATCTCCGATAGTACCCCGTAAATCCTAGAAAACTTCTTACATCTCTTTGACAACTTGGAATGGATAGGTTAGAAATAACTTCAACTTTCGCTTCATCAACTCTAATCCCATCCCCTGAAATGTGGTGCCCTAAAACAATACCTTCAGGGAACATCATAAAACATTTTTCATGACTAAGTGAAAGGTTTGCTTCTTGACATCTTTTTAAGACTTTTTCCAAGTTTTCTAAAGCCTCTTCAAATGTATCCCCATAAACTGTAAAATCATCCATGTACACCTCTACACAGTCATGTATCGGATCAGAAAAAATTCCTAATACTGCCCTTTGGAATGTTGCAGGTGCATTGCACAATCCAAATGGCAATACTCGGTAGGCATAGGTACCCCAAGGACAAGTAAATGTGGTTTTATCTTGGTCTTCAAGTGCTACTTGGATTTGATTGTAACCACTAAATCCATCCAGGAATGAAAAGTACTTTTTACCTGCTAATGTATCTAATACTTGATCTATGAAAGGTAAAAGAAAATGGTCTTTAAGAGTAGCTTTATTCAGTTCTCGGTAGTCAACACACACCCTCCATTTTCCATTTTTCTTAGGTACAATTACTAAAGGGGAAACCCACTGACTATCTGAAATAGGATAAATGAAGTTAACATTTAACAATTTTTGTAGTTCTTCCTTGACAATTTCCTTAAGATTTGGATTCATCCGTCTTTGAGGTTGTCTAATTGGTTTGCAATTTGCCTCTATATAGATGTGATGAGTACAAGTCTTGGGACTTATCCCTTTCATGTCAGTGTATTCCCATGCATATGCAGAAGAATGTCTCTGTAATACTTTGACTAGTTCTTCTTGTTGAGATTTTTCCAGGTTTTTGTTTATGTTCAAGGTTTTGCCTGGAAAAATTTGACTTGTAGAACTGCCAAATTTGTCCATAGAATGCAGAGACATCTGTCTAGATGACAAGAACTCAATATTGGATCTCTCTTGAAATGATTCTTGTTTGTGCTTTGGAGAAGATTCAAAATTTTCTAGAGTATTCAGAATTTGATTATCTTCACTAATTTCTGAAATTGTGAAGAGTGGTTGCAAATATTCTTCATCCTCTATCCATTGAGTGTCATCTAGATCTGTAATTGTCCTAGCTGGAGGATATAAATTGAATTTCTTTGTTGAACTTCCATCAGAAATATACATATCACCGGACCTACAACTAATAAAAGCATCAGCTGTAGCCAACCAAGGTCTTCCTAGTATGACAGGATGGCCTCCTAGATTATTCTTGGGTGTCAGGATCATGAAATCCACAGGGTACTCCCAAGAGTCTAGGGACATTGGAATGTCTTCTATTACCCCATCTGTTCTGATCACAGATCTATCTGCTAGTTGTAATAGTGTGGGTGTAAAGAGAAGATTAGGAAGTTTCAGTTTGTCCATGATTTGTCTACTCATGATATTTATTGCTGCTCCTAAGTCTATGAGTGTGTTTTGAATTTCAATTCCATTGATGTGAATTTTGACAACTGGATTTCCTGGGTCAAGGTACTTTGGAATAGTAGTCTTACCCATCATAATGTCTGCTATTTGTCCTACCAGTTGAATTTTCTTGGTTTCTCTTATTCTTTTCTTTGTCTTCATACTCAACTCCTTTATTGTTTTGGCTAAAATTGGGATTTCCTTAATGTCTTGCAATAATGGAATTTTAATGCAAACATTTCTCAATTCATCCAAGAAATCATAATTAGGCACCATTATTTGTTTTTCTACACCTTTGTCAATTTGTAATCTTTCCGGAAAGGGAGGTATAGAAGTAGATGTGGATGGTTGCTCTAATACTGGAGTTGGGCTTATTGGATCTTTTTGTTTCGGTTTTTCAATGTTTTGGCCTTGAAAGGATGTTTCTTCCTCAAGACTTTTATTAACCCGTAGGGAGTCTTCCTCAGAATCATCTTGTTCTTGTATGATCACAGAAGGTTTCCTCTTCTCAAGTATCCTTCCAGACCTAAGTTGAACATCACTAAGGTCTAGAGGAGTAATTAAGTAAGTTGGAAATTGTTGTCCTTCTATCATATATGTATTCTGAGGATTCTTATTATTGGGGTTTGGTATGGGCTGCGCTGGTAATTGATTGGATTTTTGAGGGAATGGTAATGGAAGTGGTTGATTTTGATGAGGTTGGTTCTGATGATGTTGTTGAGAATTTTGTTGAAAATTTTGTTGAAGATTTTGAGAAAAATTTTGTGGATATGGTGGATAGGATGGTGGATACTGATAATATGGAGAGTATCTTCCATAGGGACCTTGTGATCCTTGTGCCCAAGCTTGAGATTGATTTTGAAATTGGGGCCAAGGTTGTTGCCAAGAATTCCAAGGTGGAGGTTGATTATACATTTGATCATGGAATCCTTGTGTCTGAGATCCCTGCCAAGGTCTTCTAGATACAAAGTTAAGAGATTCTGTGGAGTCTGTAGGAGTTTCTTCTTGAAAAACAGCCTTGAGACCAGGAAGAGAAGGACAATTCTTGGTCTCATGTTTCTCAGAACAAATAACACGGGTTTCTACAACTTTTACATCTAGAGGACACTCTCTCAAGGCATGTTTCTTCCTACATTTGGGACAAAAGATTGCCAAGGCATCAGATTCAGCCTTTTGCTTGTTTTGTATCTTGAGGGTGTCTATTTGTTCACTAAGAATCCCTAAGATGTCAGATTTAAAATCATCAAGCATGTGTCCTATTTCTGATCTACTTACTGTCCCAGAAGCAGATTTACTTGCTCTTGCAAGAGCAGGATCTCTTGGACCTTTGACAGTTTTGGATTTCCCTCTGGAAAGGTTGATACATAACTTAGATATTTCAGGTAATGTGAGTTGTGATATATCCCCTTTTCCCATCATGTTAAGGATATCCAACCATTCATCCCTAATAGTTTTCAACAAAAGAGCTTTTAAAGTGTCTTGATCTAGGTTTTCCATTTGTGCCCTTTTTATGTTGTATTTAAATCTTTCCAACAAATCTTATAAGTTTTCATCTTCTTTTTGTAACATCTTGAACACTTCTTCCTTATGATTAACCGGCATACAATAATCCAAGTATCTCTCTAGAAATGCTTGTTTCATGTCTTCCCATGTCCTAATGGAACTACTTCTTAAGCTCATAAACCACTTCAATGATGCTCCTTTCAGAGTTGAAGGAAATAATTTCAATTTTTGGGCATCTTGAAGGTAGTCATAAGTCCTACACAGTACTTCAAATTCGAATAAGAAAGTTTCAGGATCCTCAGTTTTTAAGTCCATAGAAGTTCGGAAGGACAGAAGGTGAAATGTTTTTCATGGTTGTATTGGTTTCTCCATCAAGTATAGGGAACCCAAAAGAGCTTCCTATTCTACCTCTTCCTCCATCTGCACCTCTACCTCCTCTTCCTCCTTCTCCTCTACCTCTACCTCTACCTCCTCCAAATGTGTTTTCTCCATTAACAACTCCTCCTCCTCCATCTTCTGCCATGGTTGACTCTCCTGTGGAAGTAGAAAGGTTTGTATCCTCAACAAAAGTTTTTGGATCCTCTTCTATGGCAGGTTCAATGGATGAAGTGGAAGGTTTCTCTAATGGAATAGGTGACCTTAGATCTTCTAGAAGTCCAGGATCGGTAAAGGATGGAAGATGGGTTTGAGTTGAAGGTGTACTAGTTCTGGATCTAGATGAAACAAGTGGTGTTCTAGATGTCAAACTTCTGCCTCTGCTGCTTATAAATCTTCCCCTTGAATCTCTCTCCCTACGCATAAAATTGTTTTTGGATGTTAAAAAACAAAGATTACCTAGTTTTCACTTCCCCGGCAACGGCGCCAAAATGTTGTGTCTCAATCTAGTCTCCTAAACTGAGTTCATTTAATTGTCAACCAGGATTTGTAAACTGCTGAAGTGAAATGTACCATATGTACCTAGGTGCTTGTTTCTTAGTGCGTTGTGTGTAGTGTTTTGTGATGTTTTGATCTTTTATGTTGATTTATGATGTTTTTGGTCTTTTGAAGTTTTGTGTTTACAATGAAAGTGCCTAGGAAACTAATGAAAAGAAATTGGTGGTCAAAAACACAGTTGAGCCTAATGTATGGAATGGAAAATGTAATCAAAAATACTGAAGCAACATCTGAACTATGACTGAATAGAAACAAGAGATTGATGATGACTTCTTAAACAAATGACACAAACTAGACTTTGAGAAATGATCACTAAATATGCAAGTTTTCTAACTAGACAGTTAGACACTAATCATGATGTAACATTCTATTCTAAGCTCATCTATTCCATGACTAATTCCTAGTTCTATTCTGAAATTTCAATTGAAGGTCACAGAGCTTATACTCAAAGAGTTATTAGTTTCTTTTCAAGGTAGTTCTGTTGAGGAAGAGCTCTGTTTATGGTGAGGAATTTGCAGTGATATTTCAGACCTTGTAATGATGTTATCTTCTGTTCCTAAGGTTATGGATCACTGGTGGTTTTCAGAACAAAAAGATATTTGTAAATAATGAAGGTTGTCTTATGAATCCTATCAACTAAAGTGATCTACTCTGCAAAGGGTGACAATGCGACTATGAGATGTAAGTGCAATGAATTAATTTAAACATGAGCTTAAGATGCTTCTGAACTAGAACAATGTAAAACTATAGGCCATCATCAAACTTGAAACGAAGTAGCTGGACATGAATTAAATGCAAAATGAAACTCCGGAGCGTTCTAACTAACATGCATTATTCTATGAGGTTACACAATTTGTTTGTTCATCATTAGTGATATTTTGGAAGAGTTCCTTCTTGTGGAAGAGGTAGAACAGTTCTGACTGTGTAATTGTATGCAATTGAAAGCAAATGAACTGAAAGAAAATGAAAAACTTAGTTATCACATCACGGTCATATCTTGAACTTCTTAAGGATGTCTTGGAAGAATTTCTTCTTGTGGAAGAGTGATTAGGACAAGTGCAACTGTGATAGTGAAGACTAAAAACTACAACTAATTCCTATGATACTATATCTATTCATCATTCATTGTTATGATCTGTTGGAAGAATGTCTTCTTGTGAAAGAACTGGAATGAATATAACTACAGTATCTAGTTAAAAACAAATACAACTCCTATCCTACAGTACCATAGTCATTAAACATTCATCATTTTAATTTATTGGAAAAATGTCTTCTTGTGGAAGAACTGGAACGAATATGACTACAGTAGCTAGTTAGAAACAAATACAAATTTAACTCCTATCCTACAATACCATAGTCATTAAAACATTCATCATTTTAGTCTGTTGGAAGAGTGTCTTCTTATGGAAGAACTAGAATGAGTACGACTACGGTATATAAAACAAAACAACTACTAATTCAATATGCAGAACGTAAAGACAGCTAGGAAAAACTTATCTAGTTTACGCAAAAGAAATCCGTTCAAGGGGCAGGGGCCCTCTACCACTTGACGGCATTCAACTTAAAAATTAAATCACGCCTTCAAGATAATTTTGTCTGCTCCATTAACGATGCAATAGTTTGAACACAATGCTCTGTGTCTTCAAAGACGTAACACAGAGTTTTCACAAAATCTAGCAGCAAATCTAATACAAAATTTCTAACTAAGCTCTCGGCCTACTCAAGAGTTTATAAAGTAAATGCAAGTAAAAATAATTACAATAATTTAGGAATGATGTCTTTCCTTATCCAAATCATCTTAGGAGTCTTTGAGGTGGCTGCGTGAAGGAGAAAAGACACCTGGATTGAGACAATCCTAGTAGGAGTCTTCCTTCACAAATGTGTTCCCACGTGCATAACCGTACCCAGAATTCATTTCCTCTTCCATGATGAGCAACACACCATGTAGGCACAACGTGGATCATGCCCATATGCGTTTTTCCTCAAGAGGCCACCTGGAACATACTCAAACATAAAGGTAGCTGCAGAATCGCCGGTTAGCTACGGAATGCCTGCATTCTGCAGCTAGTTCCGGTGAAAATGCTTAACAATGGCAACAATCACAAAATTCAACAAGTCAGTCATGTAAACCATTCTAGAAGTAATTTTAACTATTTTTATTGATCAATTGGGTTTAAAATGGAAATGGACAAGGGAAAAATGAGGTAAAATGAGGTGAAGGAAAGCACAAATTTGAGGCTCAACACACCATTGCAGCCATCATATCATCAGATCTAGCTTTAGATATGCATTCCCAGTAGCATATATGTCATGCCCTAAGAGGGGTTATCTTGGGAATCCATCATTGAGCCCAGATCTACAATTTCAGCATCATTTGAGCTCCCATTCTGCCTAGATCTGACTTTCTATGTTTCAGGTAGTTGCAGTCCCAACAGTTGCAACAGGGACAGTGAAGTTTACCTTCTAGCAGTTCAGCACTTATGCAGTCCTTCTTGGGAAATCATTGCAGGGTCATTCTAGGCCACCCTTGTGGCTTGAGTGTCTCATATTTTGAGCAATGTTGTACTTGCTTTTTCACCTCCAATATAATAAAATGGCTCAACTATTTCTGTGAATTCTAAGATGTATATAGATTTATTGTTTACTTTGTTTTAGTTCTTATATTGTGTTTCAGTATTACTGTATTATCCCTTTTGGGATACTACACAGGGCCTTAGCACCAGCTAGTATAAATGATCTCACTGCTTTTCACCGATCATTCCTAAATATATGGGAGGTAAATATAAACCCCCTTCAAAACCTATCTTAGAAGGGCCCCTGGAGAGAGTGTGCTAGATTACTACACTAGATTTAAGAATTTTTACAATGCAATTCCAACAAACATTAAGCCCCCTCAAGGTTTAACCCTAATTAAATTACTGGATGGTTTCAATGCTGACATGTCTTACCAATTAAGAGAAATAAATCTTGCATCCTTGGAAGAAATGCAGAGAGATGTTGTCAGTGTAGAGGAAAATTTTTTAGCCAAGAGAGCTAGGCTTAGGTATTAGAGGAGAGTGATAATTAAAGAGGAACCATCAACATCTTCCTATGATGCTAAGATATATTCCCTAGTTAGAACAATGGAAAGAATGATGGAGAGAATAAAAATTACTGATATAACCCCTCCAAGAGAAAATCAAACTGGTCCTCAAATTAAAATCCTAATCTTAGGAGGAACCCACCACAAATTAAAAAAATAGAGCACAAGGGGCCAAACCAGTAGGTCAGGCCTCCATTTCAAGAAAACTATGCCGATGAGGAGGGTGAAATAGTTGAAGACCTAGATGATACTCAGATCAACTTAATGGGGATAAATGATGATGATTATGTGTTTCTTACTTAATAATAACAAGAATTTTTTATGTTGTCACAAATAGAAGTTGATTATGAAGAATCATATGGCTATAAATGAGGTTTTGAAAACAATATCATGGAAGTTCACAAGCAGTATAACCTTAGAAGTAAGAAAACCACAAATAGCCTTGCCAAGAAAGTTGTTGAAACTAAAGGTAAACAAACAATTGATACTCCTGCAAAGAAAAGTATTGAGATTATTCCTAAAAATACTCCATAAAATCCATCTAAAAAGACATTTGTTACTACCTCAAAAACAACTTAGACAGATGTTCCAACCACTAGCCAGCCAAAAGAAAACACCCAAAAATATGTTGTTGAAAAGCCATATTCCTAAACATGAATAAGGTCCAAACATACTTCAATATTGAAAATGAGTTAGAAAAGCTTAAAAAACCCATTCCAATAACAGATCTTATGAGCAAGAATGTATATAGGTCCCAAGTAATGAAAGATTTGAATATAGGGGAAGGGGCAGATAGATTCAATTTGAATGAAGACTAACCTGAACTTTTTTTTGGACCTGAAGTAGATGAAAAAACTAAAGAAGGAGGTGTACCTCCATTCTATATTAGTTTGAACATTCATGAGAAAATTTTTCATAATGCCATGCTAGACATAGGAGCCTCACACAACCTTATGCCTAAGGCTGTCATGGAGAAACTAGGACTTGATATCACAAGACCGTACAAAGATCTGTACTCTTTTGATTCAAGTAAGGTGAAGTGCTTAGGTCTCATCAAGGACTTGGGTGTTAATTTGGCACAAATTCTAGCCAAGAGTTTTGTGATGGTCATATTTTTTGCAGGAATACATCCTAGTATGGCATGTTATTGTCTCTCTCATGGGGAGATAAGTTGGAAGGAACCCTTCATATGGACATGACCTTTGCTACCATCCCAGTGTTTGGTCAGTAAAAGAGGTTATACAGGGATACACCAATGAATCTCATGGTCAAGAGCTGTTGGCTTAAGGGGTCCTAACCCAGGTTCAGAGTATTTGTGCAACCAACACAGCCCTCCAACTACTGGTCCTTTTGGCAGTGATCTGCTTGCGCAAATGAAAGTATCACCAAAAGCAATATGGGGGGGTGCTAGAACTAGTTGAGGGAGCTTTTGATGTGGTAGATATAATCAGAATTACTACAGATAATATAGCAAATTTGTGCACATAGAATCAATGGTAACATATCTAATCTTTCCACAAATTATCATAGACTACTTGAGATAAGTTAGCGCACCGTAATTAATTGTACTTCATTCAGATCTACTTATCTAGCATAGACTAATAATTGCACATAGATGCAGTTAACCATTTACATAATTAAATATGCAACAAAATAATAGATCCAGATCTACAATAGATAACAGATAATCTAAGATAGTAAATCACATACAAATCTAAGTTTGCAAAAAATTCCTTCTTTATTAAGAGATTTTCAATTTAATACAATCTATCTTTTTTCACACACAACAACAGATTCCACACACCACTCAGGACTTAGATCTTCACGCACAAAACCAACATGATCCTTTATACCCAGACAAAAACCCAGACTAACAAAGATGCATAATAAAACTGATCCAAGATTTCATTTATCCATTCATTTCCTTCCTCACTCAACTCTTACATATTTATATTATAAAAAAAAAACACATACCATGTTCTCAAACCATGGTTTGAGACTCATGGTTTTTCCCTTTAAACCTTTGCAATGATTAAGGGACTTTGACCCACCCCAAAGCCCCTTTGACAATCTGCGCGCAGTGCGTACAACAAAAATTAAACAAAATTAACCCAAAAAAGTACCCCAGGGGGGCGTGCTCCAACAGGCCCCCAACAAAATCTCGTGACTCGTCCCAAGTCACTACGGGGCAGTCGCCTTCATATTTTCCTTCAATGCTTCCACATATATCTTGAGTGGCACTATGAATTCACTACTCTATGCGGCGGTGATTTGTGCTTCATCCACCAACTTGGTTGTTGTTGGCCTCTCAGTTACCAGGTTGATGCTACACTGAGTCTGATGCAGGATTTTGAGGGTGTTGTCGAGGTTGTCTGAAAGCTACAGGGATTCCTTGGCCAAAGTTTGCATCTATTTATTATGTAGATGCTTTCATCAATGCAGGTCCTCAATATCCATCTGAACGGCCTTGCCTTCATGTAGTCTGGTGAGCCTCTGTGTTGTCACCAAGGTTGGCGCCACCATTTTGATCTTTGTAAATTTCTTCTCTTTAATCCAGAGTTCTTTCCTTAATTTTTTTACCATTGGGTCATTATAAATACAAGTAAAACACCCATGGCCTCATCCAAAAGTGTACCACATTTTGCAACTTCTTCTGTGACACTGGTAGTTGCTTCCTTTACTTTGGTTGTACGCTGTGATCAGACCTCCGGTGGTGTCTCTGGTTGGAGCTTCATTTGCAGCTCGAAAATATACTGCTCAAATTATGTGTGGACGGTCTATATTTCTATGCGTGATTATTTTAGCGCGACGACTAGTCTCTCTAAATTTTATTTTGGTGTGGCTGAGGCAGGGATAGTGACTTCTAGCAGGACACCACACAAGCGATCAATGATGGCTTCTAGCGCGATGCGATGATCCTCGGCTACTTGGTGTGCCTATTTTGCATTTGGTTGCTCCTTCTGAATCACTGATGCTTGATGATGATATTCTTTGGTCACTTTGAAGGCATTGACCTCTCATTACTACAATACATCCACAATAATTGTGTATGGAGTGGAATTTTCCTCCAAGTAGCATCGCCAGATCGATGCTAACCTTTGCACAAGATTTCACACTAGCGCACAAGTCAGGAAGCACTACTGTAACAATAGGTCCTAGAATCTGAATCATATGGATGTCCAAGGGAGATGAAAAAATCATGTTGTTGGGTTGTGTGCTTATTTTTCTAAGGTTGGATGTTAGCACGCTCACTTTCTACGGGCTCTCTTGCTTTACGCTCTCTTGAATCACACTCACTTGCATTTTCAGCTCCTGAAGACTTGATTGTACACCCTTGAGAACTGATTTGTATTGTGCTTCCATATCATTCCAGAGATCCTCAGTGGTAGTCTTGATTGTGTTCTCAATATTGTTTAGGTCATATTTTATGAGGGTGAGGTCCTCTATTCTTGCCTGCTTTGATCCCTTCCTCTTTTTGCGCAGGCCCGAGGAGGCATGAGATCCTCTCTTAGTTCCTGGCTATCTGTGTCATAGGTTCCCTAGTACTGTCACTGTCTTTCTCGTCTTCCTCCTTCTCTAGATCAATAATTTCCCTTGTTGTGGTAGGATAGGGATCTATCTCTCCATCCTTGCCTTTCTACTGAGTGTCCTTGGTCATGTGCGGCTTGGTAGGAGTGTTCAACACAGACGAGGAGGCACCCCTAGTGGTGTGCAACTCTAACCATGCAGTCGGCCACTCTACTATTATGCGCACCAGGTCATCCTCCATGACCTGGTATGGAAGTTTGTACCATACTCCTTCCACATCAGCCTTCACGCGGATGTGCATGTGATGAAAGGTCGATTTCAAATTTGCGACATGCTTGTATTGTTCATAGAGGATTGGCAACAACCACGTCTTTGAATGGATCACTTGAAATAAGGTAGAGTCGAGGAGGATCTGGAAAACCTTATTCTCTGTGATTTTGGAGGGAATCTTGGAATTCCATACTGTGGCATATCACGTGACTCCACACAGGTCTGACTCAATGTCAGGAACTGGGTGTCCTTCGGCGTCTTCCACCCAATTAGCGTGATGAGTAGTAGCAACCAAGCGTAATATAAATGCTTTCCTTCCTCCCGTACTTCTCGAAAATTAGCCAAAAATTTAGCGCAGAGGTATTTGGACCAGTTGAATTGCATGCCCTTCTCGCACTACCCAACTAATGCAATTACATGGGCTGGAACTTTCTTCAGCTGACACTTCTACATCATCTTGCACGTGAGAATCAGCGTGTCAATATGAACTGCTGGGTCATTGATCTCATGGACCAGGAACCCCTGGGAATTGCGTGAGACCTTTAATTTATCGTTAACATCCTCAACAACTTTCCGGTCTTGGATTTTTCATCCAAAAGATGTCGTAGGGTCCTCCCCCTGCTTGGGCAGGATCGTGATACTATGTATGAGTGCAACATCTATTAGAATCAACCCTCCTAGCCAAAAGCAGTCGTCGTGCACTAGGGCAAGTAGATGGTGCACACATATGTCATTGATAGGGGTACACCCAAAGTGAGGAACGTGCAAGAGGTTTAGCAACCCCGATTTCAGTAGGCCCAATGCCCAAGAATTCAGTTCAACCCTCACCACCCCACTGTCATAGGGATCTTCTCTAGGTACATTGAAGGCACAAGCTCAGGGAATTTCTCCTGGTCAGCTAGGTCTTAGTATTCCATTTTTAATAGTGGGATTTTCACGAACATATCATCTTCGACTGGCACATTTTTAGGGATCAGTGACAGGTTGAGATACAAACGCACCTTGTCTAAATATTTTGGGACCTTCATCAAGGATTTGTGCGGTGATACATATGTGGGTAACCACAATATGAGATCGAACACCTCCATGAAAACCTCTTCCAAAATTCTTTTGGCCAGGTCAGCCACGCTTCTGGAGCTCAGTAGCGGTCAACTGAGGCTTCAGGGTCTTCTAGTGTGGCAAATTTTGGGACCCCGAGGATTTCCCCTTCTTACATTTATGCGGTGAGATTGGCACACGAGTCTCAGTGGCCTTTGCAGGGGTCTCCTTGGCCGGCATCGTAGAAGGTGTGGGCTCAGTGGAAGTCATTCTTAGTGGAATGAGATGACCTATCCCTCGGTGGTGAAACTCCTCCTCAAATATTGAATTGAGTCTAGACATAAGCTTCAGACAACACATGGAGAGAAGAGAGCACACATCACATGGAAAGTAAAGGGAACTAATGCGATCCTTTCGGTCATATTTATAGTGTAGACACGTCTTAAATAGTCTTATGTTTATTAATGTAGCCCCATAAATGCTAAAACGAATCCAAATCTAGCTTAATCCACTCATTAAATGCGATTTAGATGCTCCTTCAAATGGTAAGAATGTTTTCTTGTCTATATTTACTATTCTAATGGCTATATTCTGGCACCTCTGCAACTGATTCAAAATTCTAGTGTAGCCGCTACGCGATCATCACATCTATCTGCACATCTACCATTCTTGTTGTGCTGCCTCATACTTTCGGCCATATAGTCATTTGGTGTGTACAGGGAGAGGGTCATCCCTATATTGTTTCAACCGACTTCCATTTACATACCCAGGAAGGTCTTCTCTGGTTAATGTGGCTAGACGTACCGCACCTCCCTCGATGATTTCCTTCACAATATATGGTCCAAGCCAATACATTTTGAAATTCCCTAGGTGGCGCACAAAATTGTTGTCATATAACAAAACCAGATACTCTTCTTTAAAGACCTTATGTCTTATGTGCCTATCATGCAAAGCATTTTCACGCGCCTTTTGCACCTGCTGATGGAGCCCTGCAATGAATCAACCCTCTTCCAGCATGACCAATTATGAAAATCGTTATTCCATAATATCCTACTCAGCCATATTAGTGATCGCTGCAATGCACAAAATTGGGACAATATACTCCATAGGCATAACAACTTCCTTCCCATACACCATTCTAAAAGGTGTTTTCCCTATCAACTTCTTACACGTGGTTCTATATGCCCACAGAACCGCATGTATGCGCACATCCCAATAATTTGATTAGCATTGCAAATCTTAGTGAGCATGGTATCCAATATATTATTAAAATATTTCACGACACCATTTACTTGTGGATGATATGGAGTAATCTTTTGATGATGAATATGGAATTCTTTAGCCAGATATTGAATAATTTCATTCACAAAGAGTGTACCCTGATCAATCATAAAACTATCAGGGCACCCAAACCGGGTCAAGATGTTCTAAAAAATGAAGTGCACAACTATTTCTACACTACAATCCTTCACAGGATTAGCCTCAGCCCATCTGGTCACATAGTCTGTCGCAGTGATTATGTAGTGCGAACATGTATTATTTCTTGGGGGGTTGATGGGTTCGAAAAATCAATGACCCATTTATAAAAATCTTACAAATTCACTTGTGGGTGTAGGGGAATTTCAGCTTTGCATGACAGTCTCCCCGTCCTTTGAAATCCATCACAAGAATGAAAATATTCATGTGTGTCACTATGCATAGTGGGACACCACAACACAACCCGCAAAATATTCTGTGAAATTTCTTTCCTTGCATAGTGACCTCCTAAAAATCCTCCATGAGCCTCGGCTAATATATCTCGTATTTTGAATTCCAACACATACCTTCTTAGGAATTCATCTACACCTATTTTTACAACTTGCTAGCAATCAAAGTAAAAGAAGCTGCACGCGTGACCAACCCTTTCTTCTGTTTTAGCATAGATGTCATGGTCACTCTTCTAGTATTCAAAAAATGAATAATATCTATAAAGTGATCATCGAATACTTTAATGGAAAATAAATACGCATATGGTAAGACGCCTTCCAAGCTAGTTGGCTCTTCTCCACTTTCAATGTGCGACAGATGGTCTGGCCCAACATTAAAACTCCCAGGTTTCATAATTACTTCAAAATAATATTCCTGGAATAACAAAAACCATCTGCATATCCCTCGCCCCCCCCAACACAGACTTGTTTACCAGGTTCTTTAGAGTAGCGTGGTTAGTAAACATCTTAAAACGGCCTCCCGATAGATAATGGCAGAACTTCTGTAGCATGTATAACATAGCTAGTTCTTCCCTCGCTATGGTTGAGTAGTTACACTTCACAATTGATAATTTCATACTTGAAAATGCAATAGGGTGGTTAATCTCCCCAACTCCTGGCTGTGATAAGACAACTCCTAGCGCTATGTAGGAGGCATCGACATGCACATGGAATTCCTTTGTCTAGTCTGGAAAGACCAATATGGGCGCAGTGACCATCTTCTCCTTAAGAAATTCAAAGTTCTTCTGGCAGTCCACGTCCAGAAAAATGAGGCATTATTTTTCAACAAATTCTCCATGGGCACAATGATCAACGCGTAGCCTTGAATAAAATTCTGGTAATATCTTGTATGCCCCAAAATGTAGCGCAACTGTTTTACATTTGCAGGAACTTACATGTTAACAATAACAACAATATTTTATGGATCCAACATAAATCCTCGCTGACAAAAAATATGACCCAGCAGGATCCCGAATGGGATGTAGAATATACACTTTTTCAGATTGAGTGAGATCTGATACTTTTGAAAAGTATCTAGTATCAGGTGTGGTATTGACACATACTTCTTCAATAATCCAAATATAGTCTAGTCATCAAAGTATACTTCTAAGAATTTATGGATATATTCTTTGAATGCAGTTACTACCACATGCGAGAAGATAGATGGCACATTCTTTATACTGAATGGCATGATTTTGTACTGAAAGGATCTCCACTCTATCACAAAGGTTGTCTTGCTTCGGTCTTCCAGCGCGATTCTTATCTGGTGGTATCCTGAGAAACCATATGTGAATGAGTAGCCCTCCTTCCCTCCCACATTGTCTAGTATTTCATCAAAAAAGGGGGTCGGGAATGAGTCATCTACACAAGCATCTTTAAATTTTCATAGATCCACACAAATCCTTATTTCTCCCTTGGTTTTCTTGTCTTGCACCACCATAGGGCTTACCCAATCTGATTCTTCCAATGGTTATATGATCCCTGCAACAACCATTTTCTCCAATTACTCTTTGAACTTCTACTTGTATTTGGGATTCAACCTATATGGGTGCTGCTTCACAGGTCGCGCATCTGGTTTCAAGGTGATCTTCATTACCTCAAGATCTCCTACTATCCCCTTCAGGTTAGAAAATTTTGTCGAAAATAGCTCCTGATATTCAGTCAATAGCTTAGCGACCTTACCGACCGTATCATCATCCCAATAGTCCCCTATCTTTTCTAATTTCAACTATTCTTTTGAGCCAATATTGACTTGCCAAATCTTCAGAGGATTAGTTACATCTAGTGACTCAATCGTAGGCCCAACAACTGTGTGTTTTCCTTGAGACTCAGGATCATAATGTTCCTTGTATCTTCATAATTATTTTCAACTCAAAAATTTCGACAGTCAACGATGTCCTTCATCTTGCGTCCCATGCTGGAAAGACGCACTCAACCGATGGTTTTTTGGTGTAAAAAATGACCTCTTGAATATCCTACATTGCCTCATCTAGGCATTTGAACCCACTTTCAAAACTAAAGGTCAAGATAAAAATTTATGTCAGCGCAATCCATTCAGTGGTTCCTCGTAGAAGCTTAGTTTCGAGGTACCAGTCCATAGGGACCTTTCCCAAAGTGTGGATGAATATATGCACCCATTCTAGTTTCGGCTCTTCGCCCCAAGCTTCAGTCCATCTAACCAAATTTTTGTGTTGATCACCTTCTCCGAAATAGGTCTCTCTCATTCTGGTATTTGGATGCTCAAATCGCAGACACATCATGCAGGTACATTCTCCCCAGTTAGCTAAGCTACCCTTGTGCGTCTCCTGCCAGCGTGTTGGGGTTGAGTGCAATGCTATATCAAGTGCATGGAACCATTGTGCTTCTTGAACAAATTTTTCAAGTTCTTCTAAAAATAGATTAACATTACTCAGACCATCATAATAAAGAAAATCTCGTACCTCTAAGGATATGCACTGAAGAGATCTTTTCACCCAATTTCAGCACAACATAGACACTTCATGCAGTTGGTTCTGCTAGTTCTCCAGTTCCTCATCTGAATCTGAAATGTAGGAGCTATCATTCTCCCAATTAAGTCTTTCATCCACTATCGAGTTGATCGAGTCTTCATCCTGTGAAGTAAACTTATAGATATGATCGAGATCATCATCTGTGTGCATCAAATCTGTATATGTTTCTCTTTCTGCAAGGTCTAGGGGAAACACAATCCTGGTTCCATTAATTTCAAATACCATACTTCTGCACTTAAGGTTGATGATGCCACCCATATTGATAGCCCAATCCAAACCCAACAACACAGGATAGGGGTCGGTATCATCAAAAATTTGTATAAATTTAAAGTTTTTGAGTACCCTTAATCCTTCGATATCCACTAATATTTGCGAGAGCCTTCCTAATGGGATAATATTTTTTTGATTCACCATGTGCAACTGGATAGTGGACCACTCCAACTTAGGTTCTCCCATTCATTTCTAGGTCTGCTTCGGTAAAACATTCGCACCAGATCCTAGATCCAGAATGACCTGATCCATATTGTATGCACCAATCTGATCAGTCAAGCACATTTCCCGTCTAGTTATTCTTTTATTCTTATAGATATTATTAACAACCTTTTGCTCCATTCAAATTTGTTCTTTCTCTATGCAATTTTCTATTAGCACTTGGATGTTCTCGTCTATCTTCATATTGCACAACAATTTAATAGAAGATTGCGGGAAGGGTTTTATCTCTTCACCTCTTTCAACCACGTCCATAGGTTTTCTTGAAGCTTTAGACGTTGAGGTGCCCACCTCTACGAAAACCTTCTTCGCTTCTATACAGGTTTAATTTTCTCTCTTTAAGTTGAATGCTTCCTTTTTTTCACATGCTTTTCGGATCCAGATATCAGTATCAGTCATTTTCCCTTTGTCTCACCGACAACTACACCACTCCTAGTAACAATATTCACACTTGGTTCTTCTTTGCACAACTCAGCTCTTACCATCTGAATATTTTGAGTGGGTTCTGTGTTTTCTTTTCCTGCATTTTTTCAATCAGGATAGGGAAATATTCAATAACATGATAAAATTTTATATAATAATCGCATGACTGTTGTGTTGGGTTCAGACATTCACGCACATAATGACCCAGATTTCCACAATTATAGAAAATGATCCGGTCCCTTCCTCTACAAGCTCCTCCTACTCTTCCTCTTCCTCTACTTTGGAATCCATCATTCCCAGACAAGGATGCTGGTGAGGTTGGTTCAATGTGAATCCTATATAGCTAAGCTCGGTCAATCATAAAATTGAAGATGCAAGAGTGTTGTTCGTCATGTCCCACCTATGATAAAAATTTATAGAAAGGTTTCTTAAGCTTAGGGATATATTTACCAATCCTTGGGAATAATTCTGTTGTGTGCATACCCATTTCTTGAAAAATCGTGCACCATAATGTAGGAGTCCCACTTGGTCCTGTCGTGCTCTTCAATGGGCTTGGTCCTTCGGCTGTTAGATAATCATCGAGTATGGGCACTGATCCTTGTGATGCCTGAGAACTTTATAGTGTATACACCGTACATCTACGCATACCTCCTTTCCTTTATCCTTTTGCAGTCTCGATATTTCTAAGTGTATTGCCTCTAACTAGCTTTGGATCTACTGGGCCCTGATCTGCGCAGCTAGTATCGATGAGGATTCTAGCTTCGTTGTAATATCTACAACTTTATCTTGTGTTGCAATCTTCTACTGACTTAGGGGTTGGCGCAGATGTTGTAGCAGCATGGAAATGAAGCACTCTTTGTGTTGCATGTCTCTTATGGTGCGCTTCAACCGTTGATCTGCTTCCCATATGAAAATATTTAATTCTTAGTGAATCTCCTTCAACTTATTTACGCATCGAGCAAACAATTTCAGCTTTTCGAACTGCTCCTTCAATGTGGCCTTTAGATTATCAATAGTTGCATTAGGGTTTGTCACCACATACCTTATGTAATAAATCCAATGCGCGATCTTTAAAATTAGTAGCCAGCTATGCTTTCTTAACATCCTTATTATAAATCTGTAGCGTTGTCCATAAAACCTTTGTAACAAACCATAATTGGTCTACATCTTCATTCCTGATACCATGGAAATTAGGTAACTTCATGGAAGTGACCATATCAATGTCTGGTTGTGGAGGTGGAGGTGGAGTGGATGGATTGTTAGAGTGAGATTAGTTTGGGAGTGGAGTTTATGGAATCTGAACAATGGAAAATCACCCAAGATTAGCCTGATCTTGCAATTCCTCTTCTTCCGAGTGCGCAGATTCACCAGAGAAACTGATTTCAGACTCCTCGTCACTATCAAATTTACCTTAGAGAGGGATAAAAACAAAACATTCTTCTATATCTACTCTGTAAGTTCTTCCACTGAGTGTAGTCAGGACTCTATGTTACATTCACTCAATATGGTTGCATAGAGTACCTTGTTCACACAATAGAATTTTAATCCACAGTTTCAAATAGTGCAGGAACTTAGCTCTAGGGCCCTTAAAAAATATCCATTCAGCTTAAAAATACAATAAAAAGTTATCAATAGTAAATTAAGTCAGAAATCCTACCAGAAAACTATCAATCTAGTGATCTACCACGCAGGTGATCTTCTTGTGATATTTCTCTAATTTTTGTACCAACTCCGGGGTCCACTGAGTGATCACGTCCTCCTTTACATAGTTTTGAAATTCAAAAATCCAAGGAAACCACTTATACAACTCGTTTGCAAAGGAAGAAAATAAAATTTCGTGGACCTCTGTGTAGATATACCTTTGTGCCCAATCTTCAGTAGACAATTTAGAGCTTCTGTTTTCTTGGATCACAAATTCACGTATCTTATTATCAAGCAATCTTGTAGTTCACTCTTTGTCCGGTGCCACGTCAAATCTCCCTCAAAATGATCCTGGTCCTGGAAATGGAACCATTTGTTGGCTTAAGGGGTCCTGACCTAGGTTCAAATTATTTGTGCAACCAACAAAACCCTCCAACTACTGTCCCTTTCAGCAGTGATCTACCTATGCA
The DNA here is from genome assembly GCA_034641835.2 of Pinus albicaulis. Taxonomy (NCBI): domain Eukaryota; kingdom Viridiplantae; phylum Streptophyta; class Pinopsida; order Pinales; family Pinaceae; genus Pinus; species Pinus albicaulis. The sequence goes on from CM076577.1 coordinate 211,796,430, forward strand.
GACCAAAGTCTCACCTGAAGAAGTATGGGGGGGTGCTAGAACTAGGTTTCCGCACCCCAAGGGAGATTTTTATGTGGTAGATCTAATCAGACTTACTTCAGATAATATAACAAATTTGCGCACACATAGTCAATGTTAATAGATCTAATCCTTTCACAAATTATCACAGCCTACTTGAGATAAGTTCGTTCACCGTAGTTAATTATAATTCATTTATATCTATTTATCTAACATAGACTAATACTTGCGCATATATGCGATTAAACATTTAAAAAAGTAAATACGAAATAATATAACATATCGAGATCTAAAATAGATAACAGATAATCTAAGACAATAAATCATATAAGAATCCGAGTTCTCCATACATGCCTTCTTTATTAAGATATTTGAAATTCAGTACAATCTATCTTTATGCGCACACAACAACAGATTCTGCACACAGCTCAGGACTTAGGTCTCTGTGCACACAAACACTAGGATCCTTTCTACTCAGACAAAAACCTAGACTAACAAAGATGCATAACAAAACTGATCTAAGATTTCATTTATCCATTCATGTCCTTCCTCACTCAACTCTTACATATTTATATTATCAAAAAAATGCACATACCATGGTCTCAAACCATGGTTTGAGACTTATGGTTTTTTTCCTTTAACCCTTTACAATAATTAAGGGACTTTGACCTGCCCCAAAGCCCCTTTGACCATCTGCGTGCAGCACGTACAAAAAAACTTTAAAAAAATTAACCCAAAAAAGTACCCCAGGGGGTTATGCTCCAACAATAGCCAAGAGAAACCCCACAATTATCCTTTATACTCTATCCACTCAGACCTTGACTCATTCATTCTGTATAATGATGGGGATATGGAAAAACATATTACCAACTTAGAGAGTGATATCTATGAAATCAAAGAAAACAAAACAACAATAGTAGAACATACAATACAAGATGAAACTCTTTGGAATATGGAATTTGATGGAGCTGTTAGTAAAGAGGCATTAGGGTAGGAATATGGGTTTCAAACCCAGGACCTCACCATGCAGAGGGACATTCATATAGGCTAAAATTTTAGTATACAAATAATATAGCTGAATATGAAGCATTGATACTAGGGTTACAGTTGTTGAAAAAATTGGTGCTAAAATATTTCTATTCATGGATATTCTAAACTGATAATAAAACAAATCAAGGGAGAATATTCTTCTAAACACCCTAGATTAAGAGCCTACATAAATGTTGTCCTAGATTTTTTGGAATGTTTTGAAGAATATAACTTATCAGTAATCCCAAGAAATCAAAATATTATGGCTGATGATCTGGCCATTTCTTATAGTACCTGTAAAATCCATTTCCATCGTAGCCATCAATACATAGTGGAGGTAAAACACAGGCCAACAATCCCAGACAATGTTATATATTGGCAAGTTTTGGGGAATGAACAACAATTTTTTTTGCAATCCAAGGACTAGTTTGAGGAAGCCAACATTGATGTAGATTGTGAGTTGGAAAAGAATGCAGATGCAAAGTTTGATTTAGAAAACCAGTTAGGAAACCACGTAAATAAATATGTAAATAAAGTATAATTTCCAGAAATAGATCAAGAAACAGAGGAACTAGAAATACTCCAATTGAAAGATAATGCTTTACCCATAGGGTTAGTTCCCTTAGAAGAAATATTTGACTTTAAAGTTGTATCTAAGAAACCCAAAATTGAACCCACAGGAGATGAAGTGGAAGATTGAAACATAGGAAATGAACAAGACCCAAAGATGGTAAAACTATCTAAATAATTACCCCCTGTTGAAAAGCAGAATTATATTAGTTTGTTCAAAGAATTTATTGATGTTTTTTCTTAGAGTTATGAAGACTTAAAATCTTATGACACCAACATTATACAACACAAAATTCCTATTAAAGAAGACCATAAAACTTACAAACAAAAACTTAGAAGGATAAACCCAATGTTGATGCCTTTAATTGAAAAAGAGGTTAATAAAATGCATGATGCTAAGATTATAGTACCTTTAAGGTACTATAATTAGGTATTCAACTTAGTCCCAACCAGAAATAACACAGGTGAAATCAGACTTTGTGTATATTTCAGGAACCTTAATAAAGTCTCTTTGAAAGGAAATTACCCCTTACCTAAGATGGATCATATTTTACAAAAGGTAGTTGGCTCTAGTAGGATTTATCTTTTAGATGGTTTCTTTGGTAATAACTAGTTTTTAGTGCACCACGGAAAATTTTAAGGATGAAATTTATCTTAAATTTTAGAAACCTTGGCGAATCTTACAAGTGGATCATATGAAAATTGTAAAATGTTAGGAAATATTTTTGTAAAAATATTTAGATCTCCAATGATTTTATATTAGTATGTATAAAATCTTTGCGATTTTTAGAGTAAAATAATTTTATACTATAAAAAGTGGGCGAATCATTTTTAGAAAAAATGGAAATTTGCGAATCATTTTTTTGGAAGAAACATGGAAAATTAGTCCACCTGCGAATATTAGCCCCTAAAATTTTCCCTGTAGTGCACCCTGATGACCAAGATAAAATAACATTTACTACTCCATGGGGCACCTTCATGTATGTGAAGATGCCTTTTGGATTAATGAATGTTGCAGCCAAATTTCAGAGAGAAATTGGCATTCATTTTGCTAATGAAATTGGCAGATTCATAGTCATATAGCTGGATGAAATCATTGTTTTCTAAAAAAAAATGAAGAGAATTTGCTACATTTGAGGAGTGTGTTTGAGAAGTGTAGGAAATTTTGCATTTTTCTCAACCCGAAGAAAACACTATTTGGCCTAGAGGAAGGCAAAATTCTGGGGAATATCATTTCCAAAGAGAGAATCAGAATTGATCCTCGCAGGATTGAGCCCATTTTAAAGATAAGTCATCCTAGGACTGTCAAAGAGCTTCAATCATTTATTGGTAAACTAAAATTTCTAAGAATAGTTATCCCTAACTTGGCATAACTCCTTAGGAACATAACAAACATGTTAAGAAAAGAAACAAAATTAAAATGGAGTATTGAGGCTAAAAAATCATTGACCAAGTAAAACAAGCCCTAACAAAATCACCTGTGTTAATCAGCCCTGACTTCACAAAATATTTCATAATCTTTTCTTTTTCACCTAAACACACTGTTGCAACAGTCCTCTTACAGAAGAAAAAAAGAAGAAGTCAAGGACATGAGCAGCCCATTGCTTTCTTTAGCAAGGCTATAAGAGATGCTACTTTAAAATACAATATAATGGAAGAAAAAGCATTTTCTCTAATAAAATCAATTAAGGATTTCAAAGTATATATTCTTTATTCTCACATAATTTCTTTTGTTCCAAACTCCATGGTCAAATATATCCTGACTCAAAATGGACCTGATGGGAAGAGAGGTAAGTGGATTGCCATTATCCTTGAGTATTATATTGAAATTAAACCCATCAAGCTCATTAAAGGTTAGGGATTAGCTAAGTTAATGGTTGAGTCTAATTTTCATGCTTTGGATATTAATTTTGTAGCTGCATTGGATGACCAAGAAGAGCAGTCGTCTCCACAAATAGATGAGGCTTTTACAACCTCTCCCTGGTATGCATACCTCATTTTTGTATTATTAAATTTACAAGCTCCTCCTGGTTTGACCAAAATAAAATATAGATTTCTCAAGTTAAAGGCTATAAAATTTTGTATCTTAGACAATCATTTGTATTGGAAAAATGCCGGTGGAATTATAATAAACTATTTGTTGAAGGATGATGCAGATACAATCATGCAGGAATTTCATGAAGGAGACTATTGTGGACATTTTTATTGGAAAACCACTGCCAATAAGATCCTAAGAGTTGGTTTTTACTGGCCAACGTTCTTTGCTGATGTTCATAAAAAAGTTACTTCTTGTAACAAGTGCCAAATTTTTGAAGGCAAGAGGAGACTACTGTCTTTACCCTTGAAAACCATATTTGTTGAAATTCCTTTCCAACAACGGGGTTTGGATTTCATTGGAGAAATCCATCCACTATCCTCAACCCAGAACAAATGGGTCCTCACATGCACTAACTATTTCACTAAATGGATTGAAGCCATACCCCCAAGACAAGCAACAGATGATGTGATCATCAAATTTTTAGAAGCTAATATATTGTCAAGATTTGGATGTCCCTAGAAACTTATCACAGAAAATGCAACAAATTTTAAGTCAAATAAAATGGTGGACTTCTACAGAAAATATCATATCAGTCATGGAAATTCAACTTCTTATTACCCTTAGCAGAATGGGTTAGTTGAATCCTCAAATAAGAGTTTATTCAATATGATTAAAAAACTGCTAGAAGAAAACAAGAAGTAATGGAACAATAAGTTGGTAAATGCACTGTGGGCTGATAGACTCACCACTAAGAAATCAATTGGCATGTCTCCATACCAATTAGTTTATGGAATGGATGATGTCTTTCCAAATTATTTAGGTGTCCCAGTTATGAAAATGATGCAAGAGTTGTAGGTGCAATCCAATGATATTCAGAGAAGGATAAATCAGACTATACAGTTTCAACAATCCAGGGAACAAGTGTACAACAAAACACAAGTCATATAGGAAACTGTCAAGAAAATTTATGACAGAAGGACCAAGGCCGATGATTTTTAGTTAGGGGACACTGTTTTAAAATGGAATTCCAGAAGAGAAGAGAAAGGTAAGCATGGTAAGTTTGGAAACCTATGGATAGGACCTTATATCATCCATGCCTACAGTGGTCATGATGCATTTTTCCTCAAAGAATTGGGTGGAATAGAGCTACCCGGTGGACCTATGAATGGAAGGATGTTGAAACATTATTTTCCACAAGAATAGAAGTGTTTCTTGATAAACTCATTGTAAATATCATTGTATTTAATTTTTTTGATTGGGTGACCTATTATCAGAAGTTTAAGCCCGCAGAGAAGGCCCTAATATCCTGATTAATGTGCCACCATAACCACTACAACAACAAAAAAAGAAATCAGATGTAGAAAAGCGCTGAAAGAAAAACATTCAAGGCTACTGGTCAAAGGTTCTTGGCACCTCACAGGGAGAGTGTCATCCCCAGATGGAGCCACTGTTAGGGTCCTATAATATATAGGATCATAAGGTGACTGAATATTTTCTCTCAGTTATATGAAAATGTAAATAATATTTCATGTTGCAAATGATTTCCAAAGAATATAAATTAAAATAAATTAAAAAAATAAAAAGGAGGTATTTGAAAAGAAAAAATAGAATAAAAAAAATAAAAGAAAAAGAAAAACAGAAAAAGAATAAAAAAATAAAGAGGAAAGAACCCCATGAAAAACAAAAAGTAGAACTGAAAGTGATGCAAATTTAAATGACACTACTTGATAGAGAGTTTGATTTTTTGGAATAAATTGAATGTTGTGTGCAACTTGTTTAAAATACCACAACTATGAGTCATTGTTTAGATCATATAGTGTAATCATGATACAACAATTTTTAATTTTTTTTAATTAAATTAGAGAATAAGTTAGCCAAACTGTGTAATCTTGGCTAATGTTAGTTAGGTAGATGAATAAGTTGATTCAATTGTTTAAGCCGAATCAATGCAAAAAATGATAGATGTGAGTAGATTAGGTGCTTTTCCCCTCAAAGAAAATGAAATAGGGTCTTCACATATAAATGCACCCTTGATTGGTCGAAGTTAGTCTTAAGATGAAGAGAAAATTGAGTTAAAAAGGTTCAACGGGGTAAAAAAGGTTTATTTTACATTATGTGGCCTTTTATCTTAAGTTTAGGCTTATTAAATGTTTTTATCCTAAGTCCATAGGCATTATTTATTTTAGCCAAAATTTTCCGCCCATGTAATAAGGTTTGAAAGTGACAAAAATGCTTTTTTTCGTATCTTGTTAAGTTTCATGCTCCTATCAGTTGTTTGATCATCACCTCGTCAGATCAATGACCGATAATGCTTTTCGCACCCCCTTCCCATCCTACTTTATCGGCAGGGCGAGGTTCCGAAAAGCGGTTTCCTCCCTGCCGGTCCCATCTATATGTGTCAGTCCCTCACCAATACACACTCTCCCCTCACAAATTGCTTACCGCTTCAACCCCCCTCCAAAGTATGCTAACCCTCTATCTTTTCCCACCAGCTCTTCCTACACACTCCTCTCCACTCCTATCCTAACACCTGGATATGCAAGTTACACATTTATTTTTTCCCGGGATAACCATTTGAATTCAATAATGACCCCATGCCTCCAACGAGACTGTGCCATCACCATAAAACCCCCTCTGTGCACCATTTTCACTCCATTTTCTCACATATTTATCACTCGAGTTTTTTTTTTAAATTATGCTAACATAGTAAGATTTCACTGTTGACAAAGGAACTAATCGAGCACAGGAAAAAGACATTGTTTCCACCTACAGCCGACTGTCAACAAATCCATGGTAACCTCCCACTGTCAATTTTCCCTTTCCTGCAATTTGAATATTCAACATGCCTCCATAGAAGAAAAATAATGATGATCCAATCAATCAAATGCCCCCTCCCACAGTCGATCCTGAACATATTCCCATTGATTAATAGATTTTGAGTTATATTGCTGGTTCAAAGACAAATTCATTGATCAAACTGATGAAATTTGACTCTGGGAGTCCAATTTATCCTTCTATATTTTTCCTCAGACCTATCATTTACATTATTTCATTAAAAAGTGCCATGCTTGATATTTTCCCAATCAGAGAGCTATTGTAGCCCCAAGTGGGGAAGTTTTGTTCACCATCACCCTTGAAACAATAAATCAGATGATGTAAGTCCCTTAGACAACATCTAGCACAACTTTTTCAGTAGAAGCTTTGAATGACCTGTACTAAACATTAGATTTCTCCAAGAGGGCCAAAATTTTTGAAATTTTTCTACTGGAAAATTCCCAATTTCCCAAGAAGAATCCACCTTATGTTGCATCCATGGTTCCTGACCAAGCTAAGAAAATTATTTTTGTTCTTTCATGTCTGTTAGGATATTATTATAATGAATTGGTAGATGAGCCAATCCTAGGTTTTCTGTCAATTTTATCTATTGATAAAAATGCCTTAGTTGTGTTTAATTTTAGTCAATTTATTACTAACAACATACATGAAAAATTCCTAAAGTTACCAACTGAAGGAATATTCAAGTATGCCTCAATTATTTCCTACATGTTCATATATTATCAGGTACGCATGTTCCCATGCTCAATGCAGAAGTTAGATGAAGAAGGAAACCCACAGTTAGTGATTTTCTGGACGTCTTTGGTGAGGAAATATTTAGATGAGTACACCTTAAAAGATTACATAGATAATTTCATTCATCCAATCATGAGTTCATTAACCAGCAATGCAAAGCTAAGAATCAATGATGATATTAAGAAAAATTTTCACCTAACTGAGCAAGCCAAAATAATATATTGGTACCTCTTTCAGAACTACATAGAAATAAGAGTTTATGGGTGTGATATGCCACCATAAAAACTGCCTAAATACCACCCAATGAGAGTATTTTCTATAGAATACATATGACAGATGATTAATGCTGATGAAATATATTTTGTTTCAACCAAAAAGAAGTCTCAGTTCAGAATAAAGACACTGGTTGGTCCCTTTATTTGTAACAACAGGGAAGCTGGTGAAGAAGCATATAATCTCTTGAAACAAATGAATTTCACTTTGAGCTTCACATGGTCCTACTACCCATTTGGCCTAGTCTCCAAGCTAAGGTTGGAACAAAAAACCACTCCTTATGTGCACACACAGACGCCAGAGATTTAAAGGTACATGAATCAGTTGGAATGGGAAGAGAACACATTACAGGAAGAAGAGGAACAACTCATGTTCACCTCTACTTCATAGAATACTACTCCTCAAGAGAAGACATTAAAGAGACAAAGAGAATAATGATCCCCTTCAGTTGCAAGGAGCTCAACAAAGGAATTTAAAATAATCTACATAAATAAATCTAAAATGAGTCCTAAGAAAAATTTGGAAAAAGAAGCAGAACAACAAGCCACGATAGTCATCAAATATCCACTTTCTTCTGCACAATTAGGTAGAAAATTCACAGGGTCCCCAACAAGATCATTAGTATCACAAGACCATCAGGACCCAAACCAAATATCTTTTGACAAATACAAAGAGATAAAGCTCAATAATGAGATCCTTAAAGGAAACATGTACACTCAATTCTAGAAACAAACTGCCAGTGATCAAAGAAGGCTTCTATCAGCCTTTGATACATAGAAGGGAAGAATGAAAATTTCATTCTTATAGGCTCAGATTCCACATCTAAAGACAACTTTTGACTATAAGAAGACCTCCTATGAATTTGATACAAAGGACATCCATCCCATTGATCAGATGGAGATGCATAAGAAAATAGGAGAAATTATTTTTTCAACTTTGACTAACACTTTAATGAATGCTTCAAAGTTGCAGGTATCCCTTAATAATGTTCAATCTCAGCTGAATATTGAAAGGATTTCATCTTTGGCAAAGGACACCTGAATCAATTCATTAGAATATTTGGTCATAAATATGGGGTATAATCAATTAGAATGTGAAAGTAGTTGAAGAGTTAATCAAAAAGAAAAATGTTGATATTGCAGTACTTAGAAAGCAGCTAAACATGCCAGCAACTGAAGACCCACAAAAAAATAAATAAGAGATTAAGAGAGCTAGCAGGAAGACATGCTCAAGTTGATCGTGAAGCAAAACACACAAATCATAAATATGGAGACAAAGATGGATAAATTAATCAAAGAAAAGGAACAAATGCACAATTGGCTGTGGTTCCTTTGGATGCATTTCCCCTCATAGCAATACCAACTATAAGTACTTCTACATCAACAACACCTCCAACCTAGCCCACAAATGCTACAGGAAAACTTACAAAAGTAATGGAAGATATGTCAATACAAAATGAAGAAATCAAGAAGCTACAGGGACAGATAAATGCCTTACAAGAGCAGAAGAACAAAAGTGATGGTTGAGGCACAAAGGTACCAAAGATTAATGGAAAGGGTACAACAATTTGGAAAAGAGACATGCATGTGCTAGACCTTCGCCCAAGAAAAAGATAACATAAGGAAATACATCCTTAACTCAATGAATGAAATATGGCCTTCCATACAAATAATTTTTGAAAAAAAGGAGTTGATACAGAAAGATACAACATCTATTGAAGTCATGAAAGAAAATTTGGATGATAAGACCACTGAGGCCACTAATATTATCAAATTTCTCAATTCTGAGAACAAATATGAGCTGGAGGAAGTGGGAATTGAAGACATAACTGAAACAATACTTGAGGTAAAGAAGGATTTGACCAAAAATAACTTCGTCCTACAACTGCAAGAAAAATGTTAGGGGCTGGAAATTGGTGTCACCATGTTTGAAGTGCTGAGCAAAAAGGGTTTTCCCATTTTATTTGTGATAAATGATAAATTGATCACTTAGGAGGACTACAACAATAAATTGAAATATGTGGCCAAGGACAACTCCAAGTTTGCAGTAATAACGGGTAACATAATAGGAAAAGCCTTTCTTTAGGCATTGGAGAATGATTTAACCATACAGCATGAGGTAAATGACATTTTGGTCATCAAGCCTACTTTTTTCAAGTACACTAAAGTAGATGAGATCTACATGAGATTAACTAAGTTGTCTATTTTGAATGAAGAAAGGTGGGATAAGTTATGTGAGTTAATATATTAAGTGAGTAACTCTATCTTCAGTCAAAGGATCAACAATGCAGAAAGGATCAAAATGACAGATCAACAACAACTTCCTTCAAATTAGGGCCAACTTTTGAACAATTCCAACTTTCCCTATTAGTTTGAAATAAAATATATAATTTGTTTTAGATTTTCCTAAAATATATCCTGATCAGTTATGACAGGAATTTTGTAAATAATTTTATAAATAATTCATATTTTGAAGTATTGAGGGTTGATTTTTTCATTCCAGAAGCTATTGTACTTTTCCATTTGATGGGATGACCAGTAATAAAAGGAATATTTCACGGGATTCATGTGTTGGAATATTTGGTGAAGTGCTTCTCTCACAGTCTCTGTGTTTATTTCTTTGTTTCCATACTTATGTGTTCTTAAATATGAATTATTTTACATAAAGTTGATGAAAACATTTTTTTGAAAGATACACTCTAATTATGGTTGTAGATAATTTAATTTTTTTCCTTTCATATTAAGTTAAAGAATTTTAATTGCTCTTTTTCTTAATTGAACCTATTTCATTTCTTTTATTACACTTCATGTAAATCTGAAAGTTCCAGTTAGTTCGGCTACCTTTCCCTATGAAAACCCTTTAAAAATCTGAGACAGATCCATATTAAGATGTAGACTCCATATCCCAATGGAAGTTCAGGCATTTAATCAACCAAACCATTAAAACAAATCGCAATTAATCAAAAAAAAAATTGAGCATTCATAGCTAGCCTAATATCACAAATACAACAAAGTTAAATTTGACAAAGAGATCTATCTCTGAGCTTAGGAAGGCTAGATCCTAAACTCCAAAGTGGTTTTTTGGTAACCTATGTGGTTTCTTCCACAACCTCGGAAATTATAGAGTGATAACACATGGGTGGAAATTCCAAGGAAGGTCGAGGATATGCCCCCTGAGTCAATTCAAGATTTAAATTTATGAGCTCTATGTGTTTCAAATAAGGGACACTAGAGGTAGAAAGAGGCATAACCTCTCTATGATTATCAATGGATAGATCCATGACCTCCAAGTTGACTAACTGAAGGGGTTTCCCTATGAGGGTGTCAGGTAGAACAAGCGGAGTGGTGGCCCATGTGGGCAGAGGATCCTGATCATATTCCATATGACGATGGAGTTTCTGACCAACGTGAGGAGCGATTGATGGGACTACTATAGTATTGGATCAGAGCAGTATTGAACTAGGTTGAGAGTTAGTTGTGCACCAAAAAAACCCTCTATTACCGACCCTTTCGAAAAGAACCTACTACGCAGATTGTAATCTCAATTGAGGCAATACGGGGGATGTCAGAACCAGGTTTCTGGACCAGAGGTATTATAGAGTGTGGATATACTACTAAAATTCTATCATAATATTGTTCTGAACTATGTGGATACATCTATATAATTTAATAGTTTATTCTTCATTCATCAATTAATACTAATGCGTATTGCGCCTTTATCATCGAAACACAACATAAAGCATACAAATAACCTTGCAATGCAGATAATAAGAAAATACACAGATAAACACATTGATGCTTCCAAAACTCTTCTTCTTTTATTATGATAAATCTCTTCAGTACATACACTTCTTTGACCTACACACACATTTTAGGTGGTATACGCACAAATCTGGAGACTCTTCAAGGCCTATGCACACAAAGATGTAGAGCCTTCACTTAAGACCCAAAACAGACAGATATTCAAGAGATTTATCTCATCAAAAAATCATCGATTACTACTTCGAAAAAATATTACATTTTTTTATATATCCTTTGCATACATAAAATACCATGTTCCACATACCATGGGAGGATTAAAAAATAAAAAAAAAACCTGAACACTTTACAAAAAGAGGGGCTTCGACCCACCCCAAAGCCCAAAACCTCCCCGCGTTAGATTCATATTCGCTAGACCACACACTCCGCTTCCTCAAAATGCTGAGTCTATGAATCAAAATTGTACCAAGTTGGGCAATTCCCAACAGGCCCCCAACACTCACATGTGGCTGGTCCCAAGTCACTTAGGTGGTGCATCCTAAACCTTATTTTCAATGTTGGTGTATGTTGTATTCAATGGATGAATCATATCTACAAATGTCTTCTCTTCTTGGTGCAACTCTTTTAATATATTCTCACGAAGACCTTCTGAAGAACGTCTTTCTTCTTTTGTCGCATCTCTTTAAGCTTTCCATCTACTGTGTGAGACAACTAGACAACCTCTTCTTGCCATGGTTGATTCTGCATGGTGATTAGATTCTCTTTCCTTCGCAGATTCTCAATCTGGATCTGCAGTTTTTTCCCTTATATGATCCGAGCAAGCCGCTGCGCGAGTGCTAAAGTCCTCGCAGTGGCTCAAATCTCATCCAAATGCTTCTGTTTTTCCTGTAATTTATTTTCAATCTTACGAATTTTCGCATCCTAATGCAGTGAGTTCAAAATGTCTAGTGTATCATCTAACATCTTGCAACGGTCCTTTACTCTAGTGGATATACCTTCCAAGGCAGTCTTAATGTCTGCTTCCCTCTGCTCTAGTACCTCCGAAGGTGTGGTTGGCTACAGCCTTATTTTCAATTCAGTGATATGCATCTGTTATTCAAACTTCATCTTCTCCATGTTGTTCTTAGACTCCTTAATCGTGAGTGCGAGCTTCAAAACCTTCTCTACTAGGGCTTCCTCTGTGCAGACTTTGATGTCCGAATGGCTATATGTTCATGTGGTTTGGTTTGTGCTAGCGCCTTAAACTTCTGCATTCCCTATTGTACCTCTGTCAGTACTGCTTTGTATTGATCTTCAATTTGGTTCCATGTATCTTCTATTATATGCAACACCTTATGTCCAATTTCATTGATGTCCCCTTCAGTGAGGGTCATTGGCTCTGTGCCTTTGGATCTATCTACCTTTTTCTTCTTCTGCGCAACTAGCATAGATGATGTAGGGACCCTTTTATTCACAATAAACATGAACTCCTCCTACTATATATCTCTTGGAGGGTCTTGGGCACCCTGCTATGTGTTGGATGTGGAGCTTGATTATCTTGTTTATTTTGTATCACAGCATTAGACCCCTGTACATTAATGGGGGCGGCAACGCCACCCAAAATTAAAAGTTGCCTGGGGGTTCAGTGGTCATACTTTATGAGCCTCTTCTGGCAGTTTCGAGGCATCGTGCCTTCGAAGCTAAAAATATGGTGTAGAATTGCCTTGTGAAATTACAGTAATTTCTCGTCAACCGGGCCATTCATTAGTGGATGATCTCGATTGTAGGGTTACGATTAGTTTAGGTTAAGGTCCCTTGTGTTGCAAACTTTCACTTGTATGAGGTATTGTGGTCAGGTCATATCGTATGAATTTCGCAGCTAGAACAGATCCGATTCGTGAGAGAGAACAAGAGGAGCACACAAAGTGATCGGTCGTAGGTTGTGCCCCTTCATTTTGGCCGGATAACAGTGCTGTGGGCGACCCAAGTTGTTCGGGTGTGATGTAGCCCAAATCGGGTGAAATCATGTGTATATCCGTGTCTTCCATTTTATGTGTTTTGTGCTGAAGTTTACGACATTTATGTGTTTTTAACAAACTGGGTATCAAATAGTTGAAGGTCTATTTGGCTGATAAACTCGCAGGAAAGAAGGGTTCCTTGTTCGAGTGGGAGCAATGGTAGAAGATGGTAAGTTTAGGGTCGACAAATTTAATGGCCAAAAATTCCCAGTGTGGAAGATGCAAGTGGAAGATTATCTGTATCAGAAAGATCTGTACCTACCATTGAGCGGAAAAAAGAAGAATTCAATGACTATGACAAACGTAGAATGGGATATTCTTGATAGAAAGGAACTCGGAACAATACGGTTGTGCCTTGTGGCATCAGTAGCCTTCAATATTTCGAAGGAAACAACAACAGAGGGTTTGATTAAGGCGTTGGTGAAATTATATGAAAAACCCTTGGCCTCAAACAAGGTATTTCTCATGAAATTTTTATTTAATATGAAGATGTCGGAAGGTGGATCTGTTGCAGACCATTTAAATGATTTTAATACAAATAATACCGGGGCTAAGTTCTAGGGTGAAATTCTTATTATGAAGTTAGGTTTTATTTCTAAGCCATCGCTTTAAATTTGGAATTATTTAGTTAAGTGGCCATTATAATTGCCCCCCCAGATCTAGTACTTTGTGCTCGATGATGTTGTTTGTTATCCTTAGGCCTCTTGGCCGTTGAAAATATCTGGTGAGACATCGGGTAATGCTTTGAGTGCAGAGTCTAGGGGAAGAAAAATGGAAAGAGGAAAGAGCTGGTATATCGCAGTAAATCAAGGAAAGGCAGATCCAAGTCCAGATCAGGGATAGTGTGCTGGAAATGCGGAAAGAAAGGACACCTGAAGAAAGATTGTAGATCTCGAAAGGGAAATGAAGGAGATGCACAGAAAGAAAATAATCATGAAGCAAATGTGATAGTTGATGTGTTATAATATGGTTTGATTCTTTCTTTCGAAAATGTTATTGATTCTTGGGTAGTAGATTCAGGGGCCTCATTCCATGCCACACCTGATAAGAAATATTTTCATGACTATCATCAAGGAGATTTTGGACAAGTCCGTTTAGGTGATGATAAATGCTGTAAAATTGCTGGAATGGGTAAAGTTCTTATAAAACAATAGAATGGAAATCAATGGCTATTAAAGGAGGTAAGGCATGTTCCAGATCTGAAGAAAAATCTGATTTCAACAGGGCAGTTAGGCGGTGAAGGTTGTGTGACAACTTTCACAAATAAAACTTGAAAGGTCACCAAAGGAGCCCTGGTAATAGAAAAAGGAGAAAAGGTTAGTACATTGTATTTATGCAATTGTATTTCTAACTCTGTTAATGCTTTAACTTCAAAAGGAGCAGATGCAACATTATGGAATAATAAGCTCAGACACATGAGTGAGAAGGGGATGAAGATTCTTCACTTAATAAATTTGTTGTTGGGTTTGAAGAATGTTGATTTGGATTTCTGTGAGAATTACATTTATGGAAAACAGAAGAGAGTCAGATTTCTCAGAGTTGGGAAAGAAAAGAATAGTGGAAAATTAGAGCTTGTGCATACAGATGTATGGGGACCTGCTCAGGTATCATCTCTTGGTGGCTCTCATTATTATGTTAATTTTATTGATGATGCAACTAGAAAAACTTGGATTTATTGTATTCAGAATAAATCTAATGTATTTGATACTTTCAAGAAATGGAAATATTTGGTTGAGATTGAGACAGGAAAGAAGTTGAAGTGTCTCAGATCAGATAATGGAGGTGAATATTGTAGCAAAGAGTTTGATAGGTATTTTTCAGAGCATGGAAATCGTAGAGAGAAGACAGTTCCAAGAACACCACAAGAAAATTGTGTGTCAGAAAGGATGAACAGAACAATCGTGGAGTGTGCAAGGTGCATGAGATTTCATGCAAGATTGCCTTTACAATTTTGGGCAGATGCTGTAGATACTGTTATTTATCTAATAAATAGAGGGCCTTCAAGTTCCTTGGATGGTGGTATTCTAGAGGAAGCATGGACAGGTAAAAAGGTAAACTACTCTTTTTTAAAGCCTTTTGGCCGTGAGGCCTTTGTCCATATTAATAAAGAAAACAAAACAAAGATTGAGGAAAAATCAAAGAAATGTACCTTTATTGGATATGGTGTTAATGATTTTGGTTATCTCTTATATGATTATGAAAATCACAAAATCATTAGGAGCAGAGATGTAATATTCAATGAAAATGTATTGTATAAGAATCAGTTGTAGGAAAAGAAACAGGAAAAAAAAAACAAAGAATCCATAGTTCTTGATGAGATCACAGAAAAGGTAAAGGTGCCTGAAAATAATAATAATCAAGAGCCACAACAACAACAACCACCACAACAACAATAGGCACCTCAAACACCTGAAAGTGGTGTTAGAAGATCTACAAGGACAAGTAGACCCCCTGAAGGATACTCTTCTTCATTATATTATTTATTGTTGATTGATTCTGGTGAACCTGAATGTTATGAAGAAGCAATGCAGGTTGAAAGCAGGAAGAAGTGGGAGCTAGCCATGGAAGAAGAGATGGACTCCTTAATGCATAACCAGACTTGGGACTTAGTCAGGTTGCCTGCAGGTAAAACTAAATTTCAGAATAAATGGGTTTACAGGCTGAAGGAAGAAGATGGAGGAAAACAGAGGTACAAAGCTAGACTTGTGGTGAAGGGGTTTGCATAGAAGAAAGGTATTGATTTTGATGAAATATTTTCCCCTATTGTTAAGATGACTTCAATCATAACTATTTTAAGTCTTGTAGCAGTGGAAGATTTACATCTTGAACAGTTAGATGTAAAGACAACATTTCTCCATGGAGATTTGGAGGAAGAGATATATATGGAGCAGCCAGAAGGATATGAGGTCAAAGAGACAGGAAAAATCACAAATTAACATTGTCTCAGAATGAGTACATACAAAAGGTATTGAAAATATTTAATATGCAGAATGAAAAACCAGTTAGTACACCTTTTGCTAGCCATTTCAAACTTAGTAAGGAGATGTGCCCCAAGACCCAAGAAGAAATGGACTATATGTTTAAAGTTCCATATGAATCAATAGTTGGAAGCTTAATGTATGCAATGGTCTGCACAAGGCCTGATATTTCACATGCAGTGGGAGTTTTAAGCAGGTAAATGAAAAATCCAGGAAAATAACATTGGATGGCAGTGAAATGGATTCTCAGATATTTGAAAGGTACCACAAAACAAGCATTATGCTTTGGTGGTTCAAAAATTGCTCTACGGGGATATGTTGATGCAGATATGGAAGGTGACAGAGATAACAGGAGGAGCACTATAGGATATGTATTTACTGTAGGTGGAACAACTGTCAGTTGGGTTTCAAAAATCCAAAGTGTTGTTGCACTTTCAACAACAGAAGCAGAGTATGTTGCTGCTATAGAGGCTAGTAAAGAAATGATTTGGCTACAAAGGTTTATGGATGAATTGGGTAAGAAGCATGATATGGGCACACTATACAGTGATAGCCAAAGTGCTATTCATCTTGCAAAGAACTCAACATTTCATTCTAGGACTAAACACATACATCTCAAGTACCATTTCATACGGTCAGTATTAGAAGATGGAGAGTTGAAGCTGGAAAAGATACACACTAGCCAGAATCTTGCAGATATGCTAACAAAATTTGTAACCAGGGAGAAACTGAGAATGTGCTCAGTTTCAATTGGTCTTCAAGGATGACGATGAAGATGAGGAACAACCAGGTCCAAAGAGGAGTCATTTTCCAGCAAATGAAGTAGCGGTGGAGTTGCTACAATCAGTCTCCAAGTGGGAGATTGTTGGATGTGGAGCCTGATTATCTTTTTTATTTTGTATCACAACGTTGGAACCCTGTACCTTAATGGGGGCGACAACGTTGCTCAAAATTAAACACTGCCTAGGGGATCTAGGGGGGGGGTGGCTACGACTTTATGGAGCCCCCCACCTGGTGGGGGGTTTCGAGGGCAACACCACCGAAGCTAAAAACATATGTAAAATTTCCTTTTAAAAGTATAGTAATTTCTAGTCAATCTGAGCCGTTCATTAGGCGGATGATCTGACGGTAGAAGTTATGTTTAGTTTAGGGTATTTTTCCCTAAAACGCAACCCCTCACTTTGTATGAGGGTATTGTATTGCGGCTGTGTATTGTATGTGTATTCTCAGAGCGAGAAATAGATAGGGAGAGTGTGAGATAGAACATAGGATATTATAGTGGATCCACTGTAGGTTGTGTCTCTTCATTTTATTGGATAATAGAAAGGAAGGACTGGCTGTTCGGGGTGGACGTAGCCCAAACTAGGTGAACCATGTATATCTGTGTCTCTCTGGTTTTATGTGTTTTGTGTGCTTGTGTTTTCCGCATATTTTATGTGTTTCATTGCTTTGTAATATATAATTTTCTAACAATATGTGCCTCCAGTTTCTTCACCATCCTTATCTGTTTCCTTTTCTGTGTATTTTATTGCTTGTGTATCTTTTCTACTGGTTCGTGCATGTCCTGTCTCAGTACCTCCAATGGGTGGAGCTAGCCAGTCTATTGGCCAATTCCTTGTGACTTGCACAATGTGAAGTTCAGTAACCAAGTATGGCAAAGGTTACCATACTTAATCTAGATACTTTCGTGCCTTGACGTACACCTTGTGAAAATCAGCTTTGAAATTTGCAACTCATTGGTAATATTCAAACAAAGTAGGTGATAGCCTAGGATGCTAACTCACCAATGTGTGCAAATCCATATCCATTATCACCTATAAATTTTTATTCTCCATTGCGCTCTTTGGTTCCTTAGAAAACTAGAGCAAGGCATACCTCACAGCTTCACACACATCGGGGTCCACAATAGGGAAATGTGACTCCTTAGATTTCTTCCAGGCCATTAAAGCGATGAGAAACAAAAACCATGCATAGTGGAATGCTTTCCCTTCATCTTGTGCTTCGTGGAAATATTCTAGAAATTATATGCATAAGTAACCAACCCAATTATACTGGACCCATTTACTGCACTACGTAGCCAAAGATACCACAATTGCTAGCTTGTACTTGATTTGCATGAATTTGCACATTATCTTTCCTATGAGGATGTGTCCAGAGAAGCGCACTGCTGGATCATTGATGGGGCTGATTTCATAGCCCCTCAAATTCTTTACTAGGTCACACTTCTTCTTCATTTCATCAACGACAACCTTTTCTTGACTCTTTCCTACAAAATCCTCAGTGGGGTTCTTTCCCTGATAGGGCAGCACAATTATTCTTCTGATCGACATGTACTCGATGGGTATCCTCTCTCCTAACCAGAGGGACCCATCATGTACCAAAGAAATTAGATGGAAAAAATAAATGGTGTTGATATTATTTCACCCAAAATACGAAAAGTTTTGCATGTTTAACAACCCTGCTTTTTGTTTTACCACAACCCACCTGTGTGGCTCCAATCTAGTGACTTATTTCTATGGGTAATGAACTTAGTGTAGGTATCTACTGGGCACAAATCATAGATACTTGCTTCGATCATTAAAATACCAGTCCTCCATCTTCAGCTGTGGTACCTTCCCCTATGGTTCGCCTTCAAAGGGTACTTCTTCCGGCAGTAGCAGTGTGAATACACCGAACTTCACAGTGTCTGGGTCTTTCACGGATTTGGCACTCGACTTCTGCGGCAGTGTATATGTCAGTAGCGTAGAGATAGGCTCTACGTCTTCTAGTGCAATATATTCTGGAATCTTTGATTCAATTTCTTCGTCACTCTCCTTGATTCCCATGGGTTTCTCCTACTTGTCTTGTTGTTGCTTAGTTTTCTGTTCCTTGTCAATTTTCTTCCTTGGGGTCTGTCTAACTCCAGGGGATGCAACTAGCATATTGACCTTATTTTTCTTTGGTTGTGATTTTTATGCTGTTGGTTTCTTGCATGATGACCTCAGACCTATGACTGGTTGTGGTGTCACTGTCATGATTCCCGTGAATCCCCTTCTTAATAATTCTCTTGCAATTTCTTACCTGTTCTTCCCTGTTGGAGTGGGGTCCCCTAATTCCGAGATTTGAAGACAATTTTGATGTATTTTTTTAATATATTTTATAAGTTTAGTCATGTGCAACAGAAGTCAAAGGGATTTTGGGTGGGTCAAAGCCCCTCATGAGTTGTAATGTGTAAAAAGGGTAGAACAAGGGGCCACAAACCATAGTTTGCGGACCATAGATTAGCACAGGCTAAAATTATAAATAGGAGTCTAGATTGAGTCAAAGAAGTCAGTTTTTGGATAAGAATAAGATAGATATGGATACATTTTGATATTTTGTGCAGAATGTTTTGGGTAAAAGGCTCCTGCTGGCTGTGTGCACGTAGACCTTAGTCCTGCTATGTGCGGACCCCACTGGCTGTGTGCCTGGGTGAACTGAAGAGTTTTTTATGAAGGATATGAAATTTTATGAAAAGAGAACTATTTTTGCTGATATCTGAGTCTGAAAGGCATCTATTGTTTATGTTATGATCATTTCTGCATATTATTTCTGATTCCTGTATTGTTTGCGTTTAGATCACTTGTGCAACTTCTTCTAGTTTTAGATGAATGGTTAGTGAGTGGATCTAATGCTATTAGGTGTTAATACTATCTATTAAGAGTTATTACATGGATTATAGACTCTGTTTAACTTGCACACCAGATATTATACATAAATGACCTAAATCAGTCTGTTAAGGGTTTCTTGGTTAGGGCTTCTAGGAGGAGGTATGTTCATGGTTATTTTGGATCTAAGGGCACCCACATCATTTAAATCTCTCTTAGGGTGTGGAAACCTGGTTCCAGCATCCCCCCATACTGCTTTGGGTGAGACTTTGACTTGCGCAAGCAGGTCACTGTCGAAAGGGCCAGTAGTAAGAGGGTTTTGTTGGTTAACCTCAACTCTGAACCTGGGTTAGGACCCCTGAAGCCAACAAATGGTTTCGTTTTCGGGACCGAGATCATTTTGAGATAGGTTTGGTGATGTGGAAAGGTAAGTGGTAGCCATTAAAGCCTGAATTAGAGGACTAGTCTTAAAAACAGATTCAGGAATTTTCCCTAAAAGAAAATAGAAGTAAGAAGCTATCCAATGAAGAGTGGAAGAACAAGTATATCTTCATAGAAGTGCACGAGATCTTATTCGCGACCTTTGCGCACAAATTTTAGGAGTGGTTGTCAAGATTAGAAGAATTCCAAACTTGTTGGAAGGACGATCATGTCACGCAGTGGAACCCTGAATTGATCCAATTGTTGGAATAGACTAATAATTCCATCACTCGAACTGTAGATCACTAGGTTGACAACATCTTGGGCGGGTTTGTGACAGAATTTGCAGTAGATCAGTTTGTGTCATACTCTGAAGCTAAAAGAATATTCTTCAAGGGATTGAGAGGTAAATTATTATGAACTTTTCCCTTGCTGATTAAGATTCTATTGTGTGAAAAGGGTATTTTGTGTAGCCACACTGAGCGAATTACCCCTGATCGGATCGAAAGCACCACACACAGCGGAAATTATTATCAGGTCAATAAGAGAGGGGATAGATTTGTATACAGTCATTTGATAAACTCACTTGATATAGATGGAAGCAAGGCTACAAATGCTAAAGGTAGCCCTCCTACTACGCCACTATCAAATTCACACAAAGGTAAGACCTATCCTACCCCACCACTACCCCCACCTGTGGAATATATGGCCTCACATATGAAGCTACCCACCTTTAAGGGTGCAGGGGATGAAGATATGGATTGATTTTGGTTTATGGCGAATGCGGTGCGGATTGTGCAAAATTTTAATACCGATGCGGTCAAAAGAGAGTAGTTGGCTATGGCATTTGAAGGTATCACTTTAGATTGGTTCATGGGATACATTACTCAAAACGTAGATCCCATTGTTCAGCAGATTAAGGATTCCTTGAAACAGCAGTTCTAGAAGCCAAATTCGTATTCTCAGTGTGTAATAGAGCTGAAAGATTTTAAGTAAGGGCCGAAGGAATCATTTTGGGAAGCTGATCAATGACTGAAGAAAACCATCAACGACAGAGGATTTTTTTACTATGATAAGCAACATAAGTAATGCTTCATCTCCATGTTCTTGCCACATCTGCGTGAGCCTATGGGTTAGCAGAAGATTGATTCTCAAGAAGAAGCCTTGGGAATTGATATGAAATTAGAAGTTGTGCCTGGAGAGGATGCTCAAATTGGAGTGTTGCGAATTCAAAGCTAACTAGAAGCTATGCACTTAGAAATTCATAATTTATGTAGAGACCGAGGCAAAGAATTTGGCACAGATGTCTGGTGCATTCGCTGCAAGGGTGCTAGCCACACCAAATATCAATACCCTTTGTTTTCAGATTATCTGCAAGGGTGCTAGCCACACCAAATATCAATACCCTTTGTTTTCAGATTATCTGCAAGATGGGACACCAAATCCTCTGTGCCCTAGGGATGCTGTTGGGCCTAGTACCCCCACGTTATGGTGCACTGATTGTAGGGTGGTTGGACTATATGATACATACCACTACCCACGGTTAGGAGACTATGTGCCAGAACTGAAGAAACAATGGTGCAGATTTTTATCTTTTGTTGGTCACAATGAGCACCACTGCTGAACGCTTGACCTCATGATTGAAAATGTGAACCTTTACAAGGTACAGGCTAACCCTTCATCACCAGCATCTCCCTCTGGATGGGGAGGATCCCCAACAAGAGGAAGGGGAGGGGGGAGAGGTGGAGGCGCAGGTCGAGGGAGAGGGGAATTAATTTGCTATAACTGTGGCAATGTTGGACACTATGCAAGTGATTTCACAAACCCTGCATGACAATCCTTCAAGTAATGTAGGCAATTTGATCATTTAATTGAGGATTTTCTTGCGTTAATATCCAAAATGCAGGAAAAGCAGCAAACGCCTACGCAAAACATACAAATAGTTAAAGCTGGACCATGTGACGATGGTCCAAGTGTAAATGTAATTACACGTAATTGTGTCGCCACCAGAGGAAGTGAGGAAAAGGCTGTTGCAGAGCCACTGATTAGGAAAGGCGTCTAACAAGAAGGAATGAATCAATCTGCAGAAAGAAAAATAGATTTTCATTGAAGCCAGGAAGGATTTTGCTGATGCAGGAGTGTCCACATCAAGAGATGCCATGGAACCAAAGGCTGATGATAAAGTTAAACCATTACTACAAGCTTGCATTAAGCTATTGCACAATCAGAAGGCATCAGATAATCTCTAGGCCCTAATAGACAACTGTTCAGAAAAAGATGTGCCTCGAATGGAGACCAAGGTCGTGAACAAGATTTATAAGCATAAGAAGAGAACCGGTTAGGAGATGCGCATGACTATGCAGATTGGAGAGCATGAGATGGATCAAGTCATCTTGGATCTGGGGTTTGATGCAAATGTATTACCTAAGCATACCTAGAAGAATATGGGAGAACCAAAGTTGGAATGGTCCACCATTCAGCTACGCATGGCTAATCAACAAAATATAATTCCACTTAGAATGATTCCACAAGTCGTGGTAGACATTGCCGGAGTAAATGTCTACGTGGATTTTGAATTCATACAAATTGTGGATTATGTAGACCCCTACCCTATGCTGCTAGGATTGGATTGGGCCATTGATATGGGAGGCATCATCAACCTGAAGTGTAGAAGCATGATATTCGAGAATGATGGTACGCGGGTGATATTCCCACTGGACCCAGCAAAAGGGGAATGATATGCATAACCAATATGTGAAGGGGATGATGTAGACCATATTTACAGGCTAAATGCGTGGGATGAAGATTGGATCAACCCTACAGTTGATGGCATGTTTAATTTGTAGAAGGATAACTCGTGTTTCTCAGATTCAGATGGTGAGATGGAGAAATAGCAGAACTGGTTCACGATGTATCTGCGCTATGCTGCTTCAAGATCACTAAGAACTTTGTAATATTCCAAAATGGGGAATGCAGAAATATATGAAAGATATGCAGGAAAAATAACGTAGATCATGAAAGTAAAAGTAGGGGGCCAATATGGAGACCCTTATTTAACATTTACAACAACAAATTAGATCTACAATGAGGCCCATAAGATGTACAATAGGAAATAGAAGTCTCCAATGGAAGAAAATCCTCAAAAATAGGTGTTGCAATCACATTTATAGACTGAAAAAGGCTTGACAAAGTTATTTTATTGAGCTGAAATAGTTGTTGATTACACTTCATATTTAGAGAAAATAAGTGCATGAAAAGTTAGATCTGTAACATATCCATACACTAGATAGGCTCTTCTTCAAATTCCCCTTGGGGTTTTCAGCAAAAGATCATGTACAAGGAGTAGATCTAAGATCTAAATCTGCAGATCTGCAAAAATATTCAAATATTTAGGAATATTCAGATCTGATCTAATAGATACAATACAATGATCCTCTTCAATGGATCTCAAAGGTGAAGGGCATATCCCCAACACATGAAAATCACTCCTCCCAAAATATGTGCCAAAGGACCCTACAACAACACCTACATAAAAACGCAGATTTGGAAGTAAAAATGCACTGTAGGGTTTAGATAATGTTTGGCCACATGCCAAGATCTGAAATTGATGCTCTAATGATCCAATACTCTCTTGCCAATGGGATAGAAGCCTTCCCCACTGAAAAGGAGCACTATAATGGTCTAGATCTGAGTAGATCTAGCCTCCACTTGCTACAGCTTTCAAAGACAACCAAACCCTCAACAGGATCTACATTTTAGTTGGAAGAAGAAGCTTGGCCTCAAGCTAGATAGTGGACTATGCAATACAAGACTCTCCCAAGAGCTACTCAATGGGAAGAGGTGGGATTCCCGATCAGGAACACCCAATGCTAAACAACATTTGCAATCTAGGCTAAACACCCAAAGAAATTTGTATGTCTAAACAGGAAATACTTCAGAAATCAAATATCATTCAACAACATTTTCATGCTTCCATCCTCATCCTTTTATAAGTTAAGAGATTGTAAACCCTAAACCACCTTCAATGAAATAACTTCTTTCACACAAGACATCTCCATCTAAAACTGCGCTGTGCCTCATTGATGGACACTCCTCCAAGACAATGTTGTAGATTTGGTCATGGTTGACCCAGTCAAAACATCCAGCCCCTTTCAGACCTAAGGGTGCTTGCTTACATAGCCAAGATATAGCCTTTTTCACATTTGGAATTGATTTATTTATTGTTTAGGAGTTTTATGATCCTTCTTTACATTTGTATTCATGAAACAGAAAAATAAAACAAACATGAATATTCCCATTAGCTTAGGACTAATTGGGAATATTACAAACTTCTAGTGCATCTCCTCAGAGGTAAAGTAACTGCCCTATTTTGATGGTTCTGGTAGTGTCAAAGAATTTATGGAAGCATTGGAAAAGGTTTTCCTAGAAGAACGAAGGTTCTAAGCGCTTGATTTGGCTATGCGCGCGACTCTAGTGTGCTGGTGGGAGACACACAAGGGAGCTTTCCAGGACTGGGAGGAATGTAGAAAAATGATGGCACTGTGTTTTGAACACCTAGCTACCCCACCAATTGAGATTTTCTATGGTAGGGGAGATCCGTGCAAGCACCTAGCCATGTGGATGGAGTTATGGGATGAAAATACCTGGAACAAGTGGGTTCATAGGTTTATTCATTCGTTGGGGCCGATACCCACTACCTGGTATCTAGAAGTTGAGCTACACTAAGGCACTTGCCACTGGTATACGATGACTGAGGATTTCCTGGAAACCTTTCGCTTGGTTGGGGGCTTGGAGAAATTATATGAAGCCCTACAGGACATATATGCCCTTGTCTTTGACGAATCCCGACCCTGAAAGGAAGGTGCTATGCTGGCCTAGGATGCGCAGATGCAAGACATTGTCAACTGTAGGAAATTGTCAATAGAGGATAATGAAGATGATCTGCATAATGTTAACATCCCTGAATCTGAAGGAGAGAACACAGTTGTAGGTCCCACATTAGGGATGGTGGATGTTACTAAACCTCTGAAATTGAAGGAAGTCAACATTGGGACAGAAGAGCAGCCCAAGTTGGCAAAAATTTGGGATTACTAGGATGATGATATAGTAGGAAAGATTGTGGATCTACTAACAGAGTATCATGATATGTTTCCTATGAAGTTCTATGAGCTCAAGGGAATTGTAGGGGACCTAGGTTTTATGAAGATCACATTGAAACCAGATGTGCTCCCTGTCAAGCAGCGCCCATACCGATTGAATCCAAAATATAAGAAGAAAGTAAAGGAGGAATTAGAAAATAGGGTGGTTGCAGGCATCATTGACCCTGTACAATAGTCTGATTGGGTAAGCCCAATGGTGGTTCAAGAGAAAAATACCAAAGGAGAGATAAGGATTTGTGTAGATCTTCACAAGTTGAATGATGGCTGTGTGCATGACCCCTTCCCTACTCCATTTTCTGATGAAATCATGGATAATGTAGGAGTACAAGAAGGTTATTCATTTACTGATGGATATTAAAGGTATCATTAGACTATAATTGTGCCTGAAGACCGCAGAAAGACCACCTTCACCACTGAGTGGTGGTCTTTCCAATATACTGTCATGCCATTCAGATTGAAAAATGCACCTGCGATCTTAATGCACGTGGTCGTGGTTGTGTTCAAGGAATTCATGCATAAATTCTTGGAGGTATATTTTTATGATTCAATAGTGTTTGGATTGGTAAAGAAACTGTTGACACCTAATCCTATGGATGGGTGTGCATATGTATTTTTGTATATTATTTAATATTAGGAAATAAGGAAGGCCAAGAGTCATTGGGAGATGAATCCCAATAGCCTCACCTCCCATCTATAAAGCATGTACATTCTTTAGCTAATACACATTCTGATTTTGAGGAGTTACCTCTTGGTTTGACATGGTATCAGAGCCAGCTCCACTATTGGCATTTCTTCCTGTGGTGTAA
The DNA here is from genome assembly GCA_034641835.2 of Pinus albicaulis. Lineage (NCBI taxonomy): Eukaryota > Viridiplantae > Streptophyta > Pinopsida > Pinales > Pinaceae > Pinus > Pinus albicaulis. The sequence continues at coordinate 211,822,672 of CM076577.1, forward strand.
CTCCCTTTCCTTTGCTCAGTCAATTTTATTAATAGTTTTTGCTGCTCATTAATTGCTAGACTGTTATTCTGCATTTTTTTTCTCTATTTAGCCCTGACATTTGCAGCTCCATCTCCTGCAGCTCTTGAAGACTGCAGGCTCCTCTGTCAATCTGTAAATTGCAGGCTCTGTCATTCTGCAAGATTCCATTTAAAAAAAAAATTGTAACGACCCTTTGGGCCTCCTCCACTCTCCCAACGCCTTACCTACCCAACGCCTCTCCACACTCCGCCCTCACTACTACATTCTCCATACAGTGCTTTGCATTTCCCTATCGACTTCTCCCCTCCCCTCATTTCAACACACACACTCCCCCCACTCTCCTTGCCTCGCCCTCTACGCACCTGCCACATTTATATACACTGTTGTCAAAGTTTAAATACCTCCACATTCCACAACGTTATAAACTGTCATACCACGCCCCTCCTGTAATATCATTGCGCTGCCATGAAGAATATATGGTAAAACGCTGTGTGGTATCAAAACGTTGTTCCCAGCCTTCTTTTAATACGCCCTCTTGTTCATACATCCACGCTGCATATTAAAACTCTATCATACATCCCCTTACCTGCGCACAGCTCACTCGACCAGCGTCTCACCTCTCGGCGCCCATGCTCCCATCTCATTTGCGTTATGTTATTTACAACACCACCACTCCATAACATGAATACTGCTCTGTCATTACGCTGGAATATCATTACGTTTCAAATTATAATACGCATGGTTTGAACTTCCGTGGCCTGTCCATTGAACTTCTGTGGCCTGTCCGCCTGTCGTATGGCTTCATAACACAGGTATCGAAGCCTCCCATCCATTCCATATTTTATATTATGCTGGAACGCTATCAATACCGCTTCATACAGTTTCAAAAACCATTGCGCTGTCCATATATGAAATACCGCCTCTCCACCTGCGTTTAACGCATATATACGTGGTCACTGTTTAAATCGGCATTGTTCCAACGTTGGTCAACTATTACATATATACCACGCTGCCATTGTTCATATTTACGCCCCTTTGATACCGCCCTTCACTCATAATATAGCGTTGTTATAATACCACCTCATATATTACACCACCATTTGTATACAATAGCACCATTCCGCCTTTTAAATATCATTCTGCCCATTTCAACACCACTATTTCAATGCTATTCCATACAACATTGCCTCCCATATATACCTCCCCTCATATTGTATTACGCCCTTCTCAATACCGCCCCTCATTACATTTATATACCATCCCACCATACATTCGATACCACTCTTTTCATACAAATACTGCCATTCCATATCACTCTACCATTTCATAAATTTTTTCCCAAACAAAAAAAAATATACATATATTTTTTTGTGCAGAATTCAGTCTCTTAGCAAAGAGTTTGTGTCTTTTTAAATTCAGTCTTCATATTTGCAGCAAAAGAGTTTCTGTCCTTTTAAACTGAGTACATTTTCCAGCAAAGATTTTTTTTGTTTTCTCTCCTTCAAGAGAAATTTTCCAGCAAAGTTTTTTTCTCTCCTCCTTCAAAAGAAGATGACAGTCCCTTCATCTTCTAAAGAGGCTGCCTAGTTGGCCCAGAGAGAAAAGAGACATGCTTCAGGTCCATCCAGATGAAGAGAAGACAGAAGACGAAGAAGAAACTTCAGAGAAAAGGGGGGCAGACAATCTAAAGCTCAGCAACAAACAAATCAAGACAGAGTTAAAACTGATGACAAAGACAAAGGTAAACCAGTTGAATCAGCTCATTCTGTTCTAGCACATTGTAACAATGGAGTAACTGAAAACCTATTTGATGTTTCATTTACTTCATGGAGAGATGATTGGTTGCTAGATTCAGAAGCAACATGTCACATGACATTTAGAAAAGATTTTTTTGAAGATTTCACTGACAAAGTTGATGGAGCAGTATATTTCGCAGATAAATCCAAACTCAAGCCATCAGGGCTTGGCACAGTCAGGCTTAAACTGCCTGGTCTTCCTGATCATATCCTACATGAGGTTCTATACCTCCCGGAGTTGAAGAGAAACTTGCTATCCCTGATCGAAATCCGGCAGCAAGGACACTCAGTTCACTTGTTTGATGGCAAGGCAGAGGTCAGATCAGCATCAGATCACTCACTTGTCATGGAGGGAATAGAAGAAGGGAGACTCTTGAAGCCGAAAGGTTCATCTGCTCATGCTCAAAACTTTGCTTTCAGTTCATATCATGATGAAGGTACATTTCCATCAAGTCTTTTATGGCATGCTAGATTTGGACACTTAAATTATGACAGTCTTCGTTTGTTGAAGAAAAATGGTGTTGATGGACTGCCTACAATTCCTAGAAAACCTAAGGAATGTGATGCATGTATTCTAGGAAAGCATAGCAAACAGCCATTTCATGATTCACACTCAAGAGCACATAGGAAACTTGAACTTGTTCATTCAGACTTATGTGGCCCTATGCCTATTGCTTCTGCAAATGGAAACAAATACATGATGACATTTATTGATGACTACACCAGAATGTGTTGGATTTACTTACTGAAGAATAAGTCTGATGCTTTTCAAACTTTCAAGAATTTTCATGCATGGATTGAAAATGATGCACAAACAAATATTGGCTCTCTACGTACTGATAATGGAAAAGAATACACTTCAAACGAATTTGAAAATTATCTTCGTCAACATGGAATCAAACATCAAACAATTGTGCCATATAATCCACAACAGAACGGTGTAGCTGAAAGAATGAACAGAACTATTTTAAATATGGTCCGCTCCATGTTATTTTTCAAGAATGTAAAATTGATGTTTTGGGATGATGCAGTTCTATGTGCTGTTTACATAAAGAATAGGTGTCCTTCAAGTTCAATTAGACAAAAAACTCCTTTTGAAATGTGGCATGGCCACATGCCTTCGGTAAAGCATTTCAGGGTCTTTGGGTCCACTTGTTATGCCTTGATACCCAAGGGTCAAAGGAACAAACTTGGTGCTAGAAGCAAAAAATGTATCTTCTTGGGGTACTCCAATACCTCCAAAGGATATCGTCTCTATGATGAAACAAATAAGAAGTTTGTGATAGAAAGAGATGTCATATTTCTTGAATCTTCCAAGAGTGACAAGGTTGTTGAGCGGCAACTTGATCGCCTGGACAGATTCACACATGCAAAGTCTTTCCAAGAATTTGATAATGTGATTCCACACCTTGAAGGGGGGATTCCGATATTGAATCAAACTGTGGAATCATATCCCGAAGCACTCTCTCCCCCACATGAAGAAACAACCACGGATGACACATTGGATGATGTGATTGACAGAATTGGGAGATTGAATCTTGAATCAATCCCAACTCAGTCAAATGACCAGCCTGGGCCATCTCAGAAAGGTCCTCCCAAATGGCTGACAAAGACACTGGAAAATGTTCATCCCGATGAGGTTGGAAAAACAGGAACAAGAAGTTCCACTCAACAAATCGAAGGTGATGTAGATAATTCTGATTCTCCTGTTGATATGGATATTGCTTATAATTGTGAATTGAGTTTGTCTACAGATCATGAACCAACTTCCTTCAAAGAAGCCGCTTCTCATGATGAATGGAAAGAAGCGATGCAGAAGGAGTATGATGCCTCGATAAAGAATGGCACTTGGAAGCTGGTTGATCCGCCTTTGGGAACGAAACCAATTGGCTGTAAGTGGGTCTACAAGAACAAGTATAAAGCAGATGGCTCACTTGACAAGCACAAGGCCAGGCTTGTGGCAAAAGGATTCACACAAAAAGAAGGAGTCGATTATGAAGAAACTTTTGCTCCCACAGCAAAATGGACCACCATCTGGACTCTCTTTGCCTTAGCAGCTCAGAATGGATGGAAAGTCCATCAGATGGATGTAAAAACAACCTTCTTGAATGGAGATCTAAAGGAGAAAGTTTATATGTCCTAGCCAGAAGGATTTGTGATAAAGGGTCAAGAACACAAAGTTTGCAAACTTGTAAAATCCTTGTATGGCCTCAAGCAAGCACCACGAGCCTGGTATGAGAAATTGACCAAGCATCTTCTAAAACTTGACTTCAAACATTTTGATCTTGATGATGCAACTTTGTTTGTTAATAAATTTGGAAAAACAGTTGTATATCTTGTGGTATATGTAGATGATCTTTTGATAACAGGAAACAATGAGAGCTATATTGCATCCATGAAGAAAGAGTTGAAGAAATGTTTTGAAATGACTGATTTGGGTCATGTTCATTACTATTTGGGTATTGAAGTAATTCAACATCCTAAATTCATATTTCTTTCTCAAAAGAAGTACATTGGAGATCTCTTGAACAAATTTGGCATGAATGACTGTAATCCCTTAACCACTCCAATGGAACAAAACTTGAAGCTCAAATCTATTGAAGGGAAGGAATTTGAGGATGCAACTAAGTATAGACAACTTGTAGGAAGTCTTATCTACCTGACCACCACCAGACCTGACATTTCATTTGCTGTTGGAATCCTCTCAAGGTTCATGCAAAAACCTTGTGAAGGACATTGGTCTGCTGCAAAAAGAGTACTAAGGTACTTGAAGGGGACTCAAGACTTTGGACTCAAATACACATAGGTAGGCGACTTCAACTTGATCGGATACTCTGATTCAGACTTTGATGGTGACAAAGAAACAGGGGTGTCTACTACAGGTTACACCATGAGTCTTGGATCAGGAGTTGTCTCATGGAGATCACGCAAACAGTCAGTTCCAGCAGATTCCACGACCGAGGCAGAATATGTGGCAGCAGCTGAAGCAACAAAGGAAATTGTGTGGCTCCGAAAAATCCTTGAAGATTTGCAAATGAAACAAATGTATTCCACTCCACTCATGATCGACAACACTTCTGCAATAAAGTTGGCCAAGAACCCAAAGTTCCATGATTGAACAAAGCACATCAATACAAAGTACCATCTAATTCGACATCATGTTCAGGCCAAAACCATCAATCTACATCATTGTTCCACAAATGAGCAAACTGCTGACATCTTCACCAAAGCACTTGGAAGAGAAAAGTTTGAAAAGTTCAGATCGATGCTTGGACTCACCAACATCCCTTCGGATTAAAGGGGGAATGTTGACACCTAATCCTATGGATGGGTGTGCATATGTATTTTTGTATATTATGTAATATTAGGAAATAAGGAAGGCCAAGAGTCATTGGGAGATGAATCCCAATAGCCTCACCTCCCATCTATAAAAGCATGTACATTCTTCAGCTAATACACATTCTGATTTTGAGGAGTTACCTCCTGGTTTGACAGAAACATGTGTCGAACCTGTGCATGATGCTTGGCACTTATAAGAAGCACTAGATTTCTCTCAACTTAAAGAAATGTATATTCTACGTGCCTTTTGGAATTTTGTTAAGGAATATAGTATGTCAGCAAGGATTGATGGTAGACGCAGCCAAGATTGTAGTCATCATTAACTTAGAAGTTCCTACTAATGAGAAACAATTGCGCACAATCCTGGGGCACACTGATTATTACAGGAAGTTTATCAAAGGGTGTGCTCTGATCACTGCACCGATGGAGAATTTTCTAAAGAAAGATGTATCATTTTTCTGGGATGAATAATGTCAGAAGAGCTTTGAGCTAATAAAAGAGAAAATGGTCACTGCACCTATCTTAATATTCCCAGAATGATCCAAGGTTTTTCATGTGCATGTGGATGGATCTGGTATAACACTTGGGGTTGTTTTAGCGCATCTAGGAGAAGGTGACATTGATCACACTATTTATTTTTCCAATAGGAAGCTCTCCAGTGCCAAGCGCAAATACTCAACTACCGAAAGGGAAGGATTGGCCATGGTGTATGCTCTACAAAAATACATGCACTATATGCTAGGAGGGAATTTCAAAATGTTCACTAACCATTCTGCTTTAAAATATATGGTCAATAAGACTGTGTTGGGGGGGAAGATCTACAGATGGTTGCTTCTCTTTCAGGAGTACGAATTTGAAATTATTGTGAAACCAAGAAGACTAAATGTTGGACCTGATCATTTATCATGAATTGAAAATGGGGAAGAACCAACCAGTCTGGAGGAGGGGTTACTTGATGTGCAGCTCTTTTCTATGAAGGTGGTTGATGAGAACTTTGATGATATTATTCATCTCCTAACCACAAGAATTGCGCCTGTGGAATATTTAGTACAACAAAAGAAGGAGTTGGTTGCACGTGCAGCTGATTTTACCTTGATTGCAAGAAAATTGTATAAACTAGGAGTAGATGAAGTGTTGAGAAGATATGTGTTGGAACATGAAATACATGATATCTTGGCCGAGGCTCATGGAAGAGTGGTAGGAAGCCACTATGCTGGGAAAGCCACTGCGCATAAGGTGTTTTGTGTTGGGTTATGGTGGCCCACACTACACAGTGATGCATACGTGTACTACTAAGTCTGTGATGCATGTCAGAGGACAGGGAAGCACTCGTGCAGAGATGAATTCCCCTGCAACCACAAATGGCCTTGCAGGCATTTGATAAATGGGCTATAGATTTTTTTGGACCAATCAATCCTCCAGGGAAGAAGACTGGAGTGCGCTATATCATTACTGCAATTGATTATGTAACCAGATGCGCAGAGGCGAAGGAAGTTAAAGACTCCACTGATGATACTACAGTGCACTTCATATTTGAACACATTTTGACCAGATTTGGATGCCCGAAGATTTTGATGAGTGATAGAGGTACGCACTTTGTTAGCGAAACAATTGAAGCCTTAACAGAGGAATTTTAGATCCATCACTAGAAGAGTTCCCCTTATCACCCACAAGCAAATGGTGTGGTAGAAGCTTTCAAAAATATCTTGGAGAAAACAATAAAAAATATCTGTAATGCCAATCAGGATGATTGGGACGTGCACATCCCTTCTGTGTTATGGGCTTATAGAACAACATGCAAGAAGTTGATAGGGAAAACACCTTTCAAGATGGTCTATGGGAAGTAAGCCATCATGCCAATGGAATATATTGTCCCAAGCTTGTGCATCACATATTTAACTAATATGGCCGAGCCTAAAATTATGGAGTAACGGTTGGTGCAGCTTGTTTCCTTATAAGAATATCGGTTCATTACTAACTTCCATCAGCAAGTGCAAAAGGCACGCGGAAAATCTTGACATGACAAGCACATCAGGCAGAAGGTGTTCAAGGGGGAAGACTTGGTATTTTTATATGATAGCTAGTTTTTGTGCCACCTAGGGAAGTTTAGAAAGCATTGGTTGGGGCCATATATTGTGAAATAGATCACTGATGGTGGTGCGATGCGCTTGGCCACACTACGCGATGAGAATCTTCCCGGGTATTTCAAGGGAAGTTTCCTAAAGCCCCATAGAGACAATATGGTGCCGACCATATTAATATATGGTTGGAGCATCAAAATCAAAGGGTCTGTGCACAACACAAAGGTAAGGCACAAAAATATGCGACAAAAGAACAGGGGTGATGCGCAGGAGAGGAAACTAGCCGTTGGAATAGTGAAACTGGGTGAAAAGGTGATTTTAACCTTGTATGGAGCTAGTTTTTCACATTTAATGAGGTGATATTAGAGGATTTTTTACCGTTTTCTTGAAGGCAAGTGGATATTAATGACAATCCGACCATTTTTACCATGGATGGCTTATAAAAGGGAGGGCGTGGGTCACAATTGGTTCCTTTGCTTTTTGAATATTTTGCGCCCTGAGATTATCCATGATTTCTGCTATATCACTGTCTGTAAGTCTTGTATATATGGCTTAGAATATCCATCTAACATCAGTAATCTATAGTTTATCTTCCGACCAAGAATGATAGCCACCAACCCTACAGAGGAGCACTCTACGCTCCTCACTGCATCAACTGAGATGGGATGAGATGATGTTCAAGAGGTGATCCCTGAGGTAGAAGAATTTGTGTCCAAAATGGCTAAGGGAAAAGGGAAAATGTCAAAGTGGGCTTCCTCGAAGCCACACACCTATCCTCGGAATGTAACGTCCCTACGGGCTACTAAGGATCGGTCCCCCATCGATGAACCATCAAAGCAACCAATGAGTGCAACAGAGGAGGAAATGTTTGTTGAACCCATATCTTGGCGGCCGCCATATGTCAATCCATGCTAGCCCTCTGCGCACATGCCAAAGAATGTAGATACAGTCCAGGAATACCTACAGATGCCATTAATCCCTGAGGAAGTTTCCCTTGCTAGTGAGATGTTCGAAAAAATCCTACAGATTAAGTTTGATGACCATGAATTGGAAAATGTAGAAACGTTCCCTGAGCACACACTGGAGAATTATTTGGAATGAGTGCTCTATGAAGAGGTGCTGAAGGTTGAGTTAATGCCTTGGGCGCGCGGGCTGAACAATGCCGAATTCCTAAATCTGCTAAAGATTTCTCATTTAGGAAGGTACCCAATCACCAACATTTGTGTGCGCCAGCTGCTAGACTTAGTCCATGAAGGCTGCTTGTGGATTTAGGGGAAAATTCTGATAGACGTCGCACTGATCCATCGGATCACCATCCTACCCAATAAGGGGCCTCATCCGATGAAGGGATTCAGAAAAACTAATGATCATAAGGTGTCGACATATGTAAAAATGAAATACAAGGTGGGGAGGGACAAAAGAGGATTCTTGGTTCAAACCATCACTGACCCAGAAGTGCGCCTGGGCACTCTAGTCCTCGGGTGCAAATTAATGAGAAATTTTTTCCCAAAGACGGTCCCAGCGCACACCATTGCTTTTGCAGGGAAATGCGAGAAGGGGGTCAGTTATAACTGGTCCTAGTTTCTTTGTGAAGAATTTCTGGATAATGTGCATGAGGCGTAGGAGCTGGGTAACAAGTTCTACTACTCGTGGCTGTTGTTACTAATTGCGCTGGTAGCATGGGAGACTCTGACATATGTAGTCCTCCTCGAGATAGAGTCGGGCATATGCTAAGGGGAACGCTAGGCTAATCTCTGGGATTCCCCTGATCCCCTACGTGTCAAGGAAAATAAGGTCCTCTGGGTACTTTTTGAAGGCGCGCTGGCTTCTTCTATCCATTCCCGACCCAAAATATTTCCAGTTGTGTATGAGAAATACAAGAGCGTTGTGGAGTTCTAGGTAACTATGTACAATCTGCAGATCAAGACACACAAGGAATCTACATGGTATAACTTTCCATTTATGGTAACATAAGCAGAAGTTGAATAGGACATGGGGACTTGGCAGAACACATGGAAATTTAGGCTCGACTCCACCCAACCCATTACGCCATCCATACTAGGCAAAGAGATAGATCCAAAGGACAAAACCGAGATGCGCACTAAGATAAGCGCTGAGAAGACCTGCGACAAAGACACTGAGGACGAATCAAAGAAGGAGCCAAAAACAGAGAAAGATAAGGAACAGGATCTAGGAGGTGAGCAGGATGTGGACCTCAGAGGTTTATATGGGCTAAATGGGGATGGTGCCAAATCTCCGCCCGACACCAAGAGAGGTGTAGAAACTTCGAAAGGTCTGCGCAAAAGCTAAAAGGGGTCCAAGAACGGAGGAGATGAAAAGGTCACTCTAATGGAAGAGGACCTCAACAAGATCGCGAGTACAGTCACTTCTGTGTTTGAGGACAGATGGACTGCTATGGAGCACTATTACATATAGTCAAAATTCTTACACTTCAGTTCCGACATTTTTGATGTATTGTCGGAAATTTCCCCAATTTTTCTCATTTTTTTTAATCCTGCCAACAAGTGTCGCTCTAGCGACGTTTTTGGAGTATCGTCAGAACAACGAAGTTTAGGACAATCGTCGAAATACCGATGTTACAGGACAAACCATCGCTATTGCGACGTTTAGGAGACTTTTTTCGGTCTTGCGACGTTTAGGGATACCGTCGGTCTTGCGACATTGAGGGAAAAACCGTCGGAATACTGACATTTAGGAGTCATACGTCGGTCTTGCAATGTTTAGGAGACGGCTGTTGGTCTTGCAACATTTAGGAATTCCTTCGGTATTGCGATGTTGATGGCACAAACGTCGGTCTTACGATGTTTAGGGAAAGCACTTGGAAATTTAATTTGTCAGCTACTTTATCTTAATCGACCTATTCAAAATTGTTTTCCCGCTCTGCTTGTTCGCTCAGTTTTATTATTCAAGGATCAGCAACTGTTTCTCCAGAGGCTTTGAAGGAGATGGAAATATTTAGATGTTGAAATTATTTATGTGAATCTAACAGTGAGTTAAAACCATTGACTTCGCTATTGAATTCAAACAATGTCAGTGTAAAATCCGCAATCAAATTAATTTGACGACAGAAAACCTTCAGATAATCCAAATCTACAATAGGTTAAACTAAGTTCTCATGAATCAAGCCATTCGCTCCTATTCAAGTTTATTCACTTGGAATGGTTTTATTTCGTGACCATTGCAGAGGGTTCTAGTGTGGTGGAGATGGTATTATTGGGGTTCCCCATTTTCATGGACTCTATATGGATTGATAGCGTCTTAGTTCGAGGATAACTCAGAAGAAATGTTGTTGGCCGATGGTACAAAACAGCAAGTAAAAAAATTCTTGAGGAGCTACTTTGGATGTAGGTATGATTTTATGGGACCAGTGGCGATTGCTACGATGTCATTTGCAGTCTTGTTTGCACTATTCTTTGCCATCAACATCAAGATTCTCAATTTCCAAAAGAGATAGAATAGAATTACATTTTGAATTTCCAAACGATATAGAAAAAAAACTATATTTTGTTTTTGGTCCCAAAAATTGTCAATCGTTGTTGTAGATAAAGGGTCCACTACCTTTGAAGGAGAAGGCTATTCTGCTAATTGCATTGATCACCCTGCTTTCCATCAGATTGGTATTGGGGTTCATCATTCTTCTCACATATTATATCATTTGTAAACTCTGTACCATATTCTCTGCTTCCAATAGGGAGGATGATCAAGAGGATTATGTTCACATTTTGGGAATCAAGAGGGCTATTATAGTTGCGTCTGGGTGTTTTGTTTCTAGGGCTCTACTTTTTACCCTGGGTTTTTATTGGATTATGGAGACCAGCAGAATACCCAATCCTTCCCTTCATTCCCAATATGGCCTATGAGTTCTGGAGCATCTTACTATTAAGTCACATGTTTTATTTAGTAAGGTTGCCATGATTTTTAGGGCATGCTTATTGGCTTATTTATTGATTGCAGGACTTTGAAGTTGGCTATTACCAAGCTTACATTGATAATGTGGATTTCGTGTTTATCAAAAGTCCAATATTTTAGGGATTTAACAACAACATATATCAAGGAAATAGGGAGGTGATTTCACATCTTGTTTCACTCCCATACTACCTTTTTCACTTGCATCTAACTTCTGCTTGTCATGGAAGCTACAATGTCATGATATTTTCAAAGAAATTTGTAATGTGTCATGATTTCCAAATAGAATATGTCATCCCTTGAGACATTTTGACAAAAATACATATTTAAGAATTTAAAGCATTTAAGATCATTTTAATGTCCTAGAACTTTAGTGTAATATAGATATATTGTTGTCAAATTTGACATACATGAAATATGTCTGATTCATGTGCATCAAGTATATTTTTGAACTCTACCAACAAGAAAATGGATTAGTACAGAGTGAATAGAAAAGAGCAGCGTAATTGTAATTTTCCAAAAATTAATTTTCATTTGGATATATTGCTAGTTCTTTCAGGCAGTCTCAGTTATCTGAAATCTGTTCAAAGCATGACTGTGTTTTCCAGCTTACTATGTTCCTAGCTTAAGAGGTTTTGTTGTTTTTGATTTTCTGTTAGCTGATGACTGATGGTAAGTAATATGAATGAGGGATATTTTGAAGCACATGTTACTATTTTGCAAAGATGCAGTTGAGGTGGGGACCCTAGCTCAGTGGGTTTGGGATTTATCATTTTTTATCATTCTATTCTTCTTAGATTTAGTTTGCATGTACTTCATAGTTATATAAACAGGTGTCTGGTACATTTATCTGTAATTCAATATAAATACTATAAATATGTTTGAAATCACTAAAACACTCAATCATGTTAATATATCTTGAATTAAACATTTACATTGTAGAAAATGATTTTGTTAGAGGATATCCTTCAGACAAAGAGTAATGAGAATTAAACTATACCATCCAAGACAGATTCCAAATCCTCCAGATAAAGACTATTTACGGTTTTTTTTAGAAACTGTTTTAATAACTTAATAGATAATAAAACCTATATCTGGCCTTCATTCCCTATCTTATCATTGTCAACAAGACCATCTCTCTTTCCCCATCAATCTCTTGCTATCTTAATATTAACATTCAAGTCAAACACAAGTTTGCTACATGTCTTTAATTTCTGCTCTATAATCTCTAGCAATACTTAATGAGCAACTATTTTATTTCTTCCCCATCCTATCAATTATATTATCATATTCCTCACTATGGTGATTTAAATTATGTCACAAGATAACTAGGACCCTTTTCTTCCATTTCATTTCACTTACATCTATAAAATTTGGTTTAAACTTTTTTCTCATCTAAGTACACCCATAAGCTTGGTGAATAGTTGTTTTTCACTAGTGAACTATTCCCTCCTAAGATTTATGAATTACGACTTGTTAGAACTCTCATATTTCGCTTTTGGTGCATCTTTCCTTTTCTAACTCATTATGTTCATTAAACATATCGAAAAATTGTTTAACAAATTAAAGATCTCACAATTTTTTGATGGGTAGGGGACTGACGTTGGAAGTCTTGTGAACAGGTGCCTTGGAAGGTGCCTTGTGGTGGTGTATGTTATGGGGATGGCAACCTAGTCTTTGTTGTGAATGACTGGCACACTGCATTTTTTCCTGTCTATGTTCAGGCATATTATCGGGATCATGGCCTCATGAAGTATAATCGATCTGTCCTTATGATTCATAACATCGCACACCAAGTTTCATTTCTAACCCAAAGTTCAAACACATCCACTTTTTTACTCCTGCCTCCTCAGGAAAAAAGGTAGAATATTTGCAAGTGTTCATTGCTTAAAAGATCACAGCAGCAGCAACCATATCTATAGATATCAATGGCAACGGTGGCAACTGGACTCAAATGAACGTAGATATCAGTGACATATTTTCTAGTTTCTGCATGTTTAAGAGTGTTATGTCCAAAATGCACCTTAAATTCCATATTAATTATTTATGTATAAGAAAAGGGCACAAAAGATAGTGATCTCAACTTGTGTAAGAGACCCTCTATACATAGATGAATGCTTCTATTTCTAGGTAGAAATCATATTTTGAAATAGTCTTGTGAACCCTTCAAGTACGTCAAAAAATAGCCTGACAACCGACAAAGCAATTACTGGAATCCACCATGTGAAAGCACAATTGGGTTTCTGGGCGTCGATTTAAACTGAAAGGAGTGTTTTTCCCAGCTGTAAACTCTGAGGTTTCCTTCTCAGATATTTTAATTATGCAATATGAGGTCAATTGTTTGAAAAAATACCTCAACCAAATTTTCTCATTGGCTAGCCTGTATGAGGACTAGATTGAATATAATGACCCAATTTTAAGTCTTGCAAGAATGTCAGGGCATGGGTTATACTGATATATCCATACAGTTTGAACACATGTTTGCAACTGGTCTGCTTGGATAAATATAGCCTGTAATGCCTAGGTGATGCAAGGTTTTTAGATCTTATTTTCTTTCTCTTTTGTTTACTCAACGATTCACTGCGCATTTACACTGTCAAGCAAGAGTCTCTGTCTCCATTAGGCTTTTATATGCAATTTTTTTAAGGTGATCTAATGTCAAAAGTAGAACCGACACTCTGTTGGTTATTTTTTTTAAACAATATTTTGTTCCGTCGGTATTTCGACGGCTATTTCTTCTAAAAAATAATTTGAATCGTCGCTCTAGTGACATTTGTTTTCTTTTAAAAATGTTTTACATTTTTCTCTAGCGACACTTGATTTTTTTAAAATGTTTTGAAATGTCACTCTAGCAACACTTGATTTATTTTTAAAAAGTTTTGAAACGTCGCTCTAGCGACACTTGATTCCTTTTAAAATTGTTTTTTTACGTCGGTCTTGCGATGTTTACTATTTTATTATTAAAATTTATTTCTTTCGGTATTCCAACATTCTAGCGATGTTTATGTTATCGTCGGAATAGAGACGGTTATGGTATCGTCGGAATAGCGACGGTTATGGTATCGTCAGAATAGCGACATTTTTGGTATCGTCGAAATAGCGAAGGTTATGGTATCGTCGAAATAGCAACATTTTTCTATCATCGGAACAATGACAGTCTGGCTAACGTCGGAAGAGTGATGACTATCTATAAATGTCGGAAATGTGTTGCTCTTCCAAAACTTTATTGAAGTGTCGGAATTACGACATAATGGATAACCACGTTTTGCCCCGCCTCAAAGTGTCGCTCTTGGGATGCCTATGTGTTGCAAGAGAGACATTTTGGCGGTAGAAATTGGGCCAAATGTGCTAGTGGAGGAGCAGAACAAGGTCGTGGTGGAGGCCTTGCAATCGGGACTGCAAGTGTTATAGTTGAAAACATAAACTTTACAAGTGAGCATGGATCAATCAAGGCTGGTACAAGAGAGCCTGCCAACCACCACGATCATCACAGCTTTCGAGAGTCGAATCTTCCCCTTCCCGAGTGCAGAGGTGACCCTAGAAAAACCAGAGCTATGCGTGTAGGTGAAAACATGACCTGAGGTCAGCATTGACCTCACAAAGCTAAAGAGTGGAAATCTACATGCTTTCTGTTGGGGTTCCCATGTTTTGGCCAGATTGGCAAGACCAAAAGATGAGACAACATCAGAACCACTTTCAGACCTCAGGATCTAGCCCTCCTGGGTCCAGAGAGGGATCTCTCTATGATTGTCAACGGTATATGTCTTTGAAGTTCAAAGGTTAAGATATTAGGCTAGTTATAAGGCTCAGGGTTTGTTTTTTTGGTTGTTGGGAATCAGGAAAGAAGGGTTCAATATAAGACAAGGGTGAGCAAAGAGGATTTCAGGCAAAGGAGAGATATTCCAGGGAAACATTCAAGACCATTGGGAAATGGAGTCAGGAAAGGGTTTAATTTCTATTCAATGTGCAGGCTTTCAGTTGGGCTAGTCATCTAAAGCATTGGATCTTAAAAATGATTGTGTGATATAAAATGGTAAGAGAGGAGGAAACAATAAAGATTTAGAACACAAAGTTAAAAACATAAGATCAGAGAGAGACTTTGAACTCTCAATGCTTCGGCCTCCAGCTTGAGGGATCTTAGACTGGTTCAATTAATTGAAAAGGATCCTAGTGAGATAGAGACAGAGTTATAGACCTCCCAGTGTTCCCAATTCATTCAATTAAATCCTGACAAGAACATATAAGAACAGATTCATTTAATTCATACATCAGCTAGCAGGCAATGACATCCACTACACTGGTTAAATTAACTGAAATCAACCCTTACATAACACATTTAGAAGAAAACATCAAAGGCAAGGAGAGAAGAAACATAGGGTACCTAACAAGGGTAAATCCTATGCCATATTTCTGATACGAGCCAGTAGAAATGAAATGAAATGAACCGTGAGATAAAAAGAAATACAGAGATAGAAAAACATCACCACTGCTTTGGATCAGGATCCAAATAAATGTGCCTGTCATATTAAAAATAAATACCAGTCAAGTACAACGTTACCAATAGCTGGATATTTAGTCTGAAAACATCTTCCTCGGCCTATCTTACAACTTTACACAGAGACTATGTCTCAAAATAAGAAGCTTACAATTCTCTGATAACTGATCAACAACCTTTACAATGAGTTTCTTCATGAATTTATAGCTCAAGTGGAGCAGAGAAGGTAGGTGAAAACTAAATGCAGCATTAAAACTCAGAAGAGGAAGAGGGCCGAGGCCCATTCTATTTAAATTCTGAGCATTTATCTCTGGCACTCTTTGGGTGAAAGAATGATCTTATTCAGGCTTCCATTTACTCCAGTGTGACTCTGATGCACTCTGGCTGCAGTACTCTGTAGTAATTTTTTGGTGAATAAGAAAAAAGGTAAATAAATGACAATGAAATCCGCCATACTGCATAACAAATGCTCTGGTAGCTTTGGACTGTGGTCTGGGCGGAATTTTCTTCAGGAACACGGTAAATAAAGGAAACAATATGGGTGCTTGGTCCTTTAGGGAAAGAATAATCTGCTGATGTGAAAACCTGATAGTATTGTTTTCTATGCATTGGGCCTTCCGTGTGATCCATGATGTCTTTGATCTGATACTCTGCCTTCAAATCATTGGATTAAGGCCCAAAATCTTCAATGACAGGCCCTAAACACTCTGTTTTCCCACTGATACTCTTTGCCGCTTCCACATTTGCCTCTGACTGTGAAATCTATGCTTTAATGGCTTTGGGGAAGATTTTACAGAGTTTAAACTATGTTCTTTTAATGCAAGCCATGTTATAACGTCCTCTCAGACCTTTCTTATTTATTTCGGCTCTTGAAAATGGTCCTTTCCTACTTCTCTGTAACTGTACAGAGTTTGTGAATCATGGTGGTTCATTGCCATCCGAAACCCTGCAAAACACGAAACTATGTTAAGAAAAACAAGCATGGGGATGGTGGTGTGGATGACTGCAAAAAGGCAACGTGGCATGGATGTAGACGATGAATATAGCGGCTACTGTGGAGGAAAAACATGAATCAGCAGGAGATGCATGGGAAGACGTTGAGACAGACAATTTAACGTTAAACATTAAACTTTGACCTATGAATGGAATATATGAAGGGACGGGGGAAAAAGTGATTAAAACACGTGGAGTGGTGACGTGGTGGGACCAGGCGATGGCGGGGCTAACTTTAAATATGGATCGTCCGATCTCAAGAGGAGATCGACGGCTGAAAACGCAGTGGAGGGCGATGGACAGTGGGCCAGGGGTACGGTTTCCTTGGTTTAACTCCTGTGCATCTTCGCGACACGATGACCGTTGGATGGACGATCACAGATCGGACGGTGTATAGCGATATCGCGCTGGGGAAAATGCTGAACTTTAACGTGTGATGGGGGGGTGGTTTTCAAACAGTGCTCGGGACACGTGACATGAGATGAATGGAATCACTGTGAAATGGGAAATACCGCTCAACCTCCAAACGTGGTGCGATAGAAACCGACGGTTTTGCACAGTACTCGAGCATGGGGACCACGGCATGGCGCTGACTGTGAAGACCGTCTGATCTATACAGATCGACGGCTGATAATGCACCCGATACAGATCTGCGATAAGCGCCTTCCACCTTGGCACCTGGTCTTGGCGCTGGGTCATTTGGTGGAAAAGTGTTGGGAAAAATACTGAGAGGGGGGGTGAATCAGTATTTAGGGCATACTCAAATCTTTTTACTTTTTCATGCTCTAAAACCCATACGCTACTTTACTTTATCAGACTCGTGTATATACGCGGATACCCTTCACAAAACTCACATATATGCAGAGATCTTAATATGAAATTAATTCATTACTTAGATCCTTACATTTATTCATTCATCAGATGTTTATATAGCAACAGACATGTGCAGTAATAACAGAGTAAATCATCACACATAAGCATCACACATGAACAACAGGATTTTAGGTGGAAACCCAAGTCGGGAGAAAACCACCGCTGCCGTTGTCTCAGCCTTCAATATTTTATTATAGAGAAAACATCTTACAACATATGTGCTGGCGCAGCCTCCTACCAGCACGCAGGCACCCACCTACACTCATTTACCAGCCTCTTCTGGAAGGGAGCTACGACCCCCTGCTCTCGTTTACCAGCCTCTCCTGGAAGGGAGCTACGACCCCCTGATCTCATTTACCAGCCTCACCTGGAAGGGAGCTACAACCCCCTGATCTCGTTTACCAACCTCACCTGGAAGGGAGCTACAACCCTCAGCACCACCATGGACAACGTTTAATCAATTTTCACACTGGATCCAAAGCTTCCTTTAGAACACAACTTGCAGGCCACGTTTCATCATATTTTCAGACTGGACCCACTCCATACATTTGAGCTCAATCATACATCATCAACAGATAGCAGTAACACAGCAGAACAGATCAGACATTTGATACTTCATACTTCAGCAAACCCTAATCTTCATACGCACTTTCCTTTCACTGATCCTGCGTATATACGCGCCTTCGACCATACAAACCCGCGTATACTTTTGTACAAATTACAGAGCTAATTTTACTGTCCATACGCGCTTTCTCTTCAGCAAACCCATGTATATACGCGCTTACTATGCGGCGAACTAGCGTATAGTTCTTCAGACATTTAGGTCATTGCAATTCTTCAGAATAGATACATCACTCAGATTTTACCCTTTACTTCAGACAGATGTTCGCCTCATCTCAGATCTAATCATTCCATAAACAGATCTATCAGATACATACATTCCAGATCTAGATTCCCTTCTTCATCATTTCTTCATTGGTGCATCATACATTCAGATCTTTCATTCAACTGTAACCCTTTCCATTCAGATATGCTTCAGAGAGAAGTATTCATTCAAGCTCAGACTTCTTTCCCACCTCTTGCACAATTATTTTCTTCTCCTTATATAGGGTTACCCTTCATCAATACCATGAGTCAAAACCACATAACTTCCAATGGTATTCTTGGACGGGATCACATAGGCGAATCATTACTCAATACAATGGGTCAATACCATGGTGGTTACCCCTGGTTTTACATATTTAGAGCGCTTTTTCCCATACGCGACTTGGCACGTTATTTCCCGCGTGCATACGCTACTTTGTCTAGACAAATCCGCGTATGCCTTGAAACATACTCTTTTCATCATGTTCTAGCACATACTGACATTCCTTCCATCATTACCTTCTGTACTCATTGTATATACATCAGATTTACATCATTTAACAAGTTCATCAAGACATATTCCATCAAGGACAACTTCATCAAGTAGGTTGCCATCATCTTCATCAAGTGGGTTGCCATCAAGGACAACACTCTGCATCATATTGCCAACAATCTCCCCCTTTGGACTTGATGGCAACCACAATGGTGTTTGATCATCACAACAGATAGATACATTAAGAATACAATGACACCATGTCACTCTTGACACCATTATTTCTCTTTATTCAAACACCATGTCAATCTCCCCCTTTGACATCAAGGGCAAAGGGCGGACCAAAACCAACACAAGTTTTTTTTTTTTTTCTCCTCTTGTAGAAGGAAGCGTTCTGTAGATCTGATGTACACTAAAGTGACCATGCTCCCCCTGAGTTCATGCTGAACCTACAAACATATTTTTCAGTGAAGTACATGACTCTATGACCTTCCTATCACCAATGACTCATACTTACATCAAAGATCCATCCAAGTGGATTTACATATGAGACTCAAATACCCAACCAAGTGGGTTTACAAATTTGACCCAGCTACCCAACCAAGTGGGTTTACAAATTTTGACAAGTCCTTACATGATTGAATATTACAATTTTACATCATGGGTCTCAACAAGAACTTTTTATCAAATTACAAGTATGAATTTTTATGACCAATACCAGAAAGACCTCAAGAGAGAGAGATCATATTACAGATCAATCATAATGCCAACAATGCATTATACTCAGCAAGACTAATGCTCCTCCTGAAAATGTGCATCCAAACATCCTTTCCATATGTCCAAGGCTCCTCCTTAGCTTGTGCACTCTGAATACTTTTAACAACAAGTCATCAGCAACAATCTCTGCATGATCTATCCGGATCTTCGAATCATAAGACTTCCATCATATCCAAAAGATATTCTTCATCAAATAAGCAATTTGGGCTCATCCATAATCTTCAACATAAGAAACCATGTATCATTTCATTAGCATGAGTATAACCAGAATAATGCTAACAGTACAATCATTAGCAGTCAGACTGATGCTCCCCCTGAACCTCTGCTCCTGATCTTCAGCTGTCATCCCAATTCTCTTATCATCAATGCATACGCGACTGTGTCTGCTGGAACTCACGTGTATACGCGGCTTTAGTTCACTAAACCTACGTATGGAAAGTGAATTATAGAAAATTTCACATTCCTCCATCTCCCCCTGAATTTGTCCTTCCTGTACCTGTCTTCTTCATGTCAGATGTTCTGTCAGCAATAATCATAACCAAATTTGCCAAATCAACCATGAGAATCATCATACATCTCTCCCCCTATGACGATACATTACTAATCTCCATAATGTATCTCACATCACTTCTGCAGTCATTAAGAGAAGTAAGCTTCAGAAGCTGATGACTGTAGTAGGGTCAGTATTCCCTACGTTTTTGACCGGTGCCTCTTCTTTTTCCAGCTTTGCTTGTGACTTCTTATAGGGTGCTGGAAATTATCAGATATGTTCATCATACTTATCCTACAATTAGTAGCCTTATGACCAAATGAGTTACAATAGAAGCAGCATCCCTGAAAGCAACCTTTCTTTCTATGCAATTCTTTACCAATCAGATCCCTTTCTTTTGTGAAACTATCATCATCCATGGTAGATGCCATGAGCACTCGCAGATCGTGGTCAGAACCTTCTTCATCCTCACTTGACACTTCATCATTATCTTCATTTGCATAATAACTATTTCCCTTTCCAAGTTGTTTCTCTTTACCATGATGTTCTTCATAAGGACATTTAGCAGCATAATGACCAATTCTTCCACAACCAAAACATTTGAAGGGAAGCTTACCTTTGAATCTTCCAATTCCTAGTTGGAGTTTTCTCACAAAGTTTGCTTCTTCTTCTTCTGATATATAATTTTATTCCTTGGAAAACTTCCTTTTATTTTTCTTTTGCACACGCCTTAAAAGAAACTTCTCTGAATTGAGAGGGACCTCCTTTTCTCATTTCAAAAGCAGTCAGAATACCATGTAATTGAACAATAGTCAGAGTTTGCAGATCTTGCTTTTCTTCAAGAGCAGACACTTTAGATTCAAATTTCGAAGTCAAAGATCTTAAGACTTTTTCTACCAGAGTAGTATCAGTTATGATTTCACCCAAATTTCTCATTCGATTTACAATATCATCTAGACGTAAGAAGAAATTGGAAATACTCTCATCACTATGCATCTTCAAATTTTCATATTCAATTCTGAGGGTTTGGAGCTTTGCACTTTTTACCTTTGCATCACCTTCATAACTTAGAATGATTTTGTCCCATATTTCCTTTGATGTATTCAGCTGCATGACTTTGACAAATTCTGATTTAGTTAAGCTACCTGTTATAGCATTGACCGCTTTTGCGTTTGATTCATAATTCTTCCTTTCAGTTGGATCTGTTGGTGTAGCAGCAGGATATTGATATCCTTGTTCAACCATGGCCCATACAGCTGCTCCCATAGATTGAAGATAAGATCTCATCCTAATTTTCCAGAATAATAGATTACTTCCATTGAATAGAGGTGGCCTTATAGAAAATACTCCTTCACGACTTCCCATTGCGACGGATCTCCTTCAAGCGATCAAGCTTCTGCAGAAGGACCCCCTCTGATACCAATTGTTGGGAAAAATACTGAGAGGGGGGGGTGAATCAGTATTTAGGGCATACTCAAATATTTTTACTTTTTCATGCTCTAATACCCATACGCTACTTTACTTTATCAGACTCGCGTATATATGCGGATACCCTTCACAAAACTCGCGTATATGCAGAGATCTTAATATGCAATTAATTCATTACTTAGATCCTTGCATTTATTCATTCATCATATGTTTATATAGCAACAGACATGTGCAGTAATAACATAGTAAACCATCACACATAAGCATCACACATGAACAACAGGATTTTAGGTGGAAACCCAAGTCGGGAGAAAACCACCACTGCCGTTGTCTCAGCCTTCAATATTTTATTATAGAGAAAACATCTTACAACATATGTGCTGGCGCAGCCTCCTACCAGCACGCAGGCACCCACCTATGCTCATTTACCAACCTCTCCTGGAAGGGAGCTATGACCCCCTGCTCTCGTTTACCAGCCTCTCCTGGAAGGGAGCTATGACCCCCTGATCTCGTTTACCAGCCTCACCTGGAAGGGAGCTACAACCCCCTGATATCGTTTACCAGCCTCACCTGGAAGGGAGCTACAACCCATGGACTGAAGGCTACAACCCTCAGCACCACCATGGACCACGTTTCATCAATTTTCACACTGGATCCAAAGCTTCCTTTAGAACACAACTTGCAGGCCACGTTTCATCATATTTTCAGACTGGACCCACTCCATACATTTGAGCTCAATCATACATCATCAACAGATAGCAGTAACACAGCAGAACAGATCATACATTTGATACTTCATACTTCAGCAAACCCTAATCTTCATACGCGCTTTCCTTTCACTGATCCTGTGTATATACACGCCTTCGACCATACAAACCCGCGTATACTTCTGTACAAATTACAGAGCTAATTTTACTGTCCATGCGCGCTTTCTCTTCAGCAAACCCGTGTATATACGCACTTACTCTGCGGCGAACTAGCGTATAGTTCTTCAGACATTTAGGTCATTTCAATTCTTCAGAACAGATACATCACTCAGATTTTACCCTTTACTTCAGACAGATGTTCGCCTCATCTAAGATCTAATCATTCCATAAACAGATCTAGCAGATACAAATACATTCCAGATCTAGATTCCCTTCTTCATCATTTCTTCATTAGTGCATCATACATTCAGATCTTTCATTCAACTATAACCCTTTCCATTCAGATATGCTTCAGAGAGAAGTATTCATTCAAGCTCAGACTTCTTGCCCACCTCTTGCACAATGATTTTCTTCTCCTTATATAGGGTTACCCTTCATCAATACCATGAGTCAAAACCACATAACTTCCAATGGTATTCCTGGACGGGATCACATAGGCGAATCATTACTCAATACAATGGGTCAATACCATGGTGGTTACCCCTGGTTTTACATATTTAGAGCACTTTTTCCCATACGCGACTTGGCACGTTATTTCCCGCGTGCATACGCTACTTTGTCTAGACAAATCCGCGTATGCCTTGAGACATACTCTTTTCATCATATTCTAGCACATAATGAAATTCCTTCCATCATTACCTTCTGTATTCATTGTATATACATCAGATTTACATCATTTAACAAGTTCATCAAGACATATTCCATCAGGTACAACTTCATCAAGTAGGTTGCCATCATCTTGATCAAGTGGGTTGCCATCAAGGACAACACTCTGCATCATATTGCCAACAAAAAGGGTGAGGGGGCTAGGGCCGAAAGGTGCTAAGCCCTATTATAAGGTGGAAAGTGGGTTTTGGCCCATTCTTGGTGCATTTCAAGGCCAATGAAGGGTAACGATAAGGGAAGAAAGGGGAAATTAAACCAAACCAGGGGTGTGTGCATGGTTTAAAGGGAATTTTGAGATAGTTTAGGAGGACTAAGGGAGGAGTTTTTTTGGGGTGGAAAGGGGGCTTTGAAAAGGGGGACAAAGGGGTGAAATGGAGAATTCTGCAGAGGTACAAGGGGAAAATAAGGGCCTTTTGGAGCACAATTTTTCATCATCAGTGAGGCTTATTGACTCAAGAATAGCAGAGGGAAACAATCAAAGGGCAGGGAACATGAAGAGGCTTCAAGGATGATGTGTTTTCAAGAGAAATGCATTCCTTGAAGGCTCATAAAACAAATTATCCCCTTGCTTGTCAAGGAATTTATAGGGGGCTAACAGTGGCTCCACATGGGGATGGCTTCTTTTTGAAGGAGTTAAGAATTCAGAAAATGATCTTTGGTGCAGGCCAGATGCCTGCTGCTTGAGCCACCTTTCTTCTTTGGTTTTCAGCTGCCACAATCATGAAGACATCAATTAGTAGGAACATTCTCAAACAATCTACCTACCCAGACTACAATCCTATCATTTTTTCTTCTAGGGTGCATTTGGACTAGCATACCCTTTACATTATTCATTTTATAAACAGAAAATAGACCTATTCTAAATCTACCCTTATCACTCCATGAGACCAGATTGGACTGTTGGTCTCATATGTTTCTCTACCTAATCTAAGATCTGTTGGGATTAGACTGTCCAACAGATTTCTTCTCTACATTCTACAACAGAAATTTAAAAAACAGTCAAACTAGGATTAGACAATCTAGTTTGTTGTGGATCCAAGGCATAAAGACAGTTGCACATGGACAAAAACTTGGAGAAAACTATAAAAAAAGCTTCGAAGGCTTGAAATCTAAAGTTTGAAGCATCCTTTTTCCCTTTGTTACTCAATTTTTGAGCTTGTTAGAGTCACTTTCTCTTCTTCATTCAGATCTAGTTTTGGGCATGTTAGAGCTGATTTTTCTTCTTCTTTGCTGGTTCTGATTTTGAACATGTTAGAACCAACTGTTTTCCTTCTTTGGCTCAGGTTTTGATCATATTAGATCCAATCCTTTGAATTCCTAAGGTTCATGTTTTGAGCATGTCTGAACCTCTCCTTTCTTTATGTTTTTGGAACATTTTCTCTTTTTTCTTGAAAACATAACACAACAATGGTATGTACAATGGAAATGGAAACTAGAAATTGGAAATCAGCAGAAGTAGTGTGTGAGCATCCTGCCATTAGTAGGACCCCCAAACAGCTCTGTACCATCTAACTCTTGTAGAAAAAAGGCATTTGGGCCCAAAGTGGCCTAGATGATGTAGGGACCTTGCCACAAACTATCAAACTTGTCGTGTTTTCCTTTGTCCTCTCTCCTTGAATCCCACTTCAGAACTTTATCTCCAATTTTGAAGTTAGCAGCTTTGGTTATTTTGTCAAATACCTTCTTTATATTTTATTGAACCTTTAGAGCTCTGTTATAGACCTCTTCCCTTGTTTGCTGGAGATGAATGGTTTGATTTATCCTCCTTACCATGATGTCTTCTTCTGTCTGAATTTCTTGGACAAGTTTGATCACTAGTACTCCAAGGCTGGTAGGGAAAACTGCTTTTTTTCCATAAACAAGCTGATATGGTGACATGCCAATGGATTTCTTTGTTGTAAGCCTGTCAGCCCACATGGCATGCACTAACTTGTTATACCATGAATTTTTGTTCTCTTCCAACAACTTTTTGATGATGGTCACCAGGCTCTTGTTTGATGATTCAACTAAGCCATTACCTTGTGGGTAGTAGGTAGTTGAATGAAAAAGTGCTATTTGATACTTGTGACAAAAATCAACCATTTTCTTGGATCCAAAAGCAGCAGCATTATCAGTGATTATTTTCCTTGGGTAGCCAAACTGAGAGAGGATATGACCTTCTAGGAACCTAATGATGACTGAATCTGTGGCATTCCTAGTAGGTATGGCCTCTATCCACTTAGTGAAGTAGTTTGTGGCTGTTAAGATCCATTTGCGTTGTGCAGAAGAAGCTGGGTGAAATTCTCCTATGAAATATAGGCCCCATTGCATAAAGGGACCTTCAACAGTGATGGGTTGTAGAGGTAAGGGGAGGAGATTTATTTTGCCTTCAAAAATATGGCAGTTGTGACAGGCAATTATCATCTTATGGATATCGTTGAAAAGTGTAGGCCAATAGTAGCCAGCTTTGAGTATTTTTTTTGCAGTGTCTTTCCAGTTTAGGTGGCCTCCACACTCTCCTGCATGGAATTCTTGTTTAATCCTTTCTGCTTCAGATTTAGACAAACATTAAAGCAATAGGCCATTTTCATTTTTCCAGTATAGTACTTCATTCATTATGCAATAGCTTCTGGCTTTTAGCTTTAAGAATTTGGCCTTGGTCTTTGATAGTTTAGGAGGAGCATTGAGGTTTGTAAGCACATACAGAATGTCAAAATACCAAGGAGAGCTCTAAAACTTCTCCTCAATAGTGGGATCAGGCAATTCTTGCTGCTCATCCAAGGCATATACCATGTTAATGTCAAGGGCTTGTAGATTTGATTCAGCCATTAGTTGAGCTAAGCCCTGACCTTTGATCAGTTTGGCGGGTTTTATCTCAAGTTCGTACTCTAGGATCACAACAATCCATTTTCCCCTCTTCCCATCTGGGTCTTGGGACAAAATGTCTTTAACCACTATATTTTTCACATAGGCTATGGTGTGGGAATGCAGAATGTACACCCTAAATTATTTCAGGGCCTTAACCAGAGCATAGGCCTGTTTTTCCATTATGTTGTATTTCAAGGGTGCATCTCTCAAAGCTTTGCTGAAGAAAGAAATAAGTTGTTCCATTCCCTCTAGATTTTTCTGTAGTAGAACTGAAACTAATGTATGCTTAGAGGAAAATGAAAAGATAAGGAAATATTTTGAGAAATCAGGACTAATCAAGACAGGAGCCCGAGTGAGTGCAAGTTTCACTGATTCAGAAGATTTCTTAGCCTCAACAGTCCACTTAATTCCTACATCTTTCCTTAACATGTTTGTCATATTCCTGAGGTGTTCAGCTAAGTTGGGAATAAACCTCCTGAGGAAGTTAATTTTCCTAATGAAGGACTGTAACTCTTTGATGTTTCTCGGGTTTGTGATTTGTAGTATTCCCTCAACTCTCTGTGGGTCTATCCTAATCCCCTTCTCAGATATGATGTGGCCAAGAAGTTTTCCTTCTTGTAGCCCAAATACAGTCTTTTTAGGATTCAATGACAGACCGAACCTTCTACATTTTTCAAATACTCTTCTTAGGTGTTCTAGGTGTTCTTCCTCAATCTTGGAATAGACTGTTATGTCATCCAGATAGATGACAACGAAGTGTCCTATTTCATCTGAAAAAGCTATGTCCATTTCTCTTTGGAAGGTTGCACCAGCATTCATCAGTCCAAAAGGTATCTTTACATACATAAAAGTGCCCCATGGAGTGGTAAAAGCGGTCTTGAGTTGGTCTTCTGGGAGTACTAAAACTTGGTGGTATCCTGAAAAACTATCTAGTAGGGAGATCCTTTTTGAGCCTACTACCTTCTGAAGAATGTGTTCCATTTTTGGCAAAGGGTAATTGTCTATTAGTGAGGCTCTGTTAAGATTCCTGAAATCAATACACAGCCTGATCTCCCCTGTTTTCTTTCTCACAGCCACTAGGTTTGAGACCCAATCAGAGAACCTAACCGGAATTATTACGCCTACTTCATACATCTTCTTTATTTCCTTTTCCACTGCAGGCAATTGTTTTGGGTTTATTCTGCGAAGCTTCTGCCTGAAAGGTTTCTGGTTCTCTTTCAAAGGTATTTTTTGCTATATGATGTTTGTTTCATAGGCCTTTAAGTCCTCATAGCTCCATGCAAACACATCAATGAATTCTTTGAACAAGTTAATGTATTTTTCTTTCATGTTTGCAGGTAGGGACTTAGCCAATTTGATTATTTTGGGCTTATCTTCAGTGCTTATGTTGCATTCCTCTACATCAGAGTTTGCATGCTCTATAGTGGGATTTTTTGCTACATCATCAAAGTCAAAAAGGTCTTCTAAAGGTGCCAGACCTCAAGGTATGTTCTTATCTTTGGTCTGCAGCACCTCTATTTCTTCACTATTTGTGTTTTCACATTTTTCGTTTGGATTTCCAATCTGTTCGTTCAAAGTGTTTATTTATATGTTGCAGGGTGGTTCTTCCTCATCTGAGGACTCTTCACTTAGGCAGCTACTGTTAGATTTAGAATTTGAATAAGAAAATTCAAACTCGTCTCTGCCTACTAGGAAATCTTCAATCTGTTTATCGCCCTCAAAGACCTGCCAATATTTTTCATTATCCAACACTGCAGGTCTGAATTTGGTCTGAATGATGATCTGTTGGTCACTGGGAGGCTTATGATACGAACTAGTCATGCAGGCTAATCCATTGGAAATTTCGTTCTGTCCTCTGGGGACAAACACCAGATCGTATTCCACAAAGGTTTTCAACAGATCCATAACGTCATTCCTATACGCTCTCAACCTGGGATGTTTCGTCGTGTATTCACCATTCACCTGTTTGATGATTATCTCAGAGTCCCCATGCACGGCTATCCTACGGGCTCCTAGTTTTTTCAACAAATTCAAGCCTAGGATAAGAGCCTCATAATCTGCAATATTGTTTGTACATTTGAAATGCAGGTTACAGGCATGGCTCTCTGCGTAGTCACTCTCTATATTATGTATCCACACTCCTGCTCCTGCAGTTCTCTTGGTGCATGACCCATCGAAATTCATTTCCCATAAAGCTTCGTTCTCGGGTTTACCATTTTTTTGTTCTTGATGTGGTGTATGAGCTTGCGGAGAGTGACTAATCAATTGACTGCATTTTATTTCTGGTTTACTCTGAGTTTTTGTTTCAATGCACTATTCTAAGTTTTTTACGTCTTTCTCCTCTGAGTCTAGAGTAGCCATTATGTTAAAGTCCAAGGGCTCTGTTTCATTGTGCGTATCTTTGTTTTTGCATCCTGACTCCTCCAAAGATTCGTCATTGCAAAGAATGAAGGAGTCAAGATCTGTGTGTACAGAGTATAAAGGTGAATTTTCAGGCTTTTCGGGGCTACTAACCATGAATTTCATTTGTGCCTCCCTGTACAGTCTTCTAAGTTGGCTAAAAACAGGAATTGTGGCATAAACCCCATCCATATGAATTTTTCCTTGTAGCTTGGCTCCCCATGACCTTGATAATAACATGCCATACTTGGGTGGCACATCTTCCACTACAACATCCATGACTATACATTTTGCAGGGATCTGGGTAAGGCTTACACATAGGTCTTTGATCAGGCCCAGACATTTTACTCTGCTAGAGTCAAATGAATATAAATCTTTATAGGGGAGGGTTATCTCTAGGCCTAGCTTTTCCATAACCACCTTAGGCATTAAGTTGTGAGATGCCCCAGAATCATACATTTCATTGTGAAGGATATTGTCATGGATATTAAGACTGATAGAAAAAGGTGGCAATACCCATTCCTGAAACTTTCCTTCTATCTTTGGACTGAAAAGAAGGGCTGGTTGATCATCACTCAGATTTATAGTGTCACTGTTCTCACCTAAATTTAATGCTTTCAAAATTTGGCCCTTATATAGATCCTGAGTGGCCAGCTCAGAGAGTGGGACAAAGATTTTAATTTTTGCAATATCACTCTCCAAATTGAAAGTGGACTGACTCTTTGGAATGTTCAACTCTATTTTGTTGGCCACCACCTTGGTGGAAGAATCAGTGGGCTGATTCTCACTATGCATAGTGTTAGAAACTATTTTATCAGGAGCACTAACTACAGTGCTAGTGCTACTAGTTGGTTGACTTTGTTTATCAGTGTTTTGGTTGTCTTTCTCTTTGTATTTCCCAAAACTCTCAGCTGCTGATTTTCCACTTTCAGTAGTTACTTTAGAAGTTTTCTCAGGCCCTTTCTTGATGGTAACCTCAAAAGATTTGGGTTTGGAATTGTCTAGGCTCTTTTTTCTCCTAAGTTCATACTGTTCTCTGACCGACATGATGGCATTTTCAAAACCCAGTCTGTAATCCTCAAATTCTAATCTTTCCTCATCCCAATATGAGGGTGAGGGTTGATCTTCCTCTGTGGAACAGCTGTGGATTGAGTTTTCTACTTCAAACATGTTTATTGTGTTCCCCTCAGACTCTTCTATGATCCCTTCATCTTCATCAAGAAAGTTCTCTTGGAATGGGGGAATAACTTGTTGATCTGATTCTCTTTGTCTATTAGGAGTGGTGTTGTTTCTTCTAAAGTTATGGTTCTGGTTATGATTCTGGTTCTTGTTCTGATTACTAACTGTGACAACCATTCTTTCCATCATTTGTTGTAGCTTTTCCATGTTTTTGGATATGCGGTCATAATTGGGGTCAGATGTGGAAGCTACATTGTCATCTCTATATGTTACCCTTTTCTTAGCTCTCAATCTTGATTTTTTCTCAATAAAATTTTCCTCTACACTCACTGCTCCTTTTTTCATGTCTTCCAATGTGTTTTAGTCCCTCTCCCTAAGCTGGTAGGCCATGTCAGCATCCAAGCCTTCAGGGTATTTCACTAGAACCATTCCTTGGGGAGGTTTCATGTGTGTTGGAAGAGCATTATAAACACTGTTAAACCTTGTAGCGTAGTCCTGGACACTCTCTCCGACGTTTCTTTTCAGGTTCTTGTATTCTGCTAGGATTTGGAGAGGGTTGGCCTTAACTTCCCACTTGTTTATGAAAGTCTGATATAAAGTAGGAAGGTTCTTGGATACTATTAGGAGGTAGGATTTTGAACCATTTCTTCACATCGCCTCCTAAGCTCTGGGCAAAGATTCTCATTTTGACTGTATCATCATCTATTTCCATGTAGTCAAAAGAATCTTCCATCCTATCTACATGGTGCTGAGCTGTGGTGGACTCTTTTGCAGTGAATTTTGGGATCTTTGATTGATAATCATTGGGTAAGGGTACTAGAGGCTGAGGTAAAACCAGAGGTGCATACCAGGCTGCCATGATGATTTTTTGATGAGGTAGATGGTTAGCTTGAGCAGCTGGTATATGGATGATAGGGATATTATGACCAGCAGAAGACTGATGAGCATATTTAGGGTGGCAGAGCCCCAAGTTTTGAATGAAGTGAATATCAGGAGGTGTAGATGGAGGGGTCTGTCTATCCCAAAGGTGTTTACCACTTTGAGGTGGTGAACCAGGGAACTCAAGGTCTGGTTGGTCTAGGACACTGAATGACCTATTTCTTGGTAATCTGTTTGGTAGGTCTAGGCCAAAAAATGGGTCTGATAGAGCTGTAAAGTCTTCTGGTGTAGAGTTAGCTCTATGGATGTGGCTGGAAATAGTTGAGTGTTTAGGTGTAGGAGATCTCTTGAGGATGCTCTCAGGGTTGTCAACTATTTCAGGGGGTTTTGGGTCGGGATAAGCTCTTGTGTGAACGGTTCTTGAAGCCATAATGTTTTTTTTTGACCAAGAAACTTAACCCTACTTGTTACTTCTATTATGGTTGATCTTGTAATGGGCTCTAGTCTCCCAGTGGAGTCTAATGTGAACTAAGATAATCAGCAGGCCTACTGATCACTAGTGGAGTCTTTAAATCATTTAGGAATTATGGAGTCGCCAGGTGGAAGATTTAGGATGCTTCTGGGGGGTAAACTGTCCACCACAGTGCTTATGAGGTGTCCCTTTCCAAGGATATCCTGAAAACACAGCAAACTCTAACCAGAGATTGACTGGGAGGGCTTTTACCAAATATGTCACCTCTAAAAGAGTGTGAGATATGGAGGCTACCTGGCCCTTTCCAGACTCTGTCTAAGAGTGTGGGGGGAACACAACAAATGTTATAGAGGTTGATCTGTGAATATGAATGTTTAACTGCCAACCTAACCAGAGATTATAGGTTTCTGAGGTTATTATGATGTAGTAAGGTGAGAAATACTCAGAATGTCCCCAGTGGAGCCGCCATTATTTTGCTGATGACAATGGGATAGAGACAAATGTTATCATTTATAGGCTCTCAGATTTCCCCAGCAGAGTCGCCATTATGTTGGGGTTCCCATGTTTTGGCCAAATTGGCAAGACCAAAATATGAGACAACATCATAACCACTTTCAGACCTCAGGATCTAGCCCTCCTGGGTCCAGAGAGGGATCTCTCTATGATTGTCAATGGTATATGTCTTTGAAGTTCAAAGGTTAATATATTATGCTAGTTATAAGGCTCAGGGTTTGTTTGTTTGGTTGTTGGGAATCAGGAAAGAAGGGTTCAATATAAGACAAGGGTGAGAAAAGAGGATTTCAGGCAAAGGAGAGATATTCCAGGGAAACATTCAAGACCATTGGGCAATGGAGTCAGGAAAGGGTTTAATTGCTATTCAATGTGCAGGCTTTCAGTTGGGCTAGTCATCTAAAGCATTGGATCTTAAAAATGATTGTGTGATATGAAATGGTAAGAGAGGAGGAAACAATAAAGATTTAGAACACAAAGTTAAAAACCTGAGATCAGAGAGAGACTTCGAACTCTCAATGCTTCGGTCTCCAGCTTGAGGGATCTTAGATAGGTTCAATTAATTGAAAAGGATCCTAGTGAGAGACATATTTCTAGACCTCCTAGTGTTCCCAATTCGTTCAATTAAATCCTGACAAGAACATCTAAGAACAGATTCATTTAATTCATACATCAGCTAGCAGGAAATGACATCCACTACACTGGTAAAATTAACTGAAATCAACCCTTAGATAACACATTTAGAAGAAAACATCAAAGGCAAGGAGAGCAGAAACATAGGGTACCTAACAAGGGTAAATCCTATGCCAGATTTCTGATGCGAGCCAGTAGAAATGAAATGAAATGAACTGCGAGATAAAAACAAATACAAAGATAGAAAAACATCACCACTGATTTAGATCAGGATCCAAAGAAATGTGCCTGTCATATTAAAAAGCAATACCAGTCAAGTACAACGTTACCAATAGTTGGATATTCAGTCTGAAAACATCTTCCTCAGCCTATCTTACAACTTTACACAGCGACTGTCTCAAAAGAAGAAGCTTGCAATTCTCTAATAACCGATCAACAACCTTTACAATGAGTTTCTTCATGAATTTATAGCTCAAGTGGAGCAGAGAAGGTAGGTGAAAACTAAATGCAGCATTAAAACTCAGAAGAGGAAGAGGGCCGAGGCCCATTCTATTTAAATTCTGAGCATTTATCTATGGCACTCTTTGGGTGAAAGAATGATCTTCTTCAGGCTTCCATTTACTTCGGTGTGACTCTAATGCACTTTGGATGTAGTACTCTGTAGTACTTTTTTGGTGAATAAATAAAAAGGTAAATAAATGATAGTGAAATCCACCATACCGCATAAAAAATGCTCTGGTAGCTTTGGACTATGGTCTAGGCGGAATTTTCTTCAGGAACACGGTAAATAAAGGAAACAATATGGGCACTTGGTCCTTTAGGGAAAGAACAATCTACTGATGTGAAACCTTGATAGTATTGTTTTCTATGTGGTGGGCCTTCCGTGTGATCCATGATGTCTTTGATCTGATACTCTGCCTTCAAATCATTGGATTAAGGCCCAAAATCTTCAATGACAGGCCCTAAACACTTTGTTTTCCCACTGATACTCTTTGTCACTTCCACGTTTGCCTCTGACTGCGAAATCTGTGCTTTAATGGCTCTGGGGAAGATTTTACAGAGTTTAAACTTTGTTCTTTTAATGTGAGCCCTGTTATAACGTCCTCTCATACCTTTCTTATTGATTTTGGCTCTTGAAAATGGTCCTTTCATGCTTCTCTGTAACTGTACAGAGTCTGTGAATCATGGCAGTTCATTGCCGTCCAAAACCCTGCAAAACACGAAACTATGTTAAGAAAAAAATGCATGGGGAGGGTGGTGTGGATGAATGAAAAAAGGCAACGTGGCATGCATGTAGACGATGAATACAACGACTACTGTGGAGGAAAAACATGAATCAGCGGGAGATGCATGGGAAGATGTCGAGATAGAAAGTTTAATGTTAAACATTAAACTTTGACCTATGAATGGAATATATGAAGGGACAGGCGGAAAAAGTGATTAAAACACGTGGAGTGGTGACGTGGCGGGACCGGGCGATGGCGAGGCTAAATTTAAATCTAGACCGTCCGATCTCAAGAGGATATCGACAGTTGAAAACACAGCAGAGGGCGATGGACAGTGGGCCAGGGGTACAGTTGCCTTGGTTTAACTCCCGTGCATCTTCGCGGCACGATGACCGTTGGATGGACAATCGCAGATCAGACGGTGTATAGCGATATCGCACTGGGGAAAATGCCGAACTTTAACACGCGATGGGGGGCATTTTTCAAACAATGCTCGGGACACGTGGCATGCGATGAATGGAATCGCTGTGAAATGGGAAATACCGCTCAACCTCCAAATGCGGTGCGATAGAAACCAGTGGTTTTGCACAGTACTTGGGCATGGGGACCACGGTGTGGCGCTGACTGTGAAGACCATCCGATCTAAACAGATCGACGGATGATAATGTGCCCGATACAGATCTGCGATAAGCGCCTTCCGCCTTGGCGCTGGGTCACGTGGTGGAAAAGGGTGAGGGGGCTAGGGCTGAAAGGTGCTAAGCCCTATTATAAGGTGGAAAGTGGGTTTTGGTCCATTCTTGGTGCATTTCAAGGCCAATGAGGGGTAATGATAAGGGAAGAAAAGGGAAATTAAACCAAACCAGGGGTGTGTGCGTGGTTTAAAGGGAATTTTGGGATAGTTTAGGAGGACTAAGGGAGGAATTTTTTTGGGGTGGAAAGGGGGCTTTGAAAAGGGGGACAAAGGGGTGAAATGGAGAATTCTTCAGAGGTACAAGGGGCAAATAAGGGCCTTTTGGAGCACAATTTTTCATCATCAGTGAGGCTTATTGACTCAAGAACAACAGAGGGAAACAATCAAAGGGCAGGAAACATGAAGAGGCTTCAAGGATGATGTGTTTTCAAGAGAAATGCATTCCTTGAAGGCTCATAAAACAAATTAGCCCCTTGCTTGCTTGTCAAGGAATTTATAGGGGGCTAACACTCTCCACATCTTTATTTCCACCAAGTTGCAGAGCATGAAGGAATGAACACACCAATAGCTAA
This sequence comes from Pinus albicaulis, assembly GCA_034641835.2. NCBI lineage: Eukaryota > Viridiplantae > Streptophyta > Pinopsida > Pinales > Pinaceae > Pinus > Pinus albicaulis. The sequence goes on from CM076577.1 coordinate 211,857,250, forward strand.
GTGAAGTCAAGCAGACTGCAGCCACGAAGACAATAGAATCAATTGAGGCTCAAACAATACAACAGGTGGTTGTAGCTCAGCATGTGGAATTAGAAAAGCTGATCGACAAATTGTGCGGAGAAATTTCAGAAGTGGTCATCCGAGCCACTGTCGCGCCACAAGAAAAGATTGAAAGCCAGATCGCCACTCTCAAGACTTCCAGATCATATATCCAAACGATGAAGGAAGACTTTGAGCAGCAAATTTCTGCATTGTAGGCTAAGTTGTAGCCTGAGGCTCCTCTAAAGGTGCGCGCACAGTGGGCCGCCCTAGTTAAAATTGAATTTGCAAGAATTTTCGCCAATGTTGACAAGGGCTCAGAGCTCCTCAAGATGGCCATAGGACTGTGGACCTTTGTGCAAATGGATACACTTGTAAAAAATATTACTCAGGAGCTACGCGCCAAAGAGAAGGATTTCGATGATCTGCAGGAAACCTTGCCCATGTTCATTCCTTCCCAACGCACGCTTGCCTTCAGACCAGTTAGGCGTTGTGAGATGAGGCTGAGGAGCTCCGCTGGAATAAACAAATTGTCACTGATCACATGAAGACATGGGCTGATGAGGCAATGAAGTTGTTTAAGGAACTAGATGTTGCTGTCAGGAACCTCAATCAGACCTTGCAGATTGTCACTTTGGCCACAGAAGGGCCTACTTCAGAGAAGCTAATAGATATCGTGCAGAGCGCAGCAGATTAGAGTGTGGGAATCTTGGTGCCCTTTGCTGCTGCTATTGAAGAGCTCCAGAACAAGATGAAGAACCCAGTGCCGCTGTGACTCGAGACGAGTCACAAGATTGTGTTGGGGGCCTGTTGGAGCGAGGTCCCCTAAGTCTGAGCTTTGCAGACCATTTTTATGTATTTTTGTAATAGCTTTTGTAATTTTAGTCATGCACAGCACAAGTCAAAGGGCTTTGGGATGGGTCAAATCCCCTCATGAGTTGTAATGGGTAAAAAGGGTAGAATAAGAGGTCGAAAACCACGATTTGTGAACCCTAGATTAGCGTAGGCTAAAAGTATAAATATGAGTCTATATTGAGTCAAAGAAGTCAGTTTTTGGATAATAATAAACGAAAGATGATAGACCTGGCTACGTTGCAATATTTTTTGGGTAAAAGGCTCCTGCTGGATGTGTGCTAGAGACCTTAGTCTTGTTGTGTGCGGACCCTGTTGGCTGTGTGCGTGGGTGACTTTAAGGGTTTTGTATGAAGGATCTAACTCTTATGAATATAGAACTATTGTTGTTGATATCTGAGTCTGAAAGGAATCTATTGTTTATGCTATCATCGTTTATGCATATTATTTCTGATTCCTATATTATTTGCGTTTAGATCACTTGTGCAACTACTTCTGGTTTTAGATGAATGGTTAGTGAATGGATCTAATGATATTGTGTGTTAATATTATATGTTAAGAGCTATTACATGGATTATAGACTTTGTTTAACTTGCACGCCAGATATTATGCATAAATGACCTAAATTTGTCTGTTAAGGGTTTCCTGGTTAGGGCTTCTGTGCGGAGGTCTGTTCATGGTTATTTTGGATCTAAGGGCACCCACATCATTTAAAACTCTCTCAGTGTGTGGAAACCTAGTTCCAGCACCCCCCATATTGCTTCGGGTGAGACTTTGACTTACGCAAGTAGGTCACTCTCGAAAGGGCCAGTAGTAAGAGGGTTTTTTTGGTTAACCTCAACTTCGAACTTGGGTCAAGACCCTTCAACCCAACATTACCAGACATTAAAAAAAAAATCGTTATGTTCTTACTTAGGTGCAAAGTCTCAATTCGAATACTCAGGAGGCAAAGTGTCAAATTGTGGAGCAGGAGCATGCTTTTATAACAAATTTGAATTTCGGACCCCATGATTTTTTTCATATTTGGATCATTTAATGGAGATATGGTGCAAGATTTGACCATATATGCTCAATAAATATGCTTTCCCCGCTCCTTTTAACAAAAACTTCCCTTTCACGTCAAATTTTTCCTTCCAATAGTCATATTTTTGGTTAACTTTGATGAACCTCCTTCCATTGTCATAGCTATTCCTCCCTCGTCGCAGTTCCTTTTTACTTCGACATACCCTTGAGTATCGCGCAGTGATCTTCCTTCGGTGCAGATCCCTCGGACTTCGCCATACTCCTATCTATCACTTGATTATCTTCCTTCAATGAAGTCCTTTACTGCAGAGTAGTTTATAGTCTAGTGCCCACTTTCAACTGCGGGTGGCACTAACACTTCCCCCTTTCATTATTCAGTGTGAGGTTCCAAGGGATAGAGTCATCCCTATATATCTTCAATCTACTACCATTCACTCATCCTGGCATCAACTGCCCATCCAACTTTGTAAGATGAATTGCACCTCCATTAAAGACATACCTAATGATATATAGTCCTAACCAATGTGTTTGAATATTTCCTAAGAACTTTGCGAACTTCCTATCAGACAATAATAGAAGGTCTCCTTCTTTGAATATCTTCTACTTGATGTGCCTGTCATGCCAAGATTTATCCCTTGTTTTTTGCACTTGCTGATGATAACATGCAATAAAAATGCCCTCTTCAAGAGCAAGTGATTTCTCCATCCTTTCCTCCATTTGTCATGATCTTCCATGTCTGTGAATGCTGCAATTCTCAAACTGGCCACAATTTACTCCATAGGAATGACTTCTTCTTTTCCATAGACCAACCGAAAAGGTGTCTTTCCTATCAATTTCTTGCATGTTGTCCTGTATGCCCATAACACTACTGGAATTTTCATATCCAAGTCATTTTTGTTCACATTGCATACTTTCGTGAGTGAATTATCCAAAATCTTATTGAAAGCTTCAACTGTCCCATTCACTTGATGATGATATGGTGTACTTTTTTGATGGTACACTTGAAATTCTTCAGTCAATGCCTCAATAGTCATATGCAAGAAATGTAAACCCCTGTAAATCATCAAGATATTTGGACACCCAAATATGGACAAAATATACTCAAATATGAACTTCACAGTGGTATCTGCACTGCAATCCTTACTGGCTTTGCCTCAACCCACCTCATCAAATAATCTGTTGCAATGATTATATATCTTGCACCAGTCTTCTTTCCTGGTGGGTTAATAGGTCTGAAAAATTCAATAGCCAAATTATCAAATGGTTGCAATGTCTCCAATGGATTCAATGGAATTTCATCTCTCCTAGAGGGTCTTCATGTTCTTTGAGATGCATCACAAGATCGAAAAAAATCCTTTGCATCCTTATTCAATGTGGGCCATCGTAACCCAAATCTTAAAATATTTTGTGCAGTGGCCTTCCCTACATAATGTTATCCTACAACTCCTCCATGTGCTTATGCTAAAATACTCTGCCTTTCATGCTCAGATAAATATCTACACAGTATTTCATTTGGTCCCTTTTTGTACAAATATCCTACAATCAATGAAAAATCAGCTGCCTTGACTACCAACTCCTTCTTTTGCTGTGTAGTGTACTCCGCGAGTGCCATTCCTATAACCAAAAACTAAATAATATTTGTGAAGTGATCATCTGCAACCCTTATTGTGAATAACTATGCATCTGGCAAGTTATCCTCAATGCTTGTTGGATCCTCTTATGTTTCTATCCTTGATAGATGATCAGGTCCAACGTTCAATCTTCTTGGCTTGACTATAAATTCAAAGTTGTACTCCTGAAACAACAACAACCACCAAGATATATTTCCTCCTAAAACATGCTTATTTACCAAATACTTAAGCGTGGATTGATTAGTGAACATATTGAAGTGCGCACCCAACAGATAATGCATGAACTTATGTAATGAATATACCATAGGCAACCCTTCTCTTTCTACCGTGGAGTAGTTTTTATCCACCTTGGAAATTTTTCTTCTTGAAAAAGCTATGTGGTGTCAATTTCCCTTCTCTTGGCTGTGCCGATACTATACCCAGAGCTATGAAAGAGGAATCAACATGTACATGAAATTCCTTATTCCATTCCAAGAAAACTAGAGTAGGCACAGTTACCATATTCTCCTTCAGTAGGTTGAGGCTCTTTTGGCATTCTTCGTCCCAATGAAAAGAAAAATATCTCTTCAGTAGCTTCTCCATTGGCGCGATTATCTATGCATACGCCTTTATAAACTTTATGTAGAACCCATTGTGTCCAATTTTCATGCATAGTTTCTTCACTGTCTTAGGTGGCTCCAGTTTTACAATAGCAGCAATATTTGTGAGGTCTACCATCAATCCCTGCTTACAAAAAACATGCCCAAATAGTATACCAAAAGGTAGACAAAATATGCACTTCTTCAAATTCAACGATATTTGATACTATGTATAGGTATCTAACATCAATCTCAAGCTTGAAGCATGCTTCTTCAACAACCCAAAGACTGTCCAATCATAAAATTAAACCTCCAAAAATTTGTGTATAACTCCTTGAAAACTATGACTACAACTCTTGAAAATATGTCAGGAGAATTCTTCAAACCAAAAGGCATCACAGTGTACTGGTAACAACCCCACTCTGTAGAAAAATTTGGCCTATGTTTATCTTATAGCGCAATTTTGATATGGTGGTAACTCGAAAATCCATCTATGAAAGGATAAGATTCATGTCCTCCTACTTTGTCCAATACCTCATTCGTGAATGGTGTGGGAAAGGGGTCATGCACACATGCATGATTCAATTTCCTTAGGTCCACACATATTCTGATCTCACCCTTCATCTTCTTTTCCTAAACTACCATAGGACTTACCCATTCAATTTCTTCGACCAATTCAATGATCCCTACCTTGATTATCTTTTCTAAATCTCCCTTCACTTTTTCATTTTATTTCAGATTCAACTTATAAGGTCTTTGTTTTACTAGCTCCATGTCAGGTTTCAGAGTGATCCTCATAACTCCTAGGTCTCCTACTATACCTCTCAATTCTAAAAACTTTGTGGGGAAGAGCTCTTGATACTCATGCAATAGCGTAGTAACTTTGATAACCGTGTCTTCATCCCAATAATATCCAATCAATGAAAATTTTGGTTCTTCTTCTGACCCAATATTCACCTTCTTCATTTTCACGGGCTATGTTATGTCAGGGATTTCAGGTTCTGGTCCAGTAAATTCATGATGTACTTCGGACTTTGGGATATCAATATTGCACAGATCCTCATCATCCTCTTTCACTATCACATTATAGCATTCTAGTGTGTGCTGTTACTACATGGTCCAATCAGGCTACGTCCAAGTTAGCGCTGTTGTAGTCTTAAAAATCCATGCTCTAACTTGTGGAAGGGCTTCATCAATGCACAAATAATCATCTTCAAAATTAAAGGTTATGAGGAACCCTTCAACTAAATATGTCCAATTCGTCGTTCCATGTTGCAACTCTGTCTCAATATACCAATTCATAGGTATCATGTCTAATGTGTGAAAGAACACATGTACCCACTCTAGCTCTGGATACTCTCCCCAAAACAAAGTCCAATGAAAAATATGCTCCCAGGGTCATCCTTACCATCATATTTTACTTAAATTCTTGTATTTACTTGGCTAAATCTAATATTCATCAATCTGCGATACTCTTTCCAAATTATGATATTTTCTTTAGGATTACCCCACCATCTAGCAGGTGTAGATATCAAGGCTACATCCAACACTTAGAACCTTTGTTCTTATGGAACTTATCCTTCAAATTGATAAAGAAACATAATTACATTGCCTATACCATCATAATAAGGAAATTTCACACCTCTAAAGTTATATAGTGAAGTGATCTTGCAATTCTGTTACATCGTCTTGTAGAGACTTCATGCAACATGTTCTTCCAATTTTCCAGTTCTTCGTAAGATTCTGAAATATAGGAATTATCATGTTCCTATCTTAGCCTTCCATCTACAGTGGGATTAATCCAATCTTCCTCCTTAGTTGTTATCTTGTAGATATTGTCAATATCTTCCTCACAATACTCAAGGCGGACATGCTCTGTATAGCACACTCCTTCTAATGGATCTAAAGGAACAATGACCCTTAGATCGCCTTTTTCGAACACCATTTGTCTCCTTTTCAGATTGATTATTGTGTTAATATCAAAAGCCCAATCCAATCCAAGTAGTGCTAGATATTTATTTCTATCATCTACAATCTCAATTACTTTGAAATATGCAACAACACACACTCCTTCAATATCTACTAAAACTCAAGGTAGCATTCCCATAGGGATGATCTTCTGTTGGTTAGCAATTCTCAATTAAATCGATGAACATTGCAACTTTGGCTTCCCCATGTGCTCCCAAGTTTTCTTAGGTAACATATTGGCATCAAATCCTAAATCCAGGATTGCCTGATCCATGTCATACTCCCCGATATGCGTAGTTTGTTTCATCTCCCTTCTTGTTCTCTTCTTATGTCAATTAAATTTGTTGAATGAGTGAGACTCACTTCACTGTTCTTATTTACCAGCATAGGAATCTATATTCTCTTGGAGTCCTTGGACAACCTTTTTATCTCTCAATGACTTCATGTAGGTCTGCAAAAATGATCTTACATTAGGGTAATTTTTAGGTCTAAAATGGGCCTCCTAAGAAAAATGTACAACCAAAATAAAATTTATAAGAACCAATAGGATTCAAGATTATGATGTCAACCATGAGGGATGACTCACCTTTTTTGGAGTAAAAAAGTAAAAAGAATAAAAAATAATAAAATAATAAAACCACTTTTTCAACCCATATTTTCAACTTATCTTCCTAAGTTTTTACTCAAATTGCGAGTGAGATTACTTGTTGGACAAAAAATTTAATTCCTCATCCAATGAGTACCCATGTTGCATACTTTTGATGGACCCTGCTACACGAAAAATGAGAAATACATGAAAAACGTCATTGCATCTCATTTTTTGTGTAGCAAGGTCGATTGAAAGTATGAAACATGGGTACCCGTTGGATGGGGAATTAAATTATGCATCCAACGATTACTACCGCTCGAAATATGAGTAAATAATTAGGGAGATAAGTTGAAAAAATAGTTTTATTATTTTTTATTATTTTTACTTTTGTTTTTTACCTCCAAAATTTGAAAATGTAATCTATTCTTATTTTATTATTTCCACTATTATTTTATACTGAAACCGAGGGATCTTTTTGCAGTCTTCCTAACCCATATGTCTTCCATTAGCCTCTTACCTTCGTCCACATCATCTCCTGTCTCTATGCCACTTCTAGTTACTATGTTGATGCACATGTCATCTTCCCTTGGTTCAATAGTCATATTTTGAAAATTCTACGTAGGTTGAGGGTTCCTTTTCTCCTACATATTTTTCATAAGGACCAAACATTATTCTATCACATGATCAAAATATTTACAATACTTACATGTGGAGGTAGAATTCCGACAATCTAGCGCAAACTGTGCCACTTCGCTATAGTTGTAACATATGAGCTACCCACATCCTCGACCATTGCCTCCTCCTCATCCTCATCCTCTTCCTTGGAATCTTCCTCGATCGACATGCTGATATTGATCCTCATGTGATCAGGAGATCATGTGTTTTTCTCAAAATTTAAAGTGCTCGAAACTGTATAGAACTTGAGCGACCAGAAAGGTCTCGTTGTTTCGATTATGGTGTCGTGAACAGTTCGAACAATCGATGTCGTATGAGGAATATATCGTGTTCTGTTTTCTTTCTTAAACAACTAAAATTTTTGTGATAGGGTGACTGGGTTGCCCAGTCAGCATGCAGGTACAGTCAATAGGTGGCATATTTTGGGAACATTCCTTTTTCTAAAACCAAATCAGGTTTTGACATGTGGCTGTTTCTGGGACATTGGATGGAGTTGTACAAGTTTTATTTGGGCCATTAGATGAGTGACACGTGGCAAGCCGAGAGGCTACCACATGTCCTCAGGAGGTTGGAGTAAAATTTATTTGGAGTCTGGGGAGTTCTACCCCATGACCTGCATGGTGCCCACGAAAGCCTCCGACCAACTCACCTAACACGAGTTTATTAACCTATCAGTCTTCCGCATTTAAATAATTTTGTAACATTTTTAAGGTTGGGGGGGGGGGGGGGGATAGATAGTGTTCCCAACCCACTGGCGGCCCCAAAGGTTGTGATCACATAACAGTTGTAAACCGTGACATATAACATTACACTGGCGGCTTCAAACCTTAACTTCGATGACTCGTCAATCTTGTTCACATGGTTAGTTGCTCCAGCGGTTATTTAAATTCTCCGATAGTTTAAACAAAACTGCAACATTAAAACTCAACACTGTCACATGTGGTTATCCTTGCGGTTCGGTGATAGTTAAGCTGGCGGTTGCGGGAGCTCCAAGCTGAACTCTAGTTAAACTGTATGGTCCATGGTGGTTAGACCGTGAGTTCCGCTCCATGTTTATGACCGCGGGGTTTCAAGGGTTCGCATGTGGCCAACCCCTCCCCAAAATTCAATGGTATGGTTAACAGAAAGTCAGATTTGGATCGCACCCTTAAATTTAGGGTTTTTTGCTAATTTTTAGTAGTAGTTAAGTGCCGTCTCCACTTTTAGTGGAGTTTTTCTAGCTGATATTGGGAAAAATGCTTTGGGAGGTCAATTTTCGACCAATTTGGGTGAAACAAGAGTCTACCTAGACTAATTTGAGCATTTAGGAGCCACTGGTGTAGAGAAAATAGCCATTAGAGGCTAGTAAACACATGCATTTTTCAATTTTGAGAATAATGACAAAGAGGGACATGCCATTGGGAGCTGGACCTGTAGATGTAGCCTAGGAGGGGTGAACTGCTTCATCATGCCTACTATGTAAAAATTATGTGTGATGTTTTTTCTCTGTTATACACTACTATAAAATGTTATTTAGGCTTATTTTCATGCTTAAAACTCACAAATTCATCTATGTTTCATGGTTAAAACACTCATTCCTTAAGCAAACAAATGGAGACAAATTGTACATTTTTTTAATACTGAAAGGACACTTAGCACAACAAACTAATACATTCCTTTCAGATCAGGTTGGTATCAGAGCCAGTTTTATTCTCTAGTGTTTTTGTGTGCAAATATTTTTTTAAGTGTTTGCAAGGCTTTTCATGCTTACTAGGCTCAAGCTTAAGAGAGGAGAAGGAAAATTGGTGGAAGCAAGAGGTTCTCAAAGTGAGCCACAGAAAAGGAGGGAAAGATTGCCACATTCTACCACCTAGTTCACCTCCAAAATAAGAAGAAGAAGCTATAAGAATGCCTCCAGGAGAAGAAGAAACCCATGAAGAGGTGGATCCCAAAGAAGAAGAAAGACTGTTTAGGAAATCATTCCTTGACATGACTGAAATGGTGAGAGTCCTTTATCAAGAAAGGAATGAAAGACTAGAAGGAGAAGGATCCAAACTTCACAAGGAAGGTCAGTGATAATTAGGAGGCCATAATGATGAAGATAAATCAAAGAAGGGAAATGGAGGAAATGGAGGCAGTGGAAAGTCACCATCCTCACCCTCATCATCATCATCCTCTACTTCATCTTCAATACACAAGTCAAAGAACACTCGTAAAATTCCTTTTCTAATTTTTTTTTTTTTTTAATTTTGAATTGCTAATGTTTAATGGTGAAGTCAATGCGGAAAATCTTGATAATTGGAGTCTATTTTAGAATTCAGAACCTTCATGATGATGATACCAAAATCCAACTAGCTTCATTGAGGATGGAAGGTGTAGCTCTTGTTTGGTGAGAAGCCAAGACAAAGGAGGAGATCAAAAATCATGGTAAGATTATTCTATCATGGAATGATTTTATTACTGCAATAAAACAACAGTTTTATCCATTAGCTCACATGCAGAAAGCCATAATGAACTGGAAAAAATTTAGACAATTGAAAGGACAAAATGTACAAGACAACACCCAAGAATTTAGGAGAAGAACTCTCTTATTAGGGGTATATTTGTAGAGTCAAGATAGTTTTCTCAAGTAAATAAGAGCCTTACATAGCTACCTAAGACATACTATTCTCATGTTTAACCCTACAAGTCTAGATAAATTTTGTGTTCAGGCCACACATATAGAAGCAAGAGGGAAACAAATTACTGATGAGAGTAGGAAGAAACCTTTTAAGGGGAAAAAAAAAGAGAATACCTCAAAAGGTAAGGGAAAAAAGAATGCATCTGTCAAGAAAGAGGGAGAGAAAGTGGTTTGTAAACATTGTTAAAGAGAAGGCCATGAAGAGAAAAAGTGTTGGAAATTACATCCTGAGAAAAGACCCAAGTATAACAATAAAAAAAGGAAGCAGAAAATTGCAGCTACAACTCAACATGACTTAGGAGAGGATTCAGGTGATGAAACTAAAATTACAGCCATGGGATTGAAGAACATGAAGGGGAGAGAAATTGAAAAAAAACCCAGTACTAGTACATCAAATTGTCACATACAAGCTCCAAATGAAGAAGAGATAATTGAACTATTTCATGTGAGGGCCATACCCAAACATACCAAGATAAAAAAAATGTTTGAAAACGGGTCACAAGAAAACTTAATATCTGAAGACTTGGTCAAGAAACTTAATCTTGAGACCATTCCACATCCAAAACCATATCCACTTGGGTGGATTTGTAAGGATGCAAATTTACAAGTTTCAAAGAAGTGCATATTGCACTTTGCAATAAATGCACATTTTGTTGGCACAGTTGAATTAGATGTGGTTCTGCTTGATATTACATGTATTGTGTTGGGAAATACTTACTTGTATGAAAAGAAAGAGATCTTCCATCTCCATGAGAAAAAATACCATTTATTCAAAGATGGAAAGAATTTCATTGTTAGAGCACATCGCAAGAAGACAAATATTACAATGGTAAATGTTGGATAGGTAAAGAGGCTGGTGAATTCAAGTAAGAATTTTGTTCTTTTAATGATTAAGCCTAAAGCTAATGTTAATCATGAGTCATTTGAAGATTGTGATCCTAAGTTGAAGTCAGATTTATATTATGTAGTTGATGCATGTCATGAGATATTTCAGGAGCCAACATGATTTCCTCCAAAAAGGGAGATTCAAGATGAGATTCAGTTGCAACAATATTTTCCTCTTCCAAACATTGGCATGTATCGCATGTTGATAATGGAGAATGCTGAAATAAAGAGGAAAATCAAGGACTTGTTGGACAAGGGACTCATAAGGCCAAGCACTTCGCCATGCAATTCACCCATAGTCTTGATTCCAAAGAAAGATGGGATTGGTGCATGCGTGTCAACTTTAGAGATTTGAACAAGATAATGGTAAAGAATCGATACCCACTCCCAAGGATAGATGATGTGCTAGATCAACTGAAAGAAGAAATTTTTTTCTCTAATTTATATTTACGAAGTGGATATCATCAGGTAAGAATTGCAGAAAGTGACATATGGAAGACTGCATTCAAAATAAAACAAGGACTCTTTGAGTGGCTGGTTATGTTGTTTGGTTTGTATAATGCACCAACGACTTTCATGCGTGTTATGGATAATGTTTTGTGTCCATTTCTTGATGAATTTGTGATTGTGTCTTTAGATGATATACTCATTTTCAGCAAAACAAGAGAAGAACATGTCTTTCATGTGAAAAGGGTGCTTGATGTTTTGAAGAAAGAGAAATTATTTGTTAAGATGTCAAAGTGTGAATTTGGAAATATTTCTCTAGTTTATTTGGGACACATTGTAGGAGGAGGCGAGTTGAGAATTGATCCTTCTAAATGTTGGGTGTGGAGCCTGATTATCTTGTTTATTTTGTATCACAACATTGGACCCCTGTACCTTAATGGGGCGCCAACGCTGCCCGTAATTAAAAGCTGCCTAGGGAGTCTAGGGGGGGCCACTACTACTTTATGGAGCCCCCCCCTGGTGGGGGGTTTCGGGGGCAGTGCCCCCGAAGCTAAAAATAGATGTAAAATTGCCTTGCAAAAGTATATTAATTTCTAGTCAATCTGTGCCGTTCATTAGGTAGATGATCTGATGGTAGAATTTATGTTTAGTTTAGGGGTTTTTTGCCCTAGAAGGCAACCCCCTCGCTTGTATGAGGGTATGGTATTGTGGCTGTGTATTGTATGTGTATTCTCAGAGTGAGAAACATATAGGGAGACTGTGAGTGAGAATAGAGGATATTACAGCGGATATGTTGTAGGTTGTGTCTCTTCATTTTGATGGATAATAGAAAGGAAGGACTGGTTGTTCGGGGTGGATGTAGCTCAAACTGGGTGAACCACGTATATCTGTGTCTCTTTGGTTTTATGTGTTTTGTGTGCTTGTGTTTTCTGCATATTTTATGTGTTGCATTTCTCTGTAATATATAATTTTCTAACACTAAAGTGGAATCCATTGTGAATTGTCCCACTCCCAAAACAGTAACCAATGTAAGACATTTTTTTAGGCACAAATCGGTATTGGAGAAAGTTTATTGCTAACTATTCTGCCATAGAAGCTCCTATACCTGTAGTGAAAAGTGTGAAGAAAGGCTTCCAATGGGGAGGAAAACATAAAAAATCTTTTAAAGCTTTAAAAGACAAGATCAGTTCAGCTCCGGTCCTTGCATTACCCAATTTGAGACAGCCATTTGAGATACAAACCGATGCTAGTGATTATGCCATGGGCGCAGTACTTTTGCAGCATGGTAAGCCTATCACTTTTCATTCTGAAACATTCAATGGTGTTGTAACCAATTATCCTACATATGACAAAGAGTTTTATGCATTGGTACAAAGCATCAAGAAGTGGAAACACTACTTGATGGGTAAAGAGACGATTATACATACCGATCACCAACCATTACAATACTTACAGTCGCAAACAAAATTGCAGCAATTGCGACATTTCAGATGGATGGGATTTATTCAACAGTTTCACTTGGTTATAAGGTAAAAGAAAGGTATTTTCAATAAATTTTTTGATATGCTTTCATGGCCAATTATAAGTGCTTCTACTTAAAAATTATTCGATTGTACATGAGAGTTACATAGAACAATATGCATCTGATGCTGATTTTCAAGATGTGTATGCTAGTTTAAGTGAAGGGAATCAAGTTGAGGAAAATGATTATCACATGCATAACAATTTTTTGTTTCATTTGGGCAAGCTGTTTATACCACAAGGAGAGAGACTTAGTGTCATGAGAAAGTCTCATTCGTCTCTTATTGTTCGACACTTTGGGGTAAGAAAAACAGTGGCGCATCTACAGAGGTATCGCTATTAGCCTCACATGATAGATAGTGTGTCACGTTTTATAAGAGGTTGTTCTATGTGTGCAACAAGAAAGCCTAGCTATAGGAATTTTGGGTTGTACACGCCACTACTGGTACCATCAAGGCCATGGGAGAGTGTCTCCATGGACTTTGTTGGAGGTCTACCTATGTCAAGAAAACATCATGATTATCTTTATGTAGTTGTGGATATATTCAGTAAAATGTGTATACTTATGCCATGTAAGAAAACCATTATTGCTGAACAAACTGTTGAACTTTATTTTCAACATATATGGGTTCATTTTGGTTTCCTAACTCCTATTTTTAGTGACAGGGATTCTAGGTTCGTTGGGAATTTTTGGTCCAATATTTGGAAGATGATGGACACAAAGTTGAAAAAGAGTATTTCTTTTCATTTGCAAACTGATGGCCAAATCGAGGTAGTAAACATAACTGTTGTGCATCTATTGAGAGGATATTGCAGCAAACATACCAAGTTGTGGGATGAAAAATTTCATTACGTTCAGTACGCTTACAACTGGGCAAAGCACTCTTCTACAAATACTTCACCTTTGAAGCCTGCTTTGGGTATTTTCCGAAATTGCCATTAGACTTCATCTTTGAGAAGGATGTTGCAATTGATGGGCATAGTGATATTGACAAGGCTTGAAATTTCATTGAGAAAATTTAGATTATTCATCAACAAGTTCAAGAATAGCTTGAGAAGAGTCAAAGAAAATACAGGGAGAGGAATGACAAACATAGAGTTGATCACAAGCTTCAAGAAGGAGATGAAGTATGATTGCACATAAGCAAAGAAAGGATGCAAGGAGAAGGTAAAAAGCTCAAGCCCATTCGCTATGGTCTATTCAATATCATTAAAAAGTTGGTAATAATGCATTTCAACTTGACTTTCCTTCATATATGCAAATGTATTCCATTTTCAATGTGGAAAATTTACGTTTGTATGAACCTCCTTTGATTGATGGTCAAGGAAGTGATATTCAACTGCCATCTATAGAATATTTCTCGCCAGAAGTTCTAGACAAGCTGAAGGAGGATTCCATCCTTGACAGGAGGACACACACTTCTAAGAGGGGAAGTGTCAATTATCTTCGAATTGGGTTCAAGGGCAACAAAACAAGTAAGGCAAGGTGGATGGAAGTTGAAAAGGTGAGGGATCTGTACCCTCATCTTCTGAACAGGTAATTAAAGTCTTTTGGGGTCCAAAATATTCCCAATGGGAGGTGTGATCAGGAGATCATGTTTTTTTCTTAAAATTGAAAGTGCTTGAAGCTTTACCAAACCTGAGTGACTGGAAAGGTCTTGTTGTTGCGATTTCGGTGCCGCGAATGGTTTGAAAAACCGATGTCATATGAGGAATATATCGCGTTCTGTTTGTTTTCCTAAACATATAATTTTTTTGTGATAGGGTGACTGGGATGCCCAGTCAGCATGCAGGTATAGTTAATAGGTGGCATATTCTAATAATATTCCTTTTTTTGAAACCCAATCAGGTTTTGACACGTGGTTATTTCTGGATCATTAGATGGATTTGTACGAAGTTTTATTTAGGCCATTAAATGAGTGACACGTGGCAAGACCGGAGGCTACCACGTGTCCTCAGGAGGTTGGAGTAAAATTTATTTGGAGTCTGGGGGGTTTGACCCCGTGACCTGCATGGCGCCCTCGAAAACCTCTGACCAACTTGCCTAACATGAGTTTCTTAACCTATTAGTCTTTCGTATTAACTTATTTTGTAAGGTTTTGAAGGTTGTGGGGGGGGAACCGCCAGTGGTCCCAACCTGCTAGTGGCCCCAAAGGTTGTGGTCACATAATATTTGTAAACTGTGACATATAACGTTACAGTGGCAGCGTCAAACCTTAACTTAGTCAGCTCCGTAAATCCTGTTCACATGGTTAGTTGCTTTAGTGGTTATGTAAATTCTTCGATAGTTCAAACAAAATCATAGCATTAAAACTCAACACTATCACATGTGGTTATCCTTGCGGTTCGACGACAGTTAAGTTGGCGGTTGCGGGAACTCTGAGCTGAACTCTAGTTAAACTGTATGGTCCAGGGTGGTTAGACCGTGAGTTTAGCTCCATGTTTATGGCCGCGAGGTTTCAGGGGTTGTTATGTGGCCAACCCCTCCCCAACATTCAATTTTATGGTTAAAAGACAGTTAGATTTTGAGCGCACCCTTAAATTTAATGGTTTTTGCTATTTTTAGCAGCAGTTAAGTGCAGTCTCCACTTTTAGTGGAGTTTTTCTAGCTGATATGACTACAAGGAAAATACCCTCTAGTAGATGTTTTTGAAGAACCCCTTATAACAATACCCTAGACATCCTTTTCTAGTGGAGGTTACTAGAGGAGGTTGGTGGGCGGAGGTTTTTGCGGATGTTTATCATCTGATGCACTTATCATCGTAAAACTCACTGGTGCTTTCAACAAGAGAAAGCACCGGGGCACACACAACATTAGCACACCGAACACCGTGCGATCTGTACACACCCATCAGGTGCATTGTATTAATGTAGCGCATGGGTGCTTTACAATTCTTCGGCACCAGTGCCTCATAAAAAAACGCACCAAAATAGAAACTGCCTAGTGTGGTATTAAGCAACCACATCGGTGCGCCCATAAAACCCCGCACACCAGAACAGGGTTAAATAAAAAAAATTACGGCCAAAAAACCGCATTTTTCACTTTTCTCAGTGCTCCAGAGCTCTCAAGCGCTGGTGCAATTTATGCTTGTCTGAGCCACCCTGACATCGGTGCTCCCATTGCATCCATTGTATGCACTGCTGCTATGCATTACCCACCAATCTCTAGCTTGAATTTTGCAAAATGGTGGGAAAATTTTATTTTGAAAATTCTACAGCCAATATGCCTCCTCGACGGCCAAATGTACAGGTATTATTTTTTGTTTTTTCCATAATTAATCCTTTTAGCGGATTATAATTTCAAATGACCTTAAAATTAACCGTTTAAAAGAAAAAAAAATTGTCGTGCGGTGCTCTCGAGCCATTCGGCTCGCACCGATTCGTGGTGCTGCCTGTAAATTTACGGGCCACACCACAACCAGTGCTAACAGTATCTGCACTGGATCTAGGGTAGTACCGATAGGCGCACCATGTTATTTTAAAATATTTAAAAAAGTGCGGTGCAGTCGTTTACCCGGCCGAACCGTTGACCATGTGGAATAGCGGAAATGCGGTGCATTGATTGAAATATACGCCCCGAGGCGGTTAATCTTGTCAGCGCACTGCATTTCACATTTCAACAGGGTCAACGGTGCAGCCTGGTAAACCGGTGCTAACGGTATCTGCACTGGTTCCGGGGTGGTACAAAAGGTGCATGTGTTATTTTAAAATTTTTAAAAAAGTGCAATGCGATCGGTTACTCTGCCACATCGTTGACCAAGTGGAATAGTGGCAACACAGTGCGTTGACTAAAATATCCACCCTAGGATGGGTATTTTTTTCAACACACCGCATTCCACATTTTGACATGTTCAATGGTGTGACCTGGTAAAATACAACACCATTGACTATTTAATGATGTCAGGAGGTCGGTGCACTGACCGATCTGTACGCCCCGAGGTGTAGAGTTTAGTTAGTGCACCGCACTCCTGACACCATACAGAGTCAATGGTGCGTTGAAAATTTTCAGGAGCACCACTACCGATGCATTTAATATTATCTGGTGCACTACCGCTGGTGCGCTCCATAAAAAGACACACTAGGACTGGTGCATGACCATTTTTTTGGTGCATCGACTATTTTTTTTTGTTTTTCCAAAAAAAATTATATATGTATATTTATAAATACATGTTTCATTTAATAAAAAGTTGTATTTAATATGTCAATCATTCAGAGACGTGAAAGGAGAGAAGAGGGGGAACAATAATAGCAACAGGTGGACCAGTATAACATGGTTCGCCTATGGGAGGCACGAGAGAGGGAGAGAGATGCGTACCCTCGCTCTATTACAACAGCTACCTAGGGGCTCCTAAGGTAGGTAGGCCTCCTCAAATTCTATGAGGAGGCTATTTCCCTAAAGGGCCATGGTTTGTTTTTGAGACATCTTATCCGCAGGTGGAATGCCCACCGACAGGCTTTCCTGGTTGGTCGTAACCAGTGGTACACGCCCACTGAGGAGGATATATATTTCATTATAGGGCTATAGAGGAGAGGGGTGGATTTTCTCTCATTCCCAGAGGTTCTAGCTGGCTATTTAGCAGGGAGTCAATTAGTGTACTCCCAGAGATACATTGGAGTACATGTACTATCTCCTTCATATTTTCAGGTCTCTGGAGGTCAATTACTTATTGGTGCATTTGGTAGTGAGGAGGTTAGGTTCCTCTCACTTCTCATTTCGACCATTTCACACAAAAACAATGATGGGAAACACATTATTTTCTCGCTTCTATATTATGTTGATTCATTAGTACAGGAGCCACGACTTGTCAGGTGGTCTGTCATTTTTTTGCGGCAGTTTTGTACAACCTTAGATAGATGTCGTCCTCATGCACAAGGGAGGGTCAAATTCCCTTTTGCTTTAGAGATTTTTTGTTTATTTTTTGAGAGGTTTCTAGAGACGGGGCCTACTTTTGTTCAGCAGCCTCGTAGGTCGATGTTCGAGGCACAAATGCACATGTGGGGGTAGATGATGCCCAAGAGGGGCGAGACTGTGTTTCCAGTGAGGATATCAAATGATGCATTGGAGCTGCTAGCTAGTGTTGACGAGCATCCCTTCATTATGGTCCCCTATCTTTATGCATGTTTGGATTGGCGAGGGTGTGCCAGCATCCTCTTCACAGCTGATGAGCCACTAGATGATAGAGGTAATATTACTGTTTTATTTAAATTTATTCTAACATGTTCTTTTACTTTTTTTTATTAAATTGTGTAATGAAATTGTCTAATTATTCTTGTGTACTTGTATATATTTTGCAGACATTAGTTCTTTTGATGGTGACGACATGTCGACACCACCACATGATCCAGGTGTGGATCCTGATGATGATTAGGGCATGCCAGATGCCAAGGATCATCAGGAGGTCGGTGCAGAGAGACCTGCTCCTGCTGGTGCATCGGTACCGCCTTTTTCTAGGCGTGGTTGACTTGATAGCAGATACAAGATGGAGTTGGGCGACCAACTCACTGCATTTATTGTTGAGGTGGGCATCGGGCCCGCTAATATGAGAGACATACATGTCGATGGTAGGTTGTTACATATGTGGAGAGGCATGTCGCGTGACATGTACATCCTGATGCGTCATGTCTTAGGAGATACGACCTTAGTTATGTGACTGAGGAGGACCATGGCATGTTATAGGCGTGGTCGAGACACAGTACGTGATCAACAGTCTGCAAGAATCGACTCATCATATAATGATAGTTCACCTCGCGTCATGCCAGATGAGCAACCTCCACTAGCATCGAGTAGCAGTCATCATGGAGAGCAGGCTGTACCATTGACCACGTCTAGTCAGTATCCTGTAGCATCCAATAGTACTCTTGATCATGAGTAGGCTAGACCATCAACCGTCGAGGCTACACGATTGACTGAGCATGCCTCTACTAGTACTGCTATTGATGATGTACCACCAGTTGATCCATGACATTTATATTATAGTTGTATAATTTTTACATTATACAGTTATATATATATATATATGGTCCATGTATTTTATGTTCATGTTGCGGTTGTACTTAATTTACATGTTGGTATATTGTTAGGTCATGTATGATATGTACTTCATTTAATGTGCAGCTTGCAGATAGATGTGTATGTGATAACAGTTATTTCACATGGGATGTATATTTGATGTTTGTGTTGTGATGATGTTAATATATAATGTTAATTGTGTTTTGTCAGATGATCATGATCATGATGATGTTAGCGATTTTGAATGTGTTTTTTAGTCAAATATGATGTTTGTATGATGGTTATCATGAACGTGATGTTTATTAATTAATTTGATATTAAATGATCATGATATTGTAAAATTGTGATTGTAATTGTAATTTTTTAATTTGTAAAATTGTAATTGTATATATGTAAAATTCTAAAATTGTAATTTTAATTGTAATTGTAATTCTAATTCTATGTAAAATATTTGTAAAATTTAATTGTATTACTGTGAATTGATTGTAATTGTAAAATTGTAATTGCAATTGTAATTGTATGTAAAATTCTAAAATTGTAATTGTAATTTTAATTGTAATTGTATGTGAAATTGTAAAATTCTAATTGTAATTCTAATTTTAATTGTAATTGTATGTAAAATATTTGTAAAATTTTAATTGTATTAATGTGAAATGATTTTATTAAAAATTTTAAATTTGTAAATTTGTAAAATTTTAAATAATTGTAAAATAATAAATCTAGAATAATATGAATTATTGTAACATAATAAAGTTTAGAAAATAATGCAAATAAATTCATATACTTTAGAATTACCATTATTTTATCATGATCTTAGATTAAAAAAAAAAGAACTAATTTATACATTACGCCATTGTTTTTGAGATCAAAATAATTGTAAATTATCAAGTGAAATATTGAATTTAACATTAACACAATGAAAATTACCAATTAATTCAAAATACATATTATAATGTTTCAAAAAACCCATCTTAAAAAGTATAAATATTGATGAAATAACACATGTACCATATCACTCTCGGTTCTCATGATCACCCTCATTATCTTCCAGCTCGCATGGCATGATAACACTATTTTTCTCAAAAATATGTCTTGATCTAGGGTCATGTGTCAATACGAACCACCAATCCCTATCCAACACATCTGGGTAAAAAAAAACCTGGTTGCAGTGTTTGGGGAATGCATAGGGCTCCTTAGCTTCATCCCACATATTTTTAGAGTTCATACATATCAGCCTACTATCGCGATCTTCCTTTACATTATTCTGATCAAAGGTGTCCCACCACTTGCACCTAAAAATAAGACATTGGAAAGAAGAGAAATCCACTTCAATTATCTCTTGTATCTTTCTGATGTAACCTAACGTCCCTCGTACTAGGTTTTGATCACGGTAGCTAGATCGACTAGATTGATCGAACTCGACTTCCACTCCACAATATTGTGTGATGTTTCCAACATCAACATTTTCTGTGGGAAAATGGTGTCTATATGCCCACATAGATGGGAACAAATGCACCTATTATAAAAAAAGTTAAAAAAATCATAATGTCGTGTGTCTTATAATAACCCAACAGTTAAAATATGAAATATATATGTCTTATAAGTTTCAAATTTACATGTAAATCAAAAATATTATTTCCTAGTTTCTGCACCCAATCCCTACGTTTAGCACATCCTCTTCAGCACACAGGTCACGATTGGTTGCACCGTATTTCTCTCTAACTTGGTCAACAACCCAATTGTTGGGGCATATTTTTGGCATATTTTCTTTTAAATGATCATGATAAGGCAAACTTCTACCATTCAACCGTCTAAATTATTTCCTGTCTCTATCCCATTTCATCCTCATTTGTTTATACAATGCGACCCACGGTTGTGTCGCTTTAGAATTGTAAAGAACAAATTTATTGATTGCTTCAATTTCTACATTCATTGATGAAATAAAACTGACATTATATAGTACTTAGAGATCAAAATATACATTATATCAAATTTCAACATGAATATTAACTTTGTGTAAATTTGAAAAATTATAAGTTGCTTATTCTTTATCAAGCGCATTTTTCCACTCGTTTGGAGCAACTCCCCTTCTCTTTTGTCTTCATCCCTTTCATCGTCCCAAATCACCACACCTAGTTTGTTTTCGATCTGCTTGATGTACTCACTGGCATAATAGAAAGACTCATACGATATGTACCCCTTTTCCATATACCCCTCGGTTTTTTCCCTTTATCGAACAAAACCTTTCAATTTCTTCATGTACCTCTCTAAGGAGAAAATCCAACGACAATAAACCACCCTAATCTACTAGGTGGATTAGAATATGAACCTGTAAGTCCGTGAAACTCGTTGATAGTTCCTTCTCAAACATACAAAAAATCTCAACAATCTCTTGACGCCACCGTGGAACGCTGGCCACATGAATCTCCTTTGACGTGATCCAACGTAAAAATGTAGATAATTTAGATATGGAACGTCCTAGGTCTTGAGGGAATTCATGTTTCACAAACCCACGCATGAACAAAGGATAATGACACTGCAAAGTTATAAACACGTGAAATAATATACAAATTAGCTATGTTTTATGATCCCCGCATGGGATAAAATTTATTAATATAACAAATAATAAAATCATGCTTTTGACATTATACATACTCTTAGAAGATTCAAATGGTCATGTGATTTCAAGACCCGTATGAATTTGGCACCCTCACACTGATTATAACTTCCTTTTCCAAAGAAATATCATATTTTTTTAAAATCCATGGGACATCGCCTTCTTTGAAAAACCATGAACTAGAGGGACCAACACCTGCCTCTGATCATGTACTTTCTAATTGTCTTGGCCAATGTTTCTTTTTATTTTTTGAAGTAATAATATATTTCCTAACAGTCAATGTGTCACTTTGTTTCGATGATATGTGCCTCTATAAATAAGATGAAACATTTTTAAATATATGCATGGGATCTGATAAGTGGGTAATATTAAGATGCTCCCAATATGGGAGGTTATAAAAGATAGATTTCCTTTTCATCCCAATAGGAAATTTCTCAGCATAGGTGTCGAATAATTCTAGATTATCGAACATAGGCTCCCCATTTGAATTAAACATTTATATGAACTCCTTCTCCTTCTATCTCTCATGTGCTCTAAGCCATTCATCTGGTGTCGTTATTGGAGGCCTTTGGGTTCTCTCTCGCTTACCATTGAAAGCGGATTCTGCTCTTTTGTAAGGGCATTCTTCTGGGAGGAATACCTTGGAGCAATCATACACTGGCTTTCGTAGGTCCTTGGACCATCTAGCTTTCAGATAAGGTCCACAACATTTACATCCAAAATACCCTTTTGTTACAAGACCTGCGAGGTTATTGTATACAATTAATATGCATGGCACGTTAAATAATATTATGAAGATCAGAACAAATATTACAACGAATTAAATAACTAATATGTGAAAGAATATTATTACGTATATAAACAAATCAATAAATTAAACATGTAATTTACCAGAGAAAATTCCTAAGCCTGGATAATCATGTGTCGTGTAAGCACATATTCCATACAACGTAAAAATCCTCTCTATTGTGATGGGTCTTGATACATCGTATACATTTATAACATCCCATAATTCCTTCAATTCATCTACCAATGGTTGTAAGTAGACATCCATATTCTTCACTTGTCTTCTACCAGGGACTATGAGAGGCAACATAATATGTTCATTCTTCACGGGAAACCATGGGAGGATATTGTTATTGATCACTACTAAAAGAAAATAGAATAGTTGGTGTTCTGGAGGGAATATGGGTTGATGCCATTCATGGCTATGTTGAGCTGTAGACTTCATACTTCATCCTTGAATTTTTTGGGCCATGTATCCTCTATATGCTTCATGGCTATTGAATCAGTTGGGATTCGCATAACTCCCAATTCAATTCTGTGTGAGGCATGACATCCCTGCAACATAGCTAATTCTTTGAAACGAAAGAGCCTTTGAATCCTTGGGATTATAGGCATGTGCCTCAGTATCTTAAAAGAAGGACAAGTACATGATTTTCCCTTCTTTTTTGATTTCTTGTACTTGTCATGCCCACATTTAGAACACATATCTTTGTCTTCATATTCTCCTCTATATATAATACAATCATTTGGACATGCATGATATGATATGTACTTAACACCCAACATTTTCAACAATTTCTTTTTCTCTTCGCAGCTACCGAGCAATACATTATCACTCGGAAGAACCTTATATTTGAATAATGTGTAGTTGGTGATCATGGAAAAATATATTATTTAATGTACATTAATGTCGATGTAATTATTAACATTCATAAAATTTACCATTTGTAATGTTCATTGCAGTGTACTGATTATATTTCAAATTTATATAAGGGAGTATTTTATGGTAAATTACCTCAAAATTTCTAAGAAACATGCATTTGACAAGCCAAAATTTTCTTTCAAGTTGTACAGTAACATCATTGTCCCCAAATGGGTAGACTTTGAATGACTGCCAGGTCCAAAGAGAGGGGTGGTGGAAGCAAATTTAAGGCTTTCGAAAAAGGTGTTAGCGATATGAGCATCATCCCCTAGTTGATCATTGTTTTGGAATGCATCTAACAACATTATCTCCATGGCAGTCATATCCCTTAAGTAATCATCCATACCAACCTCTATTTGATTGCCTCCTTTGCCAGCTTGTGAAGAAATACTATTGTTGTAGTCATTCCTAATTGGTGAATCTAGACGTAGAGGGAATTGAATCGGTGGTTGATTCAACCATTCTTGGTATCGTTCCTCTCTAATTTTTTTCTCTTAATTCATTCTTCTCCCGATTTGACATTTTCGTGGGGTGAAACAGAAGATGGTAGGTAGGTCGCTCATTGTTGTGTGAGATAATTGTCGAATTAATTCACTAATATTTGTATATCAATCCGAGCCGATAAAACTTGAGATGTACTATGCTCTCAAGGTTCATCTTTTAGAGTTGAAGTTTATATGATTCCTTATGATATTTTATTTAAGAATTGAGGCACACAAAAACATATATAGGCACACTGTCGGAAATAAACCAATTCATCTCATCATAAAATAGGAACAATTAAAAAATTGTATTTTGAACACTGGAAACCCTTATATAATCTATCTCAATATTAAGTCTGAAATCAAAACCATTACCAATCAATAGAAATTTTAATTCAATAATTCATTATTTGCAGAAAATCTCAAAGAACCTAATTCTAATATTTGGAGGTCACACTTAAAAGGATTTACCTAATCTGGGTAAATCTATGAACTGATTTCACACTCACACAGTATCCCTAATTAACTCTGATGTCATACCAACTCACTATACTAGGGTTAAGCGGAAAGGTGCACTATCACAATGGTTGGAATATCAATTTACACACAGACTTTAGTCATGATAGCCCTCAATATTTCATACCTAGCCAAACCATTTATATATGTATTACTTACTCCTGACAATCTTAATTTTACTTTTCAGACCAAACCAAAATAACCTTAAGCAATCAAGAATTCACAACTACGCTTTGGAAATCAGCGTTTAACCACAGTTGTCTTTCATCAAACTTCCAATTGTACTCTGGCAAAGTTACCCAAAATTCTACAGTAAGCAACACTTTAATTTTTGCAAGAAGGTAATGTTCTTAACTCAATCAACACATGTTGCATTAAGGCACAGAAATGACAATGAATTCAATCTCGAGATGACAAGTTTGACACATTCACATAAATTTTCACTGACATTCATCTAGCCATCCTCTGAAGCTTACAATAAAATGTTTCAACTTTTAAGGAATGATCTCTTTCTAACCAAGTTGCAGGGGTTTAAATTACTTTGTCACTGTTATTATTATGGATATGGAATTGTAAAGCTTGTACCTAACACACAATGTCGAGCATCAATCCAAAAAAGGATGTTAGTTAAGATTCTGTCCTTAAGGAAATATGCACTCACTCCAAGCAATCTTTCTAATTCAACTTAACTTAAATGTTACAACCAATATTTGACCTCCCACTCCAGACCCTAATCTTATGCAAGATAAAACAAGACTGCAAACATCTAATTAATCATGCCAAATAAATGAAGAAGACTTTGCTCAAATATACCCTAAGAATCATCCATTTTCTTCCACCTAATCAACACACTATCTCCTCGTGACTTTCCAGCTAAGACCCAAAAAGAACCTATAGCTATCACTCTACAATGAATATAACTTCACACTCCTATTTTGTCTTAAGCAATGATAAGCAAAAACTCTAAGGTAAACAAAACTCTGCCTCTTCATACCAAGTGCATCGAATTCAAGAAAAATCATTCACTTAATAATGACATCCATCTATTACAGCAATTGAACTATGGTCATCAATCTAAGCTATGCACACATAAATGAGATGCAGATTAATTAATGCATAGGACCATTCAATACACAGAAACAGTTAACCATTGAATCTTAGTTGCAATTTGAGTTGTGCTCTGCTATTGGAATCGATTTAGCAATACATAATTCAGCAAAATTTTCTCATCAAAGGATCGAATCAAATGTATACAACCAGGCTCTGTTCATCCACGCAGAAATACATTCAACAATTTGTTTATTTAAAGAGAGGATGGATTATTTTCTCAAATCTGTTTATGGGCAACACTCAATTCAGAATGATGCACATGTGGTAACAGATGGAACACAGTCCCTATTGGAGTAATCAAACACGTCTTCATCTATAATCACAGGGTTTTAATATGACATTCCAATTCGGTCCTTGAGATATAAAATTACTCTGCTATGGCAACGTAAACCCAATGCTGAAATTGATTTCCAAAATCAAACAACGCAATCGAGCATTTAATCAATGATGATTATAAATTATAGCAACAGGAATCAAAGCCAAGACACAAATCGATTTCAAAAAATAATTAACTTCTGCAATCATAAATTAAACAACGATATTTGGGAACTATAGCAAACGCAAATCAAGCCAAAACCAAATCGATTTTTAAAAGAAATTAACTCTGCAATCAGAAACTGAATCAAACTATATTTATGAATTACCTCTAACTAGCTACAGGGTTGAACCGGTTGTGGTGGGCCCTTGCCACACCTGGGAGAGTTTTGATTAAAGTATTAACTTACACCTACAGCAACTGAATCATAAATTCATCACATCCTCGACAATCTTCAGTCAATCAAGAACGCACCAGCATTTAAATTCGACTTCTTCTTTAGAACATAAAATCACAGTGTATATTAACAGCTGAAACGACAATACACATTAAATTTAATCAAATCATATGTCTCTGCCTTTATAGGCATTCTGAGTTGCATAATTAGTAGTAGTTCTATTACAAGATAGGACATTGAAAACCGTTGATATGGTGATCCACAAAATCAGAGTTGATTGTCCTAAATTCAAACTATCAGTTCTTTATAAAAACCACATGCTGCTATAAGAAAAAGATTCTTAAATTTCGTTAATGAACTCTACTATGCGCAGAGTGGCCAGCTGGTCCTTCACCCATCTTTGAACTTGTCAAGTGCTAGAAGGAGCATCAAATTTTCTGAGTTGGAGCTTCTATGCTGGCATATCCACTGCAAGATGGTTGAAGGATCCTATTATTCATCCAAGTCAAAGAGATAATCAAAACAGGCCCTGCAATAAGTCCATTATTCTACCCATAATAATAAGTTAACAAATAATCATGTTACTAAAATGCCTAAACTAGCTATGGAGTAGTGAAAAAAATTATACTTGTACTGCCTTTTACCTTAAACAGGGATTGATGGAAGTTTGGCCATATTAGGGATAAAGAGAGGGAAAAGGGGAGTAGATATATGTAAAAAACTGGCAAAATGAGGCAAAAAGGTGAGGAGGAGATAGAAAAGAAGTAGCCTCAACATCTCCCCCACACTTGATCTGAGGCATGTCCTCATGCCTCCAATTCATCACTATCTAGTCAAAAATTAGTGGCTTGGGCCAACTTCTCCAAATTTTTCCGGAATGAGGCTAAGCATTTTGTGAATAGTGTAGCCAATCTTCTAGCACTTGTCCTCTCTGCAAACTAAATTTTAGATGTTTTCCATGATTTCAACCTTCGATCCTTCCTTCGAAGCTCCTCATTTTGCGCATACAACCAGAGGTTCTCTTCTCTTAATTGATCATTGGCCTTACTTACATATTGTAATAGTGTATGAAACCTGCGAGCCTTGTTCCTTAACATAGAGATTTTATTCTGAAGTCTTATTGATCTAATCTTGAAATTTTCTTCTTCATCAGGGACTGATATCTTTGCTGCAACTGTTGACTATTGGGGATGACCTTCTTCTGGCATGTGGCCCATACCCTACTTTGGAAAAGGACCTTGCTATTCTAGGCTTATGGAAGCAGGAGCAGGGGTAAAAGCATGTACATCTTGGGAAATATTATCTGGGATATGAAACTGATGGGAAGATGAGAGAGATGAAGGAAATTGGGGAGAAGATGAGGGAGATGGAGTAGTAAAATACAGGGATGAGGGCCAAAAAATATGCTGGGAATCAATAGTATTGCAAGGGGACTCACCCATGCTTCTAGTTCTTATATTTTCTAGTATGACAGTCTCAGAAGTGGGAACTGGAGATTTACTAGCATGAGTTGAGTTTCTCCTCAAACTGGGCTTGCGACCTTGCTGAGTTGAGGTATTTTCAATTAATTCTTCAGGAGGGGACAAGGTTCTCCTTCTTCATTTTCCTAACTGCCTCTTTGAAGGCCCAACTTCATGACTGAAGGAAGGATCAGGCCTTGTGTCATTTTTGGTTGGAAGTGCAGCAGATTGGGTGGGTGAAGTGGGTTCAACAGGGATGTTTATTTTTTATTTTGCAAATTGGCTTACAGACCTTTGTCTCCATTTCACCTGAGTTTCTACACCCGGAAAATTCTCTATGAGGAAATCCTCCCATGACTTTTTCATTTTTCTCAGTTCATACACAACCAGAATCTTGATCAAGCTATGATGATACAATGCAGTCTTTGGCTTCCGAATCTCAGATTGAACTCCTCTAGCCATCTTATGAAAAATTAATTTCAAGAAATGGGGAATATCTATAGAGAAATCCTCGATTAGATGCTTTAGAAATTTGATTTGATATAGAAAGATGATTGCATTCCTGCCTTCACAAGTTAGAAAGCGTTGGATCATGGTTAGAAGTGACTACCATTGATCTCGAATGAAACTTCATAGCATCCACTTTTTCCAACTCAGTGACTGATATGCTGGTTTTAGGAATTTCGCACAATTGGTTATGCTTAATTTCCCCCCTTTGAAGAATTTGTCACCCCTAGTGGGTAATCCGATTGCTTTGCTCACTTATTTTTCCGTGAATTCGAGGCAAAGGTTCCCGATCCTTTCTCTCTTCCCATCGAACATCTGGGCAAATTCCAATTCCACAGCGTCATCGTATCCTTGAAATTTTTGAAGAAAAATGCCCCATGACTTCCGTTTGATGGCTTCCTTGCACAACTGATAATCTGCAGTTTGAGAAAATTTGGTGAACGTGGGCTCATGTATATCAGTTCCCATTATCTAAGTAGGTTCAATCATCCCTGCACTGAGCCCGTGGCATGCAATTGGACCTGTAGAGACCCCCCGTGAGAGAGCTATCTAAAATAGGATTTTAATTGGGAAATAAATGCAGCACATAAAGGTTTACTCCTTGGGTCTGAAAAATTGGTGACTGGCATCCGTTATGGATCATAAGAAGACATTTGTAGGTGCTTATCTTATGAAAACAATCCATACTCCATCGTTTTCTGTCTGTATTGAAATTCACCTTAGCTTACCTGATCTTCTGGGTCGTTTATCGTGGAGAGGAAAATGACACAATCATGACTTGCGGTGGAGGAATTACCTAGTAATTTGGGTTATAATGACGATCCTGAGGTCATATGAAAATGGATTAAAGGCTCATGATAGAAGCTCGACCTGCATGAAGGCTGGGTCCCTGTCATGTCATTATGCTTGCAATCACATTCTAGCGTAGGTGGTGCCTTCCCTTATCATCATGCGTTGTTCTTCCCTCGTGTGTCCTCATCAAAAACTCTTACCATCAAT
The DNA here is from genome assembly GCA_034641835.2 of Pinus albicaulis. Classification (NCBI taxonomy): domain Eukaryota; kingdom Viridiplantae; phylum Streptophyta; class Pinopsida; order Pinales; family Pinaceae; genus Pinus; species Pinus albicaulis. The sequence goes on from CM076577.1 coordinate 211,886,239, forward strand.
TGTAATCATATGAAGTTTGGATATGGGTGGACAGGATTTTAAAAGGGATGACTGATTCTAGGATTTAGGATTATAATTGGCTTTGGAAGGCAAAAAAATGAGAGTAGAGGCATAGGGAACATGGTAGATAGCATGTACTTGTAATAATCATTAAAACTACCTATAACTAGATTAAGTAGATTAAGCACATACATTTGTCACTTAAATAATATTAGGAATGAAAATAAAATCATATCTTTATAGGAGCAGGTCTTCTCTTCGAGGTATAGCTTCTGCTGCAATGAAGATCATGGTTAATAGTAAAATTTTCAACCAATAGTGATATTCATATCAATCAGACTTTTAGGCCTAGGCTGCAATTCCATGATTGTACTGCTGTTAAAAAAATAGAGCTTTGCACAGTTCATTGGTACCACAGATTCATGAGCATGTTGTAGCTTCTAGACAACGGATTTCCAAAAGAATATTTTGGTCCAGTAGTGAATTTCCAGGTACAAAGATGACAAACTCAGGGTAATTGAATCATGGAACTGGTTATTGTGAAGAACAGAACATAAAACCTCCAGTTTCTCTGACAAAGTGCCACTAAGTTTTTGTGAGGTGGCGCTGGAACCTGTCCACCATCTCATGGATTTTAACCAGGCCTGAGATGGTAACTGCCTGGGGCATTTCTGTTTAGGGAGCTTGAAATGTCCCGAAATAAGGCTCCAGGGGGGTTTGTTTTCCATAATTATTCCAGTGGGCCCGGAAAAGAATAATTCAATGCCCATTGGATCCCTAGGCTACCACCACCTTATTGTTTTATCGAGCCTAAGGTAGTTCCTGCTCGGGGCATTCATATTTATGGAGTCTGAGTTGCCCATATAAGAGTCCAAGGAGGTTTCTTTTCTGTAATTATTCCAGTGGGCCTGGAAAAGAATAATTCAATGCCCATTGGATCCCTAGGCTACCACTGGTCCATAAATTTTACGAGCCTAGATCAGTCAGTGCTTGAGAGCTTCTCTTTTCGAGAGTCTGAAGACATCTAAAGAAGACTCCAACTGTTCCTTTTCCATAAGTAATTCGGCAGGCCTGAATAAAGGAATAAACCCACTCCTGCCGAATTTCTCCTTTATTCTACATGTACTGTGGGGAGAATCACCTGTAGATATGGAAATTGACAATCCACTGGTTAATCTATATAAATATATATACATATATATGTAAAAATAGATAAGAAAAATCAATCAACTAATCCAGCAAGAGGCTGGTCATTTCCCTGAACCAGCTCTAGTCCTAGATCCTTCTAAATGTCCTGTAAAAACAAATCATGTGAGAGTGGTTTATGATAAACTTTTAGCCATTGGCCATTCACAACGAAGGAAGTCTTCTCATTATCAATAGTTATAATACGTACTAACCCATTATCAAAGACTTCAACTACTTCATAGGGTCCCAACCAATGAGTAGAAAACTTACCCTTGAAGTGTTTGAACTTACTGTCGTACAACAGGCCCCAGTTGCCTGCACGAAAGACTTTCTTTTTTATGAACTTATCATGCCATCTGTCTCTTTGATCTTGTACCAGCAAATTTCTATGGTATGCATCCTGTCAGATCTCATCAAGCTCATTAAGTTGCATCAATATCTACTCTTGGGCTTTAGTCAAATTCATTCCCACTTGGGTGGCTGTCCTAAATGTCTTCACTTGGAACTCTATGGGAAAAAGTACCTGTTTCCCATAGACTAGCTCGTACGGGGTATGTCTTGTTACATTTCTCAAGGTAATCTTGTAAGCCCATAAGGCTTCCAATAGCTTGTCTACCTAGTCCTTATGGTGCAGTTGAATGGTTTTCATGAGGATAGACTCCAAAACCTTGTTTTTGGATTCCACTTGTCCGTTAGCTTGAGGGTGGTAAGGGGTAGATTTACGATGTTTGATCTGATACTGCTCAGTGAGTGCCTTGACCAATTTTGATGTGAATTGCATACCTTGGTCCGTGAAAATCTCGTGCGGCACCCCGAATCTCATGAAGATGTCTTCGAACAAAAACTCTACTACTGCCTTTTTTGTGGCAGCAAACAAGGCCTTCGCTTCCACCCACTTGGTGATGTAATCGGTGCATACCAAAATGTATTTCTTTTTCTTCGACATCGGGGAGATGGGCCCTATGAAATTCAACGCCCATTTCTAAAATGGTTCAATGGCTATCTGAGGCTGAAGGGGCATTTTGTCGGAGGAAATTGGTCTCCCCATCCGCTGGCAAGCATCACAACTGGAGACGAATTTCTTAACATCTTTAAAGATCGAGGGCCAATAATACCCGGTGCAAAGAACCTTGTATGTGGTTCGTTTTTTGGCAAAATGCCCCCCGCAAGGCTCATTGTGGGAGGCTCTCAAAACATTGTACATTTCGTCTTCCTGCACACACCGCCTCATGATCAGGTCTGGTCTTGTGTAAAACAAGTCTCCCTCAATCCAAGAATAATTAGCATTGTGTTGTACAATGTTATGTTTTTCTCTGGCAGACATGCTCTAAGGTAATTTCCCTGATACCAAATATTTTGCAACATCAGCGAACCAGGGAGTGTTGGCAGAAATGGCAAATAGTGCTTCATCTAGGAATTCATCAGGTATCGTAGTTTCCATGCTTCCCTGTCCAATATTCAAATGAGACAAAAAGTCAGCTACTAGGTTATCCCTTCCAGGCCTATCGCTTACAGTTATATTAAATTCTTGCAAAATCAACAGCCATCTAGTTATTCTACCATTCGTAATTGGTTTATTCATTAAAAACCTATGGCAGAATGATCGGTATGGACAAAAGTATCATAACCGGTAATGTAATGTCTAAAATTCTTAATGGCATGCATAACTGCTAACAATTATTTCTCAGTGACTGTATAATTTAATTCAGCGGGGGAAAGATTTTTTCTAATAAAATAGATAGCATAAGGATAGTGATCTTCCCTTTGTCCCAAAACTGCTCCTAGTGCAGTGTCTGAAGCGTCTGTACATATGTGAAATGGCAGGGACCAGTTTGGTCCTCTCAACACTAGAGCGATAGACAATCTGTCTTTTAGTATCTGAAAGGCCTGTTGACAATTGAAATTCCATACAAAGTCTGCATCTTTAGTCAATAACTTAAATAATGGTGCTGCAATATTAGTAAAATTTTAGATAAAATGACGATAATAACCTGTATGGCCTAGGAAAATTCTTACCTCTTTTTGCGAACTAGGAATAGGAATATGTGAAATTACCTCGATATTTTCCAGATCAACTTTAATTCCTTCTAATGACACATGATGACCTAGAACGATCCCCTTCGTTTGCATCATTATGAATTTATCACTGCTAAGGGCTAGGTTTGCTTCTTGAAAACGAATCAACACTTTTTCTAAATTGGCCAAAGCTTGACCAAAATAATCTCCATAGACTGTGAAGTCATCTATATAGAATTCTACACAGTCATGGACCAAATCGGAGAAAATGGCAAGTATAGCTCTTTGAAATGTAGCTGGGGCATTACAAAGACCAAAAGGGAGGACTATATATGCTTAGGTGCCCCAAGGGCATGTAAATGTGGTCTTTTCCTGATCTTCTTTAGCTATATGGATTTGATTATATCCACTATACCCATCTAGAAAAGAGAATTATTTCTTACTCGAGAGTGTGTCGAGTACCTGATCGATGAAGGGCATGGGAAAGTATTCACGCAACGTGGCCTTGTTTAGTTCTCTATAGTCAACGCAGATATGCCACTTGCCATTATTTTTCAGCACCACCACCAGAGGTGACACCCATATACTGTCGGAAATGGGATAGATGAAGCCTGCAACTAGGAGTTTCTGAAGCTCTTCCTTGACAATCTCCTTCAATTTTGGGTTCATCCATCTTTGTGGCTGTCGGACGGGTCTAATTTATTCATTAGTGGAAATATGGTGGATACATGTGTCTGGATGGATGCCCCACATGTCAAGGTAATCCCAATAAAATTCTCCAGATTTCTCATGGATCATACCCATCAGTTGTTGCTTTTGTTCTGTGGTTAATTTTGCATCGATGTGTAAGGTCCTTCCTTCAGTTATTTCTATCGGCTCAGTGGCAAGTTCATGGTTTTCCTTTATTGCTGCAAAATGTGCGAACACGGATGGATGGCAGGCTTCCTGGAACTCATCACTAAAAACATGATGGTAACCATTAAAATAAATTGGATAATCAATACAAGAACTTTGAGATAAAAATTGGTGCAAGATATGTTCATCGGACTGTTCCTGGAGACCTCTAGACTGTTCTAAGTTCAACAAAAGAAACATACAGTCTTCTTCTCTGTAGGGGCTCTCGAGCTATAATGGTACTTCAGTAGCTGTCTAAGCAGGGGGGAAAATAGACAAAGCTTGGCTATGGGAACCATTGGAAATGATCATTTCTCCATTTCTGCACCCTATGATGGCATCAACAGTTGCCAACCAAGGGCATCCCAGAACTACAAGATATCCAGGTCTCGAGGTTTTTGGAGAAATGACGATAAAATCTATAGGGTATTTCGAGGAAGCTATAGTGACCACTTGTCTTCTATGATTCCTACTGGTTTGATGACGGATTTGTCTACAATTTCTAGAATGATGGGGGTGGGTTTAAGCCCTGGTAACTGCAATGATGTCATAGTCTCATATCTCATGGCATTTATTGCCGCCCCTAAGTCTACAAGTGTGTTTGGAAGAAGTACTCTATTTATTTCAATGGTGACAATGGGATTCCCAGGGTCCTGATACTTCGCAGGCAAGTCAGAAATCATGGTGGACATTTGGCTCATTATTTTTATGCTTTTGTTCTTATGCCCTTTCCTACCTGGCTTCTTGATGCATAGATCCTTGACAATTTTGGTGTAAATAGGAATGTCTCTGATAGATTGCAAGAGTGGAATTTTAATGCAGACATTCCTTAATTCATCTTCTAGGTTGTATTCCAAAGGAGTCTCTTCTTTCTTTACGAGGAGTCTTTCTGGGTAGGGTGGTTCATTTGATTCTTCTTCTTGTATTTGTTTTTTTTTTCCATTTTGCACATGGTTTTAGGATGATGTGGATGGGACCTCCTCCTCTATGACAACAATTGATTTCCCATTATTAATTATTTTCCCTGATCGTAACTGAATTTCGTTCATGGGAATGGTAGTGATCATGTATGTAGGGAAAGGCTGGTTGTTTATGTTTTGTGCAGGTTGAGGTGGTCTATTGTGGTTTGGTTTAGGTACGGGTTTTGCAGGCAATAATGTAGGGCGAGGTGGGTTTTGAGGTGCCTGCGAAGATAATGATGGGCCAGATGGTGCAGGTAAAAGTTGATGCAAGGGAGGGGATGGAAAAAATGGTTGTTGATATGTGTGAGGGTTATACCCTTGTTGATAGGATTGCATGGTTGGGTTGTACCCTTGATAGGTGTGAGGGTTATACCCTTGCTGATATGTTGAGGTGCTTGGCATATTCGGGTAGGTCGCATAGAACTAGCTCTGTGGCTGATAAGGGTTGGTATAAGGGTTTACACTACAGTTCTGATTCCATGGACTGTTTTGAGTTTGAGGAGCAGCCCAAGGAGGATATGTTGGCTAGAATTTCCAGGGTTGATTTTGACTATATCCTTGGGGACTAGGTTATGGGAACATATTCTAATTAGGGCCTCTCCAAAAGGGCTTTTTACTTGCTTGCGATGTATCATTTGTTTCAGCATTCCCTTTATAGATGGCTTGCAGACCGGGAAGAGATGGGAATTTACCGGTAGAATGTTCTAAGGCGAAAATTCCACAAACCTCAATACTGTTGATGGGACACTCTCTTTCCATATGCTTTTGCCTACGTCTGGGACATAATATTTCCATAGCAGCCCTTTCATCTTCTTGTTTCTTCTTATGTTTCATTGTGTCGAGCTAGTTTCCAATGGTGTTTAAGATGTTAGTTTTGAAGTCTTCCAGCAGGTTCCCTAGTTCGACCCTAGTGACAGTAGTAGAAGCAGGTTTCTGGTGTCTAGGTGCAGTGTCTCGGAGACTATCACGTAGCTTCCTACCTACTTTAGCCTGGCTTCTAGAATAGGTTTGACAAATTTCGACTATTTTAGCAAAACACTTTTTGTAAATATCCCCACCACTTAAGAGGTTTAGAGTCTCGATGAATTCGTCTCTTAATCCCTTTAGAAAGACTGTTTTTACCATTTTTTCCTCTAGATAGGCTCCTCGGGATTTTTGAAAATGATATAGGAAGCACTCAAGATATTCTTCTAGGCTCTCATCATCTAGTTGTTGCATTCTCAGAATATCATTGAGGTCCCTAGTTTTGCAGAAATCCTGGTATTTATTAAGGAATATAGATTTCATGTCATCCCAAGTCTATATGGTGTTTTCCCCCAAGCTCATAAACCATCGAAGTGTGGCATCCTTCAGGGTGGCTGGGAACAATTTCAGTTTATGTGCATCATCGTAGTAATTATAGCTTCTACACAGAATATCAAATTCAAAAAGGAAAGCATCAGGATCTTCAGAGGACTTACCATAAAAGAGCGGCAGGGAGGTCATTGGAATGCTCTTCATTGTGATGTTTTTGGTGATGTTGAAGATAGGAAACCCAAAGTTAGTTTCTTCATCATCGTCGTCTGGTCCCCCTCATGGTCCATCGGTGTTTTCTCCCCTTTGGCCATTCCTATTTCCTCCAAATAAATTTGGTCCTTCCTCTTCTTCATGATTCCCCTTGTTGTTTTTGTTCTCACCTTCATTGTTTTCCATATTGGTGCTAATGTTGGTGGAGAAAGAGCCAATGGACAACCTTACTTCTTCTTGGCTTGCAAGTTCTACTTCCAAAATTTCCTTTCCACTAGTACTCCCTTTTTCGTTTTTAGTAATTGTGTAATGATCAACAGGGTTAGTTAATGGAGTTTTTACCGAACCAAAATTTTCAGGAAATTGAGAACTGGAAATAAATCTACCTTTATTATCTCTAGGTATACTTCTACGCATAAGGAAATAAGAATAAAGTTGAGAACAAGAAGTAATCGGTCAGACTTTGGAGCAACCCCACAAAATTGGATGCGTGGCTTTTCACTCACGTCTTACCGTACTCTCTCTGCCCTCTGATAGCCCTGCAAGATCTTTGAACTTCAAACAATAATGATTACCTGAATCTTGAAATTACATCTCCTCGGCAACAGCGCGAAAATGTTGTGTGAGATTATTGTTGAATTAATTCACCAATATTTGTATATCAATCTGAGCTCGTAAAACTTGAGCTATACTGCGCTCTCAAGGTTCAGCTTTTAGAGTTGAAGTTTATATGATTCCTTATGATATTTGATTTAAGAATTGAGGCACATAAAAACATCTATAGGCACACTGTCGGAAATAAACCAATTCATCTCATCATAAAACAGGAACAATTAACAAAATCTATTTTGAACACATGAAACCCTTATATAATCTATCTCAATATTAAGTCTGAAATCAAAACCATTACTAATCAATAGCAATTTTAATTCAATAACTCATTATTTGCAGAAAATCTCAAAGAACCTAATTCTAATCTTTGGAGGGCACACTTAAAAGGATTTACCTAATCTGAGTAAATCTATGAATTGATTTCACACACACACAGTATCCCTAATTAACTCTGATGTCATACCAACTCACTATACTAGGTTTAAGTGGAAAGGTGCACTATCACACTGGTTGGAATATAAATTTACACACAGATTTCAGTCATGATAGCCCTCAATCTTTCATACATAGCCAAACCATTTATATATGTATTACTTACTCCTGACAGTCTTAATTTTACCTTTCAGACCAAACCAAAAAAATCTTAAGTAATCAATAATGCACAACTACGCTTTGGAAATCAGCTTCTAACCACAATTGTCTTTCATCAAACTTCCAATTGTATTCTGGAAAAGTTACCCAAACTTCTACAGTAAGCAACACTTTAATTTCTGCAAGAATGTAACGTTCCTAAATCAATCAACACATGCTGCATTAAGGCACAAAAATGAAAATGAATTCAATGTCGAGACTACAAGTTTTCACATTCACATAAATTGTCACTGACAGTCATCTAGCCATCCTCTGAAGCTTACAATAAAATGTTTCAACTTTTAAGGAATGATCTCTTTCTAACCAAGTTGCAGGGGTTTAAATTACTTTGTCACTACTATTATTATGGATATGGAATTGTAAATCTTGTACCTAACACACAATGTTAAACATCAATCCAAAAAATGATGCTAGTTAATATTCTGTCCTTAAGGAAATATGCACTCACTCCAAGCAATCTTGCTAATTCAACTTAACTTAAATGGTACAACCAATCTTTGACCTCCCACTCCAGACCCTAATCTTATGCAAGATTAAAAAATACTACAAACATCTAATTAATCATGCCACAGAAATGAAGAAGACTTTGCTCAAATCTACCCTATGAATCATCCATTTTCTTCCACCTAATAAACACATTGTCTCCTCGTGACTTGCCAGCTAAGACCCAAAAAGAACCTATAGTTATCACTCTGCAATGAATCTAACTTCACACTCCTATTTTGTCTTAAGCAATGATAAGCCAAAACTCTAAGGTAAACAAAACTCTGCCTCTTCAAACCAATTGCATCGAATTCAACCAAAATCATTCACTAAATTGAACTGTGGTCATCAATCTAAGCTATGCACACATAAATGAGATGCAGATTACTTAATGCATAAGACCATTCAACACACAGAAACAGTTAACCATTGAATCTTAGTTGCAATTTGAGTTGTGCTCTGCTACTGGAATCGATTTAGCAATACATAATTCAACGAAATGTTCTCATCAAAGGATCGAATCAAATGTATACAACCAGGCTCTGTTCATCCACAAAACAATACATTCAGCAATTTGTTTATTTAGAGAGAGGATGGATTATTTGCTCAACTTTGTTTTTGGGCAACGCTCAATTCAGAACGATTCATATGTGGTAACAGATGGAACGCAATCCCTATAGGAGAAATCAGACACGTCTTCAGCTATAATCACAAGGTTTTAATATGACATTCCAATCCAGTCCTGGAGATATAAAATTAATCTGCTATGGCAACGTAAACCCAATGCTGAAATTGATTTCCAAAATCAAACAACTAGGAAATCGAGCATTTAATCAGTGATGATTATAAATTATAGCAACAGGAATCAAAGCCAAGACACAAATCGATTTCAAAAAATAATTAACTTTTGCAATCATAAATTTAAAACAACGATATTTGGGAACTCTAGCAAACGTAAATCAAGGCAAAACCAAATCGATTTTTAAAAGCAATTTAATCTGTAATGAGAAACTGAATCAAACTATATTTATGAATTACCTCTAGCTAGCTACGGGGCTGAACCAGTTGTGGTGGGCCCTTGCCACACCCGGGAAAGTGTTGATTACAATATTAAATTACACCTACAGCAACTGAATCAGAAATTCATCACATCCACGACAATCTTTAGTCAATCAAGAATGCACCAACATTTAAATTCGACTTCTTCTTTAGAACATAAAATCACAGTGTATATTGATAGCTGAAACGATAATACACATTAACTTTAATCAAATCATATGTATCTTCCTTTATAGGCATTATGAGTTGCATAATTAGTAGTAGTTCTATTACAAGATAGGACGTTGAAAACCATGGATATGGTGATCCAAAAAATCAGCGTTGATTGTCCTAAATTCAAACTATCAGTTCTTTATAAAAACCGCATGCTGCTATAAGAAAAAGATTCTTAAATTTCGTTAACTGAACTCTACTATGAGCAGAGTTTCCAGCTTGTCCTTCACCTATCTTTGAACTTGTCAAGTTCTGGAAGGAGCATTGAATTTGCTGAGCTGGAGCTTCTATACTGGCATATCCATTGCAAGATGGTTGAAGGATCATAGTCTTCCTCCAAGTCAAAGAGCTAATCAAAATAGGCCCTGCAAGAAGTCCATTATTCTACCCATAATAATAAGTTAACAAATAAGCATGTTACTAAAATGCCTAAACTATCAATGGAGTAGTGAAAACAATTATACTTGTACTGCCTTTTACCTTAAACAGGGATTGATGGAAGTTTGGCCATATTAGGGATAAAGAGAGGGAAAAGGGGAGTAGATATATGTCAAAAACTGGCAAAATGAGGCAAAAAAGTGAGGAGGAGATAGACAAAAAGTAGCCTCAACACTCATCATCACTAGAATCCTAATAATTTAAAAAAAAATTGAACGTGATTAATACAAAATAAATTATATCAATTAGTAACCACGTTGACAATATTACATGATTATAAATTGGTTTGACGTTGAAATAATTACATCAATCAATATCCCAAAAAATTATAATTATTACCATCATTGTCCCGGGATTGTGGCTAGAAGATGCAATATTGTTACAATTGGCAGGGTGAAGCGACTATCCATTTTCATCTACCAAATTCACCTTGTGGTATGCAGCTCCTGATAAGAGCTTCTGACATTTTAAAGCTGTTTGAATATTTTGTGCATATGAACTCAATGTTAAATCTACATGAACCTGCAAATTTGTATACATTATAAATTTAATTAAGCTGTGCATGATTGACATGGATAAAAAACATAAATTCAATTAGATAATGAAAATATAAATAAAATATGAAGTAAATATTACGTCTCGAGATGGATAAGGAGAACTCTGCGATGGACTTTGAGAAATATTATGGAACGAGCTGGATTTTGAAGAATTTTCCATTCGATATAATTATGATATTTTCTCCTTGCATTTGAGAAAAATCAACAATAAATTTTGGTGCACAAACCTAAGAGTAATTTCAGTGCCTTAAAAATGGACTTCTTGTTATCAATGCTAATGTACAGATCACCACACTGGTGTGTTTTTGTTACTGTGCATTAGTGTCGTTTTATAAACAGACACACTGGTGCAGTGCTATTAGGTGATGCACCTGTGAAGAATAACCAAAAATAAAGAAAGCACAACTCTATTTTCTTTAAGTGAAAAAAATGGTAAATTGAAAAATATTTTTGAAAATCTAATTTCATAAAACATTTCTTTAAATACTAAACGCTTTTCATTATTTCACTATTTTTACAAAAAAATTTAGCCAGATATTTGCAGGAGAAATATCTAGAGCAAACAGAGCATGAGAGCACTGTGGAGCAAGGAAATATGCTCGAACAGAAGTATTCAGACAATTATAATTCCAAACCTCTGGTGATTCAAACCCTGGAACATAGAATTTCAAACGATCTCGTGATTAAAGTTTATTTTTTCTTTTACTTTTTCTGCAGTTTTTTTACGCAGTAAAAGAAAAAATTCAATGTTTATTGTTTTTTTACTTTTTCTGCAGTTTTTTTTACTCAGTAAGAAAAAAATGTTCAATTTCTTTTTCATTTTCAGAAACAAAATTAAAAAATAAGTAAATCCATTTTTAGAAACAAACCCTAGACTTTGTTTCTGCCCTTTCTTCTCCCTCTTTTTGTGATTTTTAGAATTATGGATTTTCAATTTAGATTTATAGGGTTTGTATTGCTAAATATAGGCCTAAGACATCCAACCCATGGGAAGAATTGCATAGTCAGATCCAAATCCATGTCGGCCCTTGCGTGAAATTAAAAAAAACAGATTTTTTTTTTTCCATCGGTGCGCCCGACGTAACCTAGCGTACCTGTGCACTATATTATCCCAGTGCACCGCGAAAGTACTATGATAAAAAATTAAAAAAAAAAATACTTTTTTATCAGTTTACATATGGCACCGATGCTCTATTTCATTATGGCGCACCGTGAACATGTTGTTTTGCACAAAAAAAAAATCAATTTTAGAAACAAACCTTACATTCTTTTTGTTTCTGCCTTTTCTTCTCCCTCTTTCTGTGATTTCAAAATTAGGACTTTTCAATTTATATTTGTAGGGTTTGTATTGCTAAATATAGGCCTAATACATCCAACCCACAAGATGAATTGCATAGTCAGATCCAAATCCATGTCGGCCCTTGCATGAATTTAAAAAAAAAAAACATATATTTTTTTCATCAGTGTACCCGACGTAACCTAGCGCACTGGTGTGTTGTATTATCCCAGCACACCACGAAAATACTGTGATAAAAAAATTAAAAACAAAATATTTTTTTATCAATGTGCCATATGTAAAATATGGCACTAGTGTTCTATTTCATTATGGTGCACCGCGAACATGCTGTGTCGCACAAAAAAAAATCCATTTTAGAAACAAACCCTACATTCTTTTTGTTATTTCCCTTTTTTCTCCCTCTTTCTGTGATTCCAAAATTAGGGCTTTTCAATTTAGATTTATAGGGTTTGTATTGCTAAATATAGGCCTAAGACGTCCAACCCATGGGATGACTTGCATAGTCGGATCCCAATCCATGTCGACCCTTGCGTGAATTTAAAAAAAAAAATAGATTTTTTTTTTATCAGTGCACCCGATGTAACCTAGCGCACTGCGAAAGTACTGTGGGAGGCACAAGAGAGAGAGATATATGCATGCCCTCTCCCTATTACAGCAGCTACCAAGGAGCTCCTAAGGTAGGTAGGCCTCCTCAAGTTCTATGAGGAGGTTACTTCCCTAAAGGGCCATGGTTTGTTTTTGAGACATCTTTTTGTTTCTGCCCTTTCTTCTCCCTATTTTTGTGATTTCATAATTAGGGATTTTCATTTTAGATTTATCGGGTTTGTATTGCTAAATATAGGCCTAAGACATCTGACCCACGGGACGACTTGCATAGTCGAATCTCAATCCATTTTGGCCATGGCGTGAATAAAAAAAAATAGATTTTTTTTTTCATCGGTGTGCCTGGTGTAACCTAGCGCACTGGTGCACTGTATTATCCAAGCACACCATGAAAGTACTGCGACAAAAAAGTAAAAAACAAATTTTTTTTATCAGTGCGCCATGTGTAAAATATGGTATTGGTTTATGCTACAAAAACTAACACTCGAAAATTTTTATTATTTTCTCTGTGTTAATTGGTGTAGTGGTTAACATGTAATGCACCGGTGCTCCTTATTGACATAGATCACCGTACGATCTATTATATTGTTTGTGTGGTGCGTTTATAATACCTCCATGCACCAGCGGCGGTGCGTACAGAATGAATGGCGCATCGGTTTCTTGAGATTTTTTTTTACCTAAAAATTTGACAATTTATTTACAAATATATTAATGAATGATATGGTATAGGTTTCAGATTGATAAAGAAATCACTGACAAGAGATCAGGTAACAAAAATATTGATAACACATCCTGAAAAGCAAAAAAGGAAAGTTATTTGTAAATTCTTTACAAAAAATATTATTTTGAACTATATGTAAGTTTAACTAATATGTATTGTTTATTGTGTATCATGTAGAGCCACAAAATGATGAAGCTCGATAAGATTATTTATGATCTAGGACCAAAAGAGCGTAAAATCTTGATGGAAAAATTGCAAAAGGATGAATCAAGTGAATGAAAAAACACTATCGATCCAATATGAGTTTCTTTTTTTAATTTTCATTAATCATATATTTAAAATTATTGGATAACATGTGTCAAACAATCTATTAATTCACATTTGTTTAATGTTCTACATGGACCAACAACTTAGAAAAGGAATTTTTTTCTAAGAAAAGAAAAAAAATAGAACATGCAAATGAAAACGAATTGCTCCTTAGCTCATCTGGAGTAGTGCTGGAGGTTAACAAAAGGGGGAAAAACTTTTACAAAAGTTTGAGGGATCTAGTGGAACGAATGTATAAACGTTCTTTCCACTTACAATAAAAAAACCAATCCAATGATTCCAAGAACCAAATTTTATCTAAACTACAGGAAGAGTTTCCATAGAATTAGTCAATGAGACATGTTAGACTTTTAATAGAAAAAACGTACAATAACAAAAAAGAAGGAATGAAAAATTAATATTCCTTTAAATGTTTGTCGAGAATTATTTATAAATATTACTTTTGTTATATGAACTTTTCGTATATCAATATAAAAATTAAATATTTTATTTTCATGTTAAATTTTTAGGAATATTATGAAAATATCAAAAGATGAACGAGCTGATATCAGAAATATGCCAGTAGGACAGTCCAAAAAGGTGTACAAGGAGATGGTTAAAGAAATGGACAAAATTGCATTGCAAGAGGAGCCATCTCAACAACAACATGCTTCAAATGTAATATGTAATCATTGAAATTTTCGATCATTAGGTACAATAAATAAACAATTTAGAATTAAATATTAATTTTCAAGTATTTTCTTACAGAAAAGAAAAGAAAATGAAACCCATTAAGCACATAAAACAGGATGACAAGGAAGAAAAGGGTTGATATCTAAGTTTGTGAGTAATTGTTACTTCCTTATAACAACTTAACTAGATTTCATTTTTGTACTTTTTAAGTTGTTTTACAAAAATCATCATTGAATGTCTCAAACAGGTGCTAACATACAAAGAAGAACCATCAGACGAATTGTTTGAAATTGGGTTAAATATGGGTTGTGAGTATATGTTGGCATATAATAAATTAATTGTGGAATTTGTAAGCATCTATTGATCTTGTTTTACTTAGCTCTGTCTATAATTAATAGAACAAAAAAATATTTTATATTAAATATATGATTTGTTATGGGGTATAAAACTTGCAGGAAACAAAGTATGGAACTGCGCCAACAGATGAAATCTTGAAATATGGCATGTTACATGGTTTTGAAAGAATGTGTATAGTTTATGAGTCAATTGTTGCAAGGGTACGTAATTTCTTTTCAATTTACATTGATGTATATTATTTAATATTGCAATTATCATTATTCTCACCAATGTATATACACTCATTACAGTTTATTTTTATGTTTGTAGATGGAACGTGAAGAAGAAGAAAAAAATCAACACTGTGAACAAAACATTCCTAAAAATAACCCAACTCATGGAAGTAGCTCTTGTAGTGAGAAGAGTTCAAGCGCAGAATGATGATCACTATGTTTGGATATCAAATAAAGGCGTTGAATTTTTTGAAATATTATCCTGTGAAATCAGACATTTTGTTTAATGTAATGGACATAGTGTCCCAATTGAAAGACAAAGGGATACCAATAACTGTCCCATTTTGTATGACAAACACTGTCTTATTCACACACACACACATATATATAATATGTTTTAATTTATTCGATTGCATTCTCCATTGTCGTTGTGAAATGTAACACCACTAATTAAATTTATGGATGATTAAATATTATAATGAAGATATGTGAAATTTGATGATATGCTATAACAAATTAATCCAAACATCACATTCAAATGCACTAATAAAAATTTAATTCATATGAATGTTGTTATAAGATATATATGTGTCGACTTTTGATGAATAATGAACTTTAAAAAAACACAATCATTATGATATGATATTACAAATTAATCCAAAAATCACATTCCAATGAATTAATAAAAATTTAATTAATATGAATACTGTTATAGGATGTGTCGACTTTTAATGAATAATGAATTTTTAAAAATCACAATAATTGCACTGTCACAGGTCGATGTTTCTAAAAAATACAAAATGAAAACTGGTGCATGTCAGTTACTGTACACCGGTGTGTTTTTATTATGAAGCATGCCAGTGCGTTTCTACGACCTATGGGCACCACACAAATACCAAAACCAATTAAAAAATATCGTTGCGTTTGTGCGGTACTGTGCACCGGTGCGTTTATGTGGCTCTACACACCGGTGCATTTGTAGGACCTATGGGCATCGCACAAATACTGATACCAATTATAAATATGTGTGTGATACTATGCATCGGTGCGTTTCTATATTTCTATGCACCTGTGTGTTGAGACAACCTATGGGCATTGCATAAATCCTAAGACCATTTAGAACGACCCTGTGCGTTGTATCACCAACACTGCGCTCGGTGTAGTTTTATACATTGACAGCCCAATGCATGCTCCTTCGACCGGCCCAGGCCACCTTCTAGATGTACGCACCAGTGCGATGAAGCCTGAGTAGTGCACTGATGAAAAAAATATCCGTAATAACCTCTAGCCCCCCATTTTTTTAAGTTGTGTTGAATTTTCGTTAAAAGCTCTGCCAAAACCTCCGTAATCATAAACGGATGTTGTATAAAATGTTTTTTTGACAATTTTGGCCAATTTTATAACACCAAAAACCTCCTTTATAACCTTCGCTAGAGGGTCTTTTCCTTGTAGTGTATTGGGAAAAATGCTTTGGGAGGTCAATTTTCGACCAATTTGGGTGAAACAAGAGTCTACCTAAACTAATTTGAGCATTCTGGAGCCACTGGTGCAGAGAAAACAAACGTTACAGGCTTGTAAACACATTTATTTTTAAATTTTGATCATAATGACAAAGAGGGACATGCCATTGGGAGTTGGACCAGCAGTTGTAGCCCAAGAGGGGTGAATTGCTTCATCATTCCTACTATGTAAAACTTATGTGTGATTTTTTTTCTTTGTTATACACTATTGTAAAATGTTATTTAGGATTTTTTTCATGCTTAAAACTCACAAATTCATCTATGTTTCATGATTAAAACACTCATTCCTTAAGCAAACAAATGGAGACAAATTGTACATGTTTTTAATACTGAAATGACACTTAGCACAACAAACTAATACACTCCTTTCATATCATCATGTGCATGTCCCTCGTCTTGAATTATATAAGCACCCGCAGTTTGTTCCATCCTCAAATCATAACTGCAACAATTCTTCTCATCGCTCCCCACCAAGCTATAGAAGTTACAAAACAACTGTTTTAGGTTCTGAACATACTTCTACAAAAAATAAAATTCTTCCATGTGATGTCAACATGAAATTTTACATATGTCACACCATGCACTTTATATTGGGTTCAATGTATTAAGGAATCCACTATTGATGTATTCTCTAAACACATGGCATTGATCCTTATAGTGGCCTTCCGCTTTATACTTTATGCACCATACTTCTGATTGAATTTCCGACCTGAATTGATTACCCTTATTCAAGTATTGCAGTTCCAAGGTCAAGTGTGCGAGCTCTGTCTGAATCTGATGTACTCATGTATGAGTATCTCCCACTAGTAAAGCTTCCAGCTTCATAGAAATTTACATAGCTTTGACCTGTGTTGATATCTCCTGTTGCATCAAAGGTAGCCTGATATGTGGTAATAATGCAACTATAAATCATTCCTTATGTTGATCTTTAGGAAGTGTAAAGCTTACTTGTCCCATTAGAATTTTTAACCTTTTATCTAATTCCCAACCAAAATCATTTACCAATTTCTTGATCTCCTTTAGTTTAGTAATAAACCACGACTACGATTTTGGCTTCTTAAATCTTGCAGTTAGTGATTTCTTCGTATCATCCAGTGAAGTGCCCTGATTCATCATAGAATATTTTATGTACCATGTCAACACTCTTTCCTTCAGTGCGGTGACAATCTACACCTTCTTTATATCTTCATCGATGATCTGTCTCGCTTTCCATACAGCTTTAGCTACAAACCAAAATTTCTCATGATCGTCTGATCCGAGTCCTCTAAATATTGTTAGCTTGATATCATTGGCCATGTTTCCTGGGGGTGGTTGAGGTGGAGGTGGAGGTGGAGGGAAAGTATTGGGAGGGGATGGGGGGTGAGGGGAGTAGTGGGATGGGGAATCCCAGAGGTGCCTTAATTAATCTCAACTCCTAACTACGACACACCTCTAGGGGTTGTGGGGTTACTTATTTCTCCTTCGCTTTCATATTCACTCAAAAATGGACAATAGTCAGTCTCAATGAATTTTTCACGATCTACCTTGTATCTCTTTCCACTTCACATAGACCTAGACTTACTTTTCCCAAAAATTAATTTGATTTCATTTGTAGTACGCCCTTTTCACATAAACACATTTTAATGCACAACTTCAAAGAATTTCGATCCTTACCTCGTAAACCCTTGAAAAATATTCACTCAGCTTCGCTATAAGATACAAATGTGTCTATTGCGAACTCAATAATAAATCCTCCTAGAATATTGTGAATCTAGAAATCAACAGCTCTTCATATGTTGTTATCGGCCTCCTTGAGTCATTGTAACAATGTAGGGCTCCACGTAGTAGGCACGTCATTATTAAAACATGTCTTGTTCTCATTTAGAATTGATAACCATTCATCTAATTCATTATCAAACGTCGCAAGGAAAATATAGTAATTTTTTTTTGAAAAGATACCTTTACAACCAAGATTTAGTCGATAGTTGTTGATTTATGTTTTCTTGAACTGTGAACTCCCATTCTTTCAGATCTACCCAATATTTTATTTACTTCCTTTTTAGATTCCATATCCACATATCACTCAATTAGATCCCAGTCTTGGCAACAAAACCATTTGTTGGATTAGAGGGGTCTTGACCTAGGTTCAGAGTTAGCTGCAAAAAAACAAAACCCTATATTACCAACCCTTTCAAGACCGACCTATTGCGCAGATCACAGTCTCATATGAGGAAATATTGGGGAATTCCAGAACCATGTTTCTGCATCTAAAGGGATACTGGAGTGTGTATATACTACTAAAATCCTATCTTAATCTTGTTCTGAACTACACAGATAAATCTATCTACTTTAATATTTTATACTTCATTCATCAATTAATATTAGTGCACATTATTCCTTTATCATAAAAACACAACATAAAGCATACAAATAAACTTGCAATTAAGATAATAAGAAAATACACTATTAAACACAATGATGCTTCCAAAAATATTCTTATTTTATTATGATAAAGCTCTTCAGTACATACACTTCTTCAACCTGAACACACAAATGCAGGTGGTATGTGCACAAAGCTATAGACTCTTCAAGGCCTCTGTACACACAGCTGTGGAGCCCTCCCTTAAGACATAAAATAGACAGATGTTGGGTGAGGCCCAACTTGGTAAAATTTTGTTCAAGAGACTCCACAACTCAAGGAGTGGAGTGCACAGTCCAGTGACAATAAATCAACTGTGCAAATTTTATTTTGTTATTTTTTAGTTTTCCCATGGTATTTGGACCATGGTATTGTAAGATGTAAAGGCTATATAAAGTGATGTTATATTGAGTAAAAAATATAGAATATATCCATCATTTATAGGAGAAAAAATTATTGAATATTTATATATTTCTGTGTTTTGGGCCAAGGGAAGGCTCTGCAGCTATGTGTGCAGAGGACTTGAAGAGTTTGCAGCTTTGTGCATAGACCACTTGTAGTTGTGTGTGCAGGCTAGAGAAAGTATTGTACTTAAAAGGATTTATCATTAATAAAGGAAAGGAAATTTGAAGCCTATCTGTGTATATCTGTGTACTTTTCTTATTATCTACAATTGAAGTTGATTTTATGCATCACGAAGTCTTGTATGTTTTTTATATGCATTATATTGTATTGAATATTGCATAATAGTAATAAAGGAACATTGCGCATTAATATTAAATGATTAATAGGGCATAGATTGTGAAAGTAGATAAATACCTTTGTGCAATATAGAAGAGCATAGGAGAGAAGTTTAGTAGTATATCCATGTCCTATTTTCCCTCTGGATGCAGAAACTGGTTCTGACATCCCCCAATATTACCTAGGGTGAGACTGCGATCTGCACTGCAGGTCGTTGATGAAAGGGCCAATAATAGAGGGTTTTGTTGGTTGCATAACAACTCTGAACTTGGGTAAAGACCCCTTTGAGCCAAAAAATGGTTCCCTTGTGGGGTCTAGGATCTGATTGAGGGATATGTGGATGTGGCATTCGACCAAGTAGGAAATACAAAATTGGGTATAATTAAAAGAGCACGAGTTCGCAACTCAAGAAAAAACAAATCTGCGAATGTCGACTAAATATTGGTTGAATATGTATCTATTTACAGAACAACACAATATTTTCTTTGTGACACTTTCTAATGAACTGCATGAATGGTTATCAATGCTAACTGAGAACAAGACATGTTTTAATAACATCGAGCCTACTGTGTGGAGCCCTAAATTGTTACATCGACTCAAGGAGACCGATAACAAGATCTCAAGAGTTGTTCATTTCCGGATCGACAGTATCCTGGGAGGATTTATTATTGAATTCATAATAGAAACTTTTTATCTTACAGGGAAGCTGAGCGAATATTTTTTAAGGGTCCGTGAGGTAAGTATATGAATCTTTGAAGCTGTGGATTAAATTTTTTTTATGTGAAAAGGGATTACTATGAATGTAGTTAGATTAATGTTTGGGGTTAATTCTGGATGTGGATCTATGAGAAGTGGAAAATGATACAAATTAGATCACAAAAATTACATTGAGATTGATTACAATCCTTTGTTGAGTGGATACGAGAATGAAGAAGAAATAAATAACCCCGCAACCTGTAGAGGTGCATCGCAGTCAGGAGTTGAGAATAATAATGGCACCTTTGGGATTCCCCATTCCAAAACACCCCTCTCCCCCCATCCCACTCCCTACACTTTCCATGGAACTCCACCTCGACCTCCACCACCCCAAAGAAACATGGAAAATGATATCAAGCTACCGATCTTTAGAGGACTCAGATCAAAGGATCCTGAGAAATTACGATTTGTAGTTGAAGATGTATGAAAGCAAGACAAATTACTGACGATGATGTGAAGAAGGCACAACTTGTCACAATGTTGAAGGAGATAGCACTAACATGGTACATAAAGTAATCCAAGATGAATCAAGATGCTTCACTGGATGATACAAAGAAAGCGCTGACTGCAGAGTTTAAGAAGCCTATTAGAATTTACTGTAGAAATAATAAAAAATTTACGGAGAGGAATAAACATAAAGAGCTAGCAAAAAATCATTAACATAAACATATATTTTTATCTGGGAAAACCCCAAATCCAAGGCAAACCCAACCAATGAAATTTCATTAAGCATTGGCCAAAACCCTTGGCCATTCCGGCCAAGTGAGCCTTCACCGCTCACCTCCAGGCCTACATTACAATGAAGTCTCCCCAGCCTTTTGTAGGCTCCATTACATGAAATACCATGGGCTGAAAAACCATGGGTGCACAACACCATGTGCCCCAAAACCACTACTATTTACCCTAGTCAACATTGACTCTATCCCAAGTCACGTTTGCCTAACAATTCCCCCCTTAAACTTGACTTGTGGTTTCTTGACTAAATCCAGCCAAAGATGTTAAGTGAGACAACTCCGATCACTCTAGCTCTTCCCCCCTCTCAAATTTTTTTACCCAGGGTAGTTGTTAACTTGGCATACCCCCTATCACCTAAGTCTAACCCAGACTTTACCAGTGATTACCCAGGGGTACGCATGCCATACTAGGTCTTACAGCAGTATGCCCATTTACATGTCAAAATTAACTCCATTATAATAATTTTTTTCTTTCAGTATTGTTGTGTTTGTACATATAAGATCAATGTCCATATAAAAAGAACCCATCTACCGGATTACATGGGTCACCAGCCTCTGTAACCACCAATCCTCTAGGAATTCTCTTCAGATACATGGTTCATCAATTAATTAATCCACGTTCACATATCCTCTCTCATTTTGAGAGACTTTTCTCTCCTAGCGTAGACTTCATCTCTGTCATGATTACCGTTGGCATATGCTTTCTCTGATACCATTTGTTAGAATTTACTGCAGAAATAATAAACAATTTATGGATAGGAATAAACATAAAGAGCCGACAAAAAATCATCAACATAAACACAGATGTTTATCCGGGAAAACCCCAAATCCGGGGCAAAACCCAACCAATGAAATTTCATTAAGCATTGGCCAAAACCCTTGGCCAATCCGGCCAAGTGAGCCTTCACCACTCACCTCCAGGCTTACATTAAAATGAAGTATTCCCAACCTTTTATAGGCTCCATTACATGCAATACCATGGGCTGAAAAACCATGGGTGCACAATACCATGTGCCCCAAAACCACTACTATTTACCCTAATCAGCATTGTTTCTATCTCGAGTCAAGTTTACCTAACAAAGCCAAATCATAATTGCAGTGCATTACAGGACTAAAGGAGATTAAGCAACTAGTAATTGAGTCTGTTTGGGAATTAGATCAAAGGTTAAAGATGTTAATGGGTCAAGTAAACTTTCAAATCCTTCAAGAACAACATAAGGAGTGGTTTGTAGCTGTGCTATTTCCACATATCGGGCTACCTTCGACACAACAGAAGATATCAACACAGGTTGAAGCTCTGGAAATTTCGATGAAGTTGGAAGCTTCGCAGGTGGGAGATACGCAATCATGAGTACAACAGATTCAAAGCCAACTAGAAGCAATGCATTTATATTTAAAATACTTGAATACGGGTAAGGAAGTTAGGTTAGAAATCCAATCAGAAGTGTGGTGTATAAATTGTAAGGTGAAAGACCGCTATAAGGATCAAAGCCCTGTATTCAGAGACTACATCAATAGTGGTGGCCCTAATCAATTGCACCCCAGATCAAGTGCATGGTGTGACTTATGGAAAGTTGTAGGTCGACATCAAATGAAATAATTCTATTTGTGGAAGAAGTATGTGCTCACCCCAAAAAAACTATTTTGTAACTTTTGTAGCTCGGTGGGGCACAATGAGAAGAATTGTCGCAGTGGCGATTTGATGATAGAGAAAAGTGCAGGCACTTATAAAATGAAATTTAAGGGATGTGAATAGGAGGATCAAGGTCAATATGTTGTTCGAGGAAGATTCCAAGGACAAGCATGAGGAGGAGGAGGAGGCGCTGGTTGAGGACGTGGCCAACTCATTTGTTACAACTGTGACGAAGAAGGAAACTTCGCGCGTGATTTTCATAATCCTACCCCCACCTGTAAGTATTGTAAAGCTTTTGATCATGTGATAAAGAATTTCCAGTCCTTATGACAAATATGGGGGAGAAAAGAAACCAGCAGCCTACGCATAATTTTAAAATGATGACCGTCGAACCAAGAGTAGATGACCCATACATTAACATAGTCACATGAACTGTTGTAGTGACAGGAGATGATATAGTCGAAGGTAAGAAGCTGACGTAAGATACATGGGTTAGGAAGACTATAGAAAGAGCCCTTGGATTGAGTATTCAGGAAGAAAAAAATCATTCCTAGAGGAAAAGCGAAGTTTCATGGATTTGAGAGCTTCAACCTCTAGCATGCAACCACAATAGAAGTTGATACCGAAGAAGGACAATGTTGAAGTAACTAATCAATTGAAAGAATTTGATCCAACTATACAGAAATAATTTTTTCAGACATATATGAAGTTGTTGTGAGATCTGAAGGTTGTTCAAAGACTCCAAGATTTGATATACTCCTGCGCTGGAAAAGAAGAACCACGAAATGAGCCACATGCAATCAACAAGTTGAATCGACATAAGAAGAGGACATGAGGGGAGATGAGACTAACTGCACAGATAAGTGAATATGACATGGATTAGGTAAACTTGGATTTAGAATCTGATTCCAATGTATTTGCTAAGAAAACTTCGAAGCGAATGGGAAAGCCGAGGTTGCAATGGTCACCAATCCAGTTGAGAATGGCCAACCCACAGAAGATCATCACTATGGGAAGGCTATCTAGCATTGTAGTAGATATTGGAGGAGTGGGCGTTGTTGTATATTTTTAAGTCATTGAGATTGTAGATGACAGAAATCCACTTCTTCTGTTGCTTGGATTGGATTGGAATTTTGATATTGATGTGATAATCAATCTAAAAAGGAGACAAATGGTGTTTGAAAAGGGTGATCTGCATGTCATTGTTCCTCTATACCCATCAAAAGGAGTGCACTATACAAAGCATGTCCATGATGAGTACTGTGATGTAGACATTGATTATATCTACAAGATCACATATAAGGAATAATATTGGATTAATCCAACTGTAGATGGAAGGTTAGGCTGGGAGCATGATAGTTCCTGCATTTAAAACTCTGATGAAGAACAAGAAAATTGGAAAAATAGATTGCATGAAGTCTCTACAAGAATATGTAACAGAATTACAAGATCACTTCACTGCATAACTTTAGAGGTATGTAATTTTCCTTATTATGATGGGATAGGAGATGTTTGTTTTTTTCTTGATAAATTTGGAAAATAACTTCCGGAAGAACAAAGGTTCCAACCATTGGATGTAGCCCTCAGATCTACACCTGCTAGATGGTGGGGAAATCATAAAGAAAATATTGAAGGTTGGAAAGAGTATCACAAATTGATGAAAAATTATATTTGGCCAAGTAAAAAATAGAATCGAATAAAAATACGATGGAAAAAAGGATCCTTAGGAGCATATGTCTCGTTGGAATAAGGCTTGGGGCGAAGATCTAGAGCCAGAGTGGGTACATATATTTTTCCACACTTTGGACCTGATACCTATGAGACAGAGTTGCACCATGGAACGACGAGATGGACATAATTGGCTGAAGGGTTCCTATTGACATTTGATTTTGAGGATGTCTCTCAAAGCATTGATTAAGCCCTTTAGGAAGCCAGAGAAGGATTTTTTAAGACTACCACTATGCCAACTTGGACATAGCCAGATTGGGCCACATAGTTGGAGAATGCACTGCAATTTTATAATGTGACAATGAAAGAGGAAGATGAGGGTCTGCTCAATATTAAGATCCCAGAGTTAGAAGGAAACCACGAACTTGCTAGGCGAGAGCTAAAAATCCCTGACATAATGCAACCTGTGAAGACATAGAAGGTGAATATCAGATCATAAGAAGAGCCAAAATTTGCATTAATTGGATATTATTGGGACGAAGACACGGTTAGAAAATTTGCAGAGCTAATGCGCGAATATCAAGATCTCTTTCCCGTGAAGTTTTTAGAACTCAAGGGGATAGTACAAGACCTCAAAATGTAATATCCAAAAATGGGGATGCAACAATACATGAACACAATAACAGTGTAAATCATCTCATAAGGTGTGAAAGGAACACCTAGCCATCAAATTAATGGCTGAAGTGTCCTCAGACACGTAATTTTATTAATCAGGACAAAAACAATTACATTGGAATTATGCAAGAGTTTACACCTGAACAACACAATCACTCTTGCAATGAGCTATTTATAAGCTCAATGTCCTAACTTCCACTAATTTTGGATCACTTATTAAACAACAAGTGTCCAATTACATTAAATGAGCTTCTAACTATTCTACTAACTTTACTCCTAACTTAGAGCCTAGGAAATGACTCTTTTCTAGAGTCCTATTTTTTAATAACAAATTTCTATTTCTAAGTATCTCAAAAATTTATTAAATATTCTAGAATAATAATTATTAAATTAATATCTTAAATTAATAATTATTTTATTCAAACATTATAACCTATGATAAAATTTATTTTGGATCATCTAACATCCCCCCCCATGATCCAAAGATACATTACAACAGATACCAAGTTCATCCCTGAACTTATTGAATTTTATTCTGCCAAGAGGTTTCGTGAAAATGTCGGAGATCTAATCTTCTGAAGGACAATACACTGGCTTGATGACGTCCTTTGCAATGAGAGATCTGATATGATGATACTTGGTGTCCACATGCTTTGTCTTTGAATGAAAAACTGGATTCTTGGCAAGCTTTATTGCTGACTGATTGTTGATGAATAACGAAGTGGCTTCTGCTGGAGGAATTCCCAAGTCCTGTAAAACTCGACGTAACCAAAGAATCTCACATGCTGCTTCCCATGCTGAAATGTACTCTACTTCTGCTGAAGAAGTGGCCATTGTAGCTTGCTTCTTGTAACTCCAGGAAACTACAGCTGACCCCATGTTCATTAAGTAACCTAAGGTTGATGCCCTGTCATCAATACTGCCAGCAAAGTCGGCATCTAAAAATCCACCAAGTACAAAATTTTTAGTCTTTTTGTAAAGAAGACCAAAATATTTTGTTGCTTGGATATATCGAAGAACTCTTTTGGCTACATTCCAGTGGCTGTCTAGTGGTTCTTGCATAAAACATGAAATAATACTGACTTCATAAGATAGATCAGGACGAGTGGTTGTCAAATAAATCAAGTTGCCAATCAACTGTCTGTAAGTAGTGCTATCCACTTTTTCCCCCCCTTCAAATTTTGAAAGTTTTAAGTTTTGTTCCATAGGGGTAAGGACATGCTTACAATCCTACATTCCAAATCGCTGAAGAATTTTTTCTGCATATTTACTCTGGGAAAGGAAGATCTGATGTGGATGTTGGAATACTTCAACTCCAAGATAGTAGTGAAGTAGTCCCAAATCTGTCATCTTAAAACCTGCATGTAACTCATTTTTCACCTGTTCAATGTGATCATCATTGTTGCCTGTGATGATCAAATCATCGACATACATAATCAAAATCACCAGATTTTTACCTTGTTGGCGTACATACAAGGTATCATCAGATTCACTACGATGAAAACCAACTTTGCGAAGCTATTCATCCATTTTGGCATACCAAGCTCGGGGAGCTTGTTTTAACCCATATAAAGCCTTTATCAGTTTGTAGACTTTATGTTCTTGTCCTTCAACTTCAAAACCTGGTGGTTGAGTCATGTAGACTTCTTCCTGTAAATATTCATTGAGAAAAGAAATTTTTACATCCATTTGATGAACTTTCCACCCTTGTTGAGCTGCTAAGGCAAGTGTGAGGCGGATGGTGTTCCATTTAGCTGTGGGAGCAAATGTTTCCTCACAATCGATCCCTTCCTGCTGCGCAAAACCTTTAGCAACAAGTCGTGCTTTATACTTGTCAATATCACCATTTTTCTTGTACTTAATTCGATAAACCCATTTGCATCCAATAGGTCTAACATGCTGAGGACAATCAACAAGTTGCCAAGTGTTGTTGTCTTGAACTACCTGATATTCATCAACCATTGCTTGTTTCCATGCTTTATGTTTTACTGCCTCTTGAAAGGAAGAAGGTTCAGTAAAATCATTTTCTATCAAAGCAAAATTGCCTTCATTTCGTTTTGATCCCCTTGTTCCTGTTTTTTTTTGTTCATTAGGCCTTACATCTTTCAAAAGTTGAACCGCCCATTTTGGTAACTGATGCTCACTGGTTTGGGCTTGTGAAAAATCACCATCATTAAAAAGAGGATTGATGTAAACTGATGTCTGTTGAGCAACAGTAGGTTATGGGGGCGGAGAGTCATTTTCAGAAGAACTGTTGTTGCTAGGAGAGTTGGATGAACTGCTAGAAGACTTCGATGGCGTTGGTGAAGAAGACAGACTGGATGAATCATCGTCAGATGAAGGAAATTCAAGTTCATACCAACTTGGTGAATGTGGTTGAGTTTGTAAATTTCCATTTCTTTTATCAGTTTTTGTTTCTAAATTTTGAAGAAGACTTTCAACTTCTTTATCACTCTTACTCTCAGTTTCATCAATAATCACATCTCTGCTTACAATAAATTTCCCATTCGAAAAAATTATATACCCTTTCTTCTCATCAGAATACCCGATCATTGTGCACTTTAAGCTTCGTGCATCAAGCTTAGTTCATTTTTCATTGGGAACTACGGCATAACAAATAGATCCAAAAACTTTGAGATGCTTAACCCGTGGTTTGAATCCAAACCATGCTTCATAGGGTGTGATTCCATATAAAGAAGCTGTGGGAGATTTGTTTCTCAAATAAACAGCGGTATGAACTACTTCAGCCCAATATGAAGGACTTAACTTTTTGAAAGTTAACATAGATCGCGCCATTCCTAACAATGTAAAATTCATTCGTTCTACTACCCCATTTTGCTGCAGAGTGTAGACATTGGTAAGATGTCGTTTGATTCCATTTTCCATGCAATAATTTTGAATTCATTTGAAGTGAATTCTCCGCCATTGTCAGTTCGAAGAGTGCCAATATTCTCCTTTACTTCATTTTCAATAAGCTTATGAAAAGTTTTGAAATTTTCAAGGGCTTCTGACTTTTTCTTCAAGAAATAAACCCATGTCATCCTGCTAAAATCGTCAATAAAAAGTAAAAAATGTCTGCAACTTCCAAGTGAATTTGGGAAGGGTCCACAAATATCACTGTGAACCAATTGAAAATGTCTATCTTCTCGCCAAGAACTGGTTGGAAAATTCTCTCGATGTTGCTTTCCAAAAATGCAAGATTCACACTTTGCATTTTCCTTCTTGAAGGTTGGAAGTCCTTTAACCATGCCCTGTTTTTGCAACTGAGAGAGAATTTCAAAGTTGAGATGGCCATATCTGACATGCCATAATCTGATTGGTGAAATATATGTACTTGTTGTGCCTGCAAAGTCAGAATGTCTTGGAATAACTGTCCCTTTCATCCTTAACAGTTTTCCATCTTCATAACCTGTCATTATTGTTTGCATGTTTTGTCTAACTGAATTGATTTTAACTGAGCCATCTTGCATAATCACTGTGTGTCCTACTTGTCGAATTGTGACTAAGGACAACAAATTTTTCTTGAATGTGGGGACATACCATACATTAGAAATCAGTCTTTCTCCGATGTCTGGTAAAAAAACTTTAACTACACCTTTGCCTGAAGGAGTATGTTTGCTTTTTTCAGCAAGATAGATTGAATTCAGATGACATTCTTTAAAACTCCAGAAGAAGTCTCGTCGAAATTTCATATGTTGAGTTGCGCCTGTATCAAGAATCCATGCATCTTCATAATCACTATGGAGAAAGCTTGAAACATGTAAAGTTGTTGCTTCTATGTTTTTGAAAACATATTCGGAACTATCAGGATCATCTTCATCATTTGCAAGCTGAGCTAAGTTTGGATGAAACTTAGAAATTTTCTCAATAGAAGTTCTACAATCTGCTGCATAATGACCACCTCTGTTACATCACCTGCAAACAATTTGACTCAAATCAGTGCCTCTTCCTTGAGACTGTCCTCTACCTTTAGACTATCCTCAACCTCTGCTTTGTCCTCTATTTTGATATTGTCCTCTCCCTGGATTTTGTCCTGTGCCTTGCTAATATCCCCTGTTTTGATTGTTGCCTCTGCCTTGAGAATTATTTCTGCCTGAATTGGAGCCTCTGTTGGAGTTGTTTCCTCTGTGTTGACTGCGACCACGACCTTGCGCTACTTGATTTTGATTAAAATTACCTTTTCCTTTGTTTCTGGAATTGTCAGCTGAGGAGTTGCTGGAACTGGTTTCGGTGAGGAAGACATCTTCCCCAATCTGCTTCTTCTTCCCGAAATGTTTATCATGCTGTGCTAACATGTCACTCATTTCATCAAATTTGATCTTTTCTAACTTGCCAGTGACTTGCAAAGTTTCCAAAAAATGAGTATATGATGATGGAAATCCAGCAATTAAAATTGTAGTTAAGAAGCTGTCATCAACAACTTGAAAACCAGCATTGATGATTTCTTGCTTAATTTTTTAAGTCGTGAAATGTACTCAAGGACATCGCCACCTTCAGTTAATTTCTGTTGAAGAAGTTTTAATTGAAGATCAACCTTCTTTGATTCAGGTTGTGTATCAAACAGGTCTTTGAATGTATGTAAAGCAGCCCATGCATCTGAAGAATTTTCAATGTGTATGTACATTTCATTAGTAACTGAAGCTTTTATAAGAGCTAATGCCTTGGCATCTTTTATTTCCCATTTTTCAAGTGCAGCTGGATCTGTTGGTTTATTTGGCTTAATTTTTCCATCACAAATTCCATGCCATAATTCCTCAAAAATAAGAGTGCTTTCAATTAGACGTCGCCATGTCTTATAGGATTTCACTCCTTCTAGTTTATCGGTTTCAGAGAAGAGATTAATTAATTTCGACATTGGAATGTTGAAGCAGTGCACCAAAAGAATCAAGCACAAAAAATTGAGCAACTTGTCACGCCACGACACACGATGCAAAAAATGATCTATCGGGGCTTGGCCTTGACCCTCGAATAGTCGTTGAAACAGGAGAAAAATGACTGAGCTTTGCACTTGGCTCTAGTCAATTTCTCAAATATTTACAAGGTAACTTTCAAAATTTTAATTTTACAATGATGCTCTTGTACAATCTGGTAAAAAAAAGTTACCCCCCCTCAAAGTAAAATTACTTTGAGTTACAATATCACTCCTTGTTTCTCCAAAAAAAGAAAAAAATTCTCCCTTATAACTCCAATTAAAAAATATTACAATTCTCTAAAGTAAAAAAAAAAAATTCTACTTATTCCTCCAAATTCAACAATTTTTGCTTGAATCATGGCAAGGCACATACACAAATCTGCCACTCCCTTATTTTCAAAAAACAAAGAATGTCACTACAATCCCAGCTCTAAATTATAAGCAATAAAAAAAATTTCCTTATCTCTCCCCAGGTTGCTTTGAGTTATGAAGTGGGCGCAGTTACCAACTTTCTATATCTTTAACTTAATTATCACCACACAGATAATATATCCAAGGAGAATTTGACCACTATATGGTCATAGAAATGGCGGCCTATAGACGAATTTATTGAAGGTAATTAAATCCTGCGCTACAAACCATTAGTAGTAGGGAGAGGAAGCTGGTGATAGAGAGGAAGAAGGTGATATATCTAATTCTCTTGAGCCAAAGGGGCTTGCGGCAGGAGCATCAGCAAATGACTCAATAGGAGCATCAACAAATGATTCGACAGGAGAACTAGCAAATGAGTCCACCGTTATTCTTGATTTAGATTTAGATATAACTTCGCTTACAATGTGGCGCTTTCTATCTTTGTGAGAATTTCACAGTTGGGGCAAGAATATACCTTCCGCTGCAGCTAAATAGCTTCAGTCATGCAGTTCGAAAATCCCAACTTTAGCAGAAAAGAGCCATTTCTCTCAACTTAGAAGAGATAGAGAATTTCCGTTGTTGCTAAAACTACTCGCTCTGTCAATTATCTCTCAGCGCAAGATCAGAGAGGATCATCCGACCACATCGAGGGTACATAATGGATGCATTTATGGAAAAATCCAGGTCTTTCTGGTTTAGTCGTCATGCCAACAAGCCAGGTCTTATTCTTGGGCTTTCAATATTCAACTCGACCTTTTGAATTGCAAACGCAAACGATGCAAATGCTAGCTGCAAACACTGTAAAATGCTGGCTGTAAATGTTGTAAAACGCTGGCTGTAAACACAATTATTGGCTAATCAATTCAATGGAGTTGAGTTTTCCACGAACTGGTAGAGCTGGAATCCTCCTCCACATATGCACTGCAACATTATTGTAGCTTTGATACCACAATAATGGCCGAAGTGTCCTCAGACACGTAATTTTATTAATCAGGAAAAAAACAATTACATTGGAATTATGCAAGAGTTTACACCCGAACAACACAATCACTATTGCAATGAGCTATTTATAAGCTCAATGTCCTAACTTCCACTAATTTTGGATCACTTATTAAATAACAAGTGTCCAATTACATTAAATGAGCTTCTAAATATTCTACTAACTTTACTCCTACCTTAGAGCCTAGGAAACGACTCTTTTCTAGAGTCCTATTTTTTAATAACAAATTTCTATTTCTAAGTATCTCAAAAATTTATTAAATATCCTAGAATAATAATTATTAATTTAATATCTTAAATTAATAATTATTTTATTCAAACATTATAACCTATGATAAAATTTATTTTGGATCATCTAACACAAATGAATGTTCAACAGTAATAATATGTCCCATTAACGCATTCCAAAGTGAGGAAATACAGCAATATAGGGCATAAAAATGTTATTTATAGATAATTACGCTATAACTATGAGAAATGGGACTTGGATCCCTTATTTCATACCATATACAGCTCACATACAGAACTGGAGCAAAAAAAAATCTCTCTAGGCATGCTAAATAGAACTCCCCAAGTCAATACAACTAAAAAATGCCCAAACCCCATGACTTATGACATGTAGAATTTCCTGAGCATGTGATAGCATTATTTTAATGAGGGTTTATGAAGAAAATTACAATAAATAATAGATTAGGAGTGAAAATCATCCAATGGCTGAGAAAAATGGAGATCTCTTCCTTTTTATACAATATGAGAATGACCCGGCAAGGGCTCCATGAAAGTATAGGTATAAAATACTAGATCTGAAGATCTAGATCTGAAACAATGTAGTTACATTGTAGCTCTGTAAATAGATAGTTGAATAATATAAGAAATATAAGAATATGATTTATACAATTCTTCCGGGAGAAGGGTTGGCCCTTTCCCCAAGGAACAAGCTCAAGATCAAGGGTCTTGACCCTGCTACTACAACACAGAGAGAAATTACATAGTTATTGCAAAGGAATGCACTGTGGGAGATGAAAATTACATTGGCCACATGCAAAGATCTGAAAATCAGCTCAAAAACTCCCTCAATGATCTCCCAGAGAAAGAAAGGGTTCCTCTTCTGAAATACAAACTCCGGAAGTGGTGTTGTGGACCTTCCACTGCAACACCCTGCAACACAATGTTATACTCTATAGAAATAACGTTGTAGTTGAAGGAGGATGCTTGGCCTCAAGCTTGAATGTGGAAAAATGAAGTACAATGCTCCTCCAAGAGGCCTCTCAAGGTAAGAGAAGGAATTCCTAAATAGGAATGCCTTGTGCTAAACAACACTACAACTCTGCTAAACAGCAAGAGAATGCCAAACAGTCATGCAGACCATCAAATCAATAATCATGAAGCTAACCTCAAATGGCTACCATCCTCTTCCTTATAAGATATGTGAGCCTCTTCACCTTGGGTCCCACCCATTAGGGTTTCCAACATCACATGATCAATCTCCCTCCAAAATTGCGTTGTATCTCCATCAAGGCCACTCCTAAAAAACCACACTGTTTTATTTGGTCAAAGTTGACCTCTTCAACCTGCTTCACCCCTTTTCACACCCAAGTGTCTTCAAGATAGCTCTCATATGTTTGTTTAAACTGATCCTTGTTCATATTGAGATATTTACATGGATGATCCAATCTTCTCCATGAATGCATGTTGGCTTGGTCAAACTTGACTTTGTCCACATCCTATTGCCCTTGTTCACACATTATGGTGTCAAATACAGCTACTAGAATGATCCCCTTTCACACAAAGAGGGTTTTTATGCTAATTTAAGTTAAGTATGCGTCCCTTCCCCCATTTATTCATCTACTAGGTGAAAAAATAA
The DNA here is from genome assembly GCA_034641835.2 of Pinus albicaulis. Classification (NCBI taxonomy): domain Eukaryota; kingdom Viridiplantae; phylum Streptophyta; class Pinopsida; order Pinales; family Pinaceae; genus Pinus; species Pinus albicaulis. The sequence goes on from CM076577.1 coordinate 211,919,318, forward strand.
AAAATCAATATTCCTACTAGCTGCATGCTAATGTAGGAATATTACACAAAATTATGATGATTACTCTAAAGCCAGATGAAAATCCGTAAAACAACGACCATATAGATTGAACTTGAAATACAAGGAAAAAGAAAAGACAAAGCTATAAAATATGATTGAGGCAGGGATCATCAAACCAATTGAAGAATCTGAATGGGTAAGTCCTATGGTGGTTCAAGAAAAGAAGAAAAATGGTGAAATTAGAATATGCGTGGACTTGAGGAAATTGAATGGTGCATGTGTACATGACCCTTTTCCCACACAATTCACCGACGAAGTATTGGACAATGTAGGAGACCAAGAGGCTTACTCATTCAAGACAATGATGGTTTTTTGGGTTACCATAAGATCATGATTACGCTAGAAGATCGACATAAGACAAAGTTCGCTACAGAGTGGGGTTGTTACTATTAGCTCAGGTATGTCAGTGATAAAAAATAACTCTTTCAGTTGTTTTCCATAAATTCATAGGTCAAAATTTCTTAATTCTTTGAACAAGTTCTTAGAAAATAATTTTGGTCACTGAAGAGGTATAGGTCAAGTATGTTTCTCCTTCATTTCATTCATTTCCACCATAATTTTCAGGGTCATATCCATCATAATAAGTTTCAAGGTCACTATCTCCATCATCATCACTGAAGAGTTCTAGGGTTATGTCACTCCAACTCATATAAATCATTGTCTAGGTTCATCTCTGCCTTTGAAAAATATTCAAATTTTCACTTAAAACAAGGAAAAAACCCTCCATTCCACTCATATAACCCTAATAAAGGAGCTATCATGTTTAGGAGATGAAATAAAGACCACTTGTCTTGTTTCATATGGTTCAAGTTTTTAAAAAGTTCAAAATAACTCATTTCTATCTCGTTGTCTCATTAAAGGACCAAAAAAGTCATTTTAATTGTCAAAGAGTTCAAAATAGGTCAATTTTGACCTATTGTCCCAATAAAATATAAAAGGGGTCATTGCCAGTTTTTAAAGATAGCTTATCATATTTTGAAAGGGTCATATCCAAATAAAAAAAAATCCAAAGGTTTAAGGAAGCAATCTTACTGTCTCATTTAAAAGCAGAATTTGTGTCTTGATGTCTCATTTCAAAAGTCCATAAAGTCACCTCAAGTTTCAGAGAGTTCAAAAGAGGTTTTTTATGTCCTCTTATCTCATTTAAAGGAGAAAAATGTCATTTTCAAGTGCAAATGTTCAAAGGTCATTTACAGGTTTCAAAAGGAAAAGGTACATCCAAAGTTTATAAAGGGAAAAGGCAAACCTCATTTCACTCATTGTTACCCTTTTGATGAGTAGAAGAGTAGATCTTCACCTCACTTGTCCTCCAGGGTGTTTAAAATCCAAATTTCAAGGCTCAAATCCTATTAAAAATCCTTTTTCCATCCTTTGAAATCATATTGTTACACTTTTGAAACCTTGTGTTACGCTTTTGGATTGAATTTTTATGTTTTTGGGCATGGTTTCACACTTCTGGGAGACGCTACGCAACCTTTGTTACCCTTTTGGAGCACCACATAGGTGTTGCGCAAGCGCTACACAACAAGCGTTGTTACGTTTCTACCTCTCATTGTTACACTTCTGCCTCCAGTTGTTATGCTCTTGTAGCTGCGTGTTACGCTTCTGTAAAGAAGCAGTTTCTAGTTTTAAATCTCGAATAACCTCTAAACCAATTCAAGGCTCACCTTCATTAATTTGTATAGATTTCATAAAAGTGACAAACACAATGGAAGTGACAAGAAGAGCTTCAAGGGAGGGCGCCACCTCAGGATTTAACCCTTCACCATGCATGAAATTAATGCTTCTCCATTGGCCAGGAGGTGCTTTGAGAGAGCTCAATGTTTGAGATTTTTTGAAAGGCTCATGGAAGAGGGGTATCATATTCAGTTTTCCAACCTATTTGAAACAAGATACAGTATGGGAAAGGTCACCCTTGCAGGTATGGATATAAGCCTATCATCTGACCTAATTGCTTCAGCTAAAGGTATCCCTTCTCATGGAGAAAAATGGTTCAAAGGCATGGAGTTAGATATTGAAAAATACAATAAATTCCTCAAGCCTCATGCTAGATAGTAGCCAAAATATATTTTTCCTTTCAAACACTTCAAAAAAAATTATGCTCCTTTGATGATGTTCATAATGAAGTACTTCACTTGTGAAGGAAGATTCTCCAGGTTGTATAAATATCACATCAACCTTTTGATGCATTTTACCTCGGTCAAAACACTTTATTTTCCACACTATCACTGTAGGATCTTGATTAAAATGACTGAGAAGGTTTAGAGTAGAAGAGAATATCATCACACTAGTATTTTTCATCATGGCCTAATAAAGCTCATTATGTTGCATCACTTGTCCTCCATAAACATGACTTGGGAAAGCTTCTTGGAGAGATTGTTAGCAGTGCTTACAATCAACCTTTCTATCTTTCCTATTTCATCATCATCACAACCAATGGAGGTTGGATCTTCTAGCATGCCTACTTAGACTTCAGATGCTCCTAATATTATAGAATTTTCTCATACATATGAGAAGGGGAAGAGACAAGTATTTGTGCCTAAGTTTTCCAGGAGTGTTCTTACACTTAACACAATTATTGAACAATGTGAGATAGGAGCGGCCTCTTTTGCATCAACATAATGAGTCTGTGCCAATGGAGGTTGAGGTAGCATTGTTATCACTTCACCATATCTCCAAGGCTGAGAAAAAGACCAGCAAAGGTAACCACAAACCAATCTTTTGCCAAGTAGCTAGCCCTAATAGGCAATATAGGTCTCTCTCCATGAGATCACAACCTACATGACTAGACCAATGATATTTTAGGCTAGGTATAGTAGCACTAGGGTTTTGGTTGATTGATTTTGGGTGCTGGATGGTGAATATCTCAGGGAAAAAAAGAATCAGAATTGCAAATATATGATGGGGCAAGGTAGGTAAGCACTTTATCACATTTAGGTATCTTGATGGAGTGGATTAGACTGCTAGGGTTTCAGAAAAGAGCATGGAAACACTGAATTCTTTACAATTAGAATAAAATGAAACAAACCTGTAATTATTCCTCCAAAAAATAGCATCAAATAATGAATTTTGTCTATATAACTTAAGAATCAATTACATTCAGAGATGACATGAATATGGAAATCATAATACATTCAAAAATTTGTAAACATAAGAGGAAACAATGCTAAAACACATTACCACAGGAATCCCACCAAAACAGCTACAACTCTGTCTATTATTTCCTGCCAAAAACTTTGATTACACTAGTGTCCCAAAGATTAATTACACAACATCAAACCCTTGCAATGACTAAGGAAATGAAAGATATAGACCAAAAACTGCTTCTCCCACTCTCAGGGGTCGAATCCATGACTTGTGGAGATGATCCCCAAAGTCCTCAATTGGAATCCTAATGACTAGGGAGGCCAAAACACTCATCCCTATCATTGATGAAACTGATTCACTTTGACCCAAAATCTCCTTGGAATCCATCAATCAACTGAGAAAATTTGAAAATTCTGAAGAAATCAGTCAACTGTAAAAAGTGCAATGTGCTTTGGAAAAGCGAAGCGTACTTGGTAAAAAGTGCGTTGTGGGACTTCAAATCCAATTTTGAGTGACTTATGGAGGTCCAAATTGTGCCTAAGATGGCTCATTGGAAATCTCTTCTAGTATAGTTGTCAAAAATATTCTCAAGCTATGAAAATGGTTGGGTAAAGCTCCTCAAAAATTCAATCTCACAAGACTGGTCAAAAAGCATAGCGTGAGGTTGAAAAAGCAGGTAGAAAGGTGTTTTTTGAGAGCATTTTGACCTTTTCCACCTAAAAAAATCTATGTTTTTGGTTTGAAAATAGTAAAAATTTGATTTATACATCATTATCTATCATAATATGCATATTTTTTCTCATTTGGAGGCCTCCAGAAAAAGCACAGTGTTGCCCGCGCTACACTTTTTACATGTTGATTGTGCAAAAAGACTGTGAAATTTTACCAAAATGCTCAAAAACTCAAATACTTGCCCAAAAATCTTTAAAACTGTTGGATGAAGTGTTGATGAGGTATATCAAGCAATCAAGGAGGCGTCAACAAGTAACTCAAGTTTTTCCTTCTCCTTTTGCTTGATTAGGGTTTCCTTGAGTTTGTCCTTCAATTGCTTGATCCCGATGTTGCAAATCTTGTTTCTAGTGTTGTATCAGTCATATATATGCCTGAGCATATGATTATCTTTGTTGGCCTTATGAAGGAGATTCTCAAGGTGTATGTTCACTCTGTCAAGCCACACTTCTTTTTCATCATTGATTTCTCTTGCAATTCTTTCCTCAAAACTGAGTTGTTACGCCTCATGTTTTTGCTGCTCCAATGCTCTCTTAAGACCTGTTGTTTTTGGTATCTTCTTGGTGATCTGAGTCTCATCATGATCAGACTCATCAGGTGCCATAATTAATTTGCCTTTGGTGTCTTGCCTCTTGGCCTTTAGCAACTCCATTTCCAAGAGTATTTTCTTGTCTTTCAGCTGCTTATTTTCTTGCTCAAGGAAGGAGATGACAAATTGTGCCCTTGCCAAATTGTCCTGCATCTCTTTAATTGTGGCATATTTCTCTTTAATGAACAGGTTTGAAGTTTCATGATCATCTTGGACATCCAATTCCACCAGGTCAAACTCCTTTTCTTCCTCATGATGAAGATCTTCCTCCTCTTGAACAATTGTCTCCTGAAGCTTTTGATATCCCTATTTTGCTGATGTAGAAGGCAAGGCCCCCTCCACAATCTATGGAGAAAACACTTGCCTAGGTCCTCTCTGATATGTTTTGAATTTTTTTTCCTCTTTGGTCTTTTTAACTGTAGCCTTGCTAGATAACCTAGTTTTCTTGTGAGAAAATGATGTTGGTGGTGGAATAGGTCTAGCAGGTTGATTTGGTGGTGCAGTGAAGACATTTGCCTCAATGAAAGTCTCCCATGCAATTTTCAGCTGCTTGAGGTGGTGAAGGAAAATGATTTTAATTAGTGAATGATGGAAAATGTTGTTCATTTGATGCTCATATTCTCTATTTTTCACTATGTAGACCATCTTGTCAATGCTTCTGTATAAATAGTAGGGAAGGTTGAGCAATTTCACCCTAGTGAAATACATGAGAATCCTGATGTGATAGTTGTATAACCTGGAGAATATGCCCTCACAAGAGAAGTATTTATTGATGATCTTCATCATTGGAGCAAACCTGTTCAAAAACTGACCAAAAGTAAAGATATTTTTGATGTTATCTTTGTAAGGTTCCTTGAGGTAATGTTCATACAGTTGGGCATCCAAATATTTAGTTTTGAACCATTTTTCACCCACATTGGTATCCCTGTTGCTGCTGCAATGATGTCTGTATAAATGGTGAAAGCCACCCCTACTATAGTCACTTGGTATTTTTGTAGGTTGTTGATGAAAACCTTGGTCAAATTAGGATGGCTCTGCACTCTCTAGACCATCTCACAAAACTTAAAACAACCTACATGCTAGAAACAATTGACAGCTAAGGGTGATTCCATTAATTCCCTAGTGTCTGATGGCTATAGTCTCAAAATTGTCCCTCCTTTATTATATTTTTTCTTCTCTTCTTCTGTGGTGTTTCTTTCCTCATCCATGATTTTTCTCTCCTCCTCCATTATGCTCAGTTTTGTCTTGAAACCCTAGGGAAGAAATGGAAGGGAAAGGGAGTAGGATTGTAGGGTTAGGGGTTTTGGATAAGTGAGGGAAAATTTGGGGAAGTGTGTAAGGGGGTTAGGAAGCTTAGGGAAATGATGGGGGTTTGAAATGTTAAGGGAAATAGGGGTAGGAAATTTCAAATACACTGAGGTATATAGTTGCCTAGGAAAGCGCAACTAAGGGGTAGGGTTTTAGGGAATAGAGCTTGGGAATGGGAAATGAGAATATGTAAGAGTAGTGGGGAGTGATTTAAAGTGTGAGGAAGGTAAATTGGGTACCGGGAAAAACAATGAAGCTTGAAAACTGAAAAAATAGGGTTTACTTACTTAAAACATGACATAGAGGGTAAAGGAGGGTATGCACCATAAATTTATGACCAAAAGCTGAAAGGAGGGGCTTAGGAGGTGCAAATTACTTGGAAATAGGTGAAGAAACACTTTTTTGATGTTCAAAACCCTTGGAGAGAATATCTGAGGCAGTGGCTCTCTTTCACAAAAAGCGGAGTGAGCTAAGGAAAGGCGCAATGTGCTTATGAAAAACGCAGAGTCCCTATTGCAAAAAGCACAGTGCCTGTGGAAAAAGCGCAGTGAATGACCCAGAACTTAGTTTTTTGCAAGAAATTTTTTTTTTTTTTTCTTGGGGAACTTAGAGAGCTAAATGCTTGAGTATGAAAATGAATGAATTTTTGGTCTTTGAGGGCCTTTTATACTTATAAAAATATCATTAAATAGACTTTGGACCCACATTTACTTTCTTGAAATTAACTTTTCATTGCATTTTACCTTTAAATTTAGAATTTGATATTTGAACTTCATATTTTGATGGCTTAGGAACACTGATTGACTTTTTGGAACTTTTCTTGTTTGCTGATGGAACTTTAAGTGTGCAGCTACTTGGAACTCTGAGAACTTATTACAAATTAGGAGCATAAAATTACATTTTCTCTGAAATCAAATTTACAAATCAAACTAACTAATGAAATTTATTTATTGTCACTCCTTCACTTGCTGGAATTTATGCATGAAATGGTGATTTGATGACCTTGGAAACCCTAAGACCTAATGGAGACTTTGAATGAATGAACCCATGATGAAAATGACTGAAATGATGATGACAACACATGATTGATGGTACACTCAACAAAGTGGTGAAGTGAGCCAGCAAGTAATAAAATTTTGAAAGGAGTGAGATCAGACTTAGATCTACATCTAGTGACCAAATTTTTGCATGATGACCTAATGGAATGACAAAAATTTCAAAATGGGACCCTAATATGACATGACAAGAGTTTATTTTATCACCGATGGCAGGATGCAAATACTGACACTAACATTAGCTCCAGTTAGGGATGAAGCTCCTTGGAGGTGTCAATAACACCGTAGCCCAAGTAGCCTAACCATTGGGCATGGAGTCAACAGCTGAAAACCAAATTGAATGCTAAAAAATTAATATAATAAAATGACTTAAGATTGGCTCAAAACTGACTGAAATCTGGCTGAAAATTGATTGAAAACTGACTAATTTAACTTTAAAAAAATAGCAAGCCAATGAAAATTTATGGCCTTCACCTCGGGCTCCAAGCTCTAGTGATTCTTCGCTTCACACTTTGCATAAAATTTAAACTGATATTTACAATGGAATTGGGAAATCTGAAATCCGCATCAGAAAATATAATGCTTAAGGAGCCTACCATTGACCAGTCTTGCCAAGAATTCTTCTCCATTCATCTCCTTCAATATGAAAGCGTGTTGTCCATGAAAAGATGAGATATTATATGGCCCTTTCCACAGGTTTTTGAATTTTCCGTGCTTTCCCTTTTCCTCATTTCTTGCATCCCATCGGAGGACTACATCTTCAAGCTTGAAATCATCCGCCTTGGTCTTGCAGTCATATAGCTTCTTTATATTTTGATGAAGCTTTGAGTTGTTCTAAAAGACCTCATCTCTTATTTTCTGAAGGTGGATCATTTGATTGATCCAACATTGTACATCATTCTCCTCACTTCCTGCTTCTTACAACAATTTAATGACCGGGACTGCAAGTGATGTAGGAAAAACAATGTTTACACCATAAACCAAATGAAAATGGGACATTCCTATTGATTTCTTACTACTCACCCTGTCCGCCCACAAAGAATTAAATTTTTTTTGTGCCAATTATTTTTGTTTTCCTCAAGCATCTTCTTTATGATATTAATCAAATATTTATTATAGGATTTTTCTAAACCATTACCTTATGGATAATAGGCGGTTGAGTGCCCCAATTTGATGTTGTACTTGTCACAGAAATCAACCATTATTTTTTACTTGAATGCAGCCGAATTTTCACTAATGATCTTATGAGGACAATAAAAACGAGACAAAATGTTAGTCTCCAAAAACTAAATAATTACTAAATCTGTTGCTTGCCTTGTTGGGATCGCTTCGATCCATTTGGTGAAGTAGTCGGTGGATGTTAAGATCCATTTATATTGTGCAAATTATGTAGGGTAAATCTCTCCATAAATTCAAGGCCCCACTGCTGAAAAGGTGCATGTACTGAAATAGGTTGTAAAGGTAATGGAAGAAGTTTTCTTTTACCTTGAAACACTTGACACTCATGGAAACTCATCACTATTTTGTACAAGTCTGCAAAAAGAGTTAGCTAATAATATCCCGCCCTCAACACTTTGTTAGCCGTGGTTTTCAAAAATAGGTGGCCTCCACAATATCCCCTATGGAAATCATTCATTATTTCATTGGCTTCATTTTCAACAAAAAGGTCAACAAAATGCCTCTGGGGTCTTTCCAATAAAGAGCGTTGTCCAAAATGTAATATTTGGAAGCCTTCAAATTCAATGACCTACCCTTACTCTTAGAAATTCCTGGAGGAGGATTTAAATGCTGAAGAACATATATAGTGTTTGAATACCAAGAATACGAAAGAAAAATATCAGATACTTGTATGAGAGTGCCATCCTCTTCTTCATCGGACAATTGTGAAATGAGGTTGATGTCTAGAGCATGTAAGTTTGACTCAACCATGAGCTTGGCTAAGACCCGACCTTTCATAAAATTTGTGGGCTTGATCTTGTTGTACTATACAACACCCCCCATTTATTTTAAATAAATGAGGACCCTTTTAAAAATAAATGGAAATTTATGAGCATAATTTTATCTTAGCCTAAGTCTAAAAAATTTAGGAAATAAAGGTTTTTCCCTTTTAGCTTTGATTTTAAAAGCGCGCATCACAAATCACATAACTTACAAGCCGAATAATTTAAAAGATATATAAGTATTGAAAATTACGATATTCGCTTCAACCTTTTCGAGTTAAATAAAATTCCTATTACAAATTCTTTAAAAATCCCTTTAAAAAGAAACCGCATCGTGCCTTTTAAAAGAATCAGCTTATGAAAATTCGGTAAATATTATGATGGGTCAGACCCGACGAAACTATTATGGCCTAAATCTACCTCAGGCTGAGAATGACAGAATCTAGGGTAACATCAAACCACGCTTAACCTGGTAGCTAGCCCTACCAGGTCGGGAGAGGGCTCTCTCCTGTCAATCTCAGCAAAAATGATCAATGAGGCTTTGAGATGACTTGATTTGAAGATTGATTTTAGGCTAGGTATGTGTGCAAAAGAGTTTGATTTATTTTAATGATGTTTTGCTAGCTCGAATGGAAAGGCAGATTTGGGTCTGGGGAATGAGGCTCAGTTTTGCAAAGATCTCAATGGGGCAAGGTAGGAAATTGTTTTGACACTTAAATTTAAATGAAATGGAGAGCTTAAGATAGGTGAGGAGTTGAATAGGGCAAGAAACCTTTAGGGATCCTCTTCAAACAGCTGAAAACATAAATAACTAAACAAACCCTAGGTAGAGCACTGCAATTTCAATGAATTCTACCTTTATCCTTGTTTGTTTTAGTTAAGAAGAAATAAGAGAGTGAATGACATACATAAAAAACAAGTAAACCTACATTTACAGAGAGAAACACAATATCAAAGCAATATGCCACATGAATCCCATAAAGTGCTGCAAACCCTGGTCTATTCCTTTGCCAAACTGCAGAGATGAATGTACAATGATGCTCAAAGCATTCCCAAAAGTCCAACCATGATAATGACTGAAAAAACATAAGATATAGGAAAATAAAAAATCATCCTAGCTTCTAGAGGTTAAGCTCATGAGTTTAGGAGCTGCTCCAAAAAAATCTAAACTGAGAACTAGAAAGTAGGCAGTGGAACAGCTTGCCTCTAAAAACTAGGAAATTGATTCATTCAGTTGCAAACTACCTTTTGATGGATGAATCTACCTATATGAGTAAAAATTTAGAAAAATTATATCAAAATTCATCATGTCACATTAAATTACATCATGAGTTTGACAACTAGAAGTAAAAGAGTCAAACTGTGAAAAAACTAGGCGAAAAACAGAGTTTTTGACCAAAAATGAGCAAAATTCCTCCAATGCATCGCGCCTGATTTCCCTATGCGTAGCGCCTGTTTGCAGCTGATTTTGGAGGCCTTCTCGGTGTCCACATTTACTCCAAGTGGGCTTGTTGGAAAGGTCTATCTGTCTACTTTCCATCACTAGTGTAATTTTTGAATTTGAGCTCCATTTTCCCCTCCAAAACTGAGTTCTCCCAAGACTGCTTCCTGTGTGTCAAAAAAGAGGCAGAAAGGTTATTTTTGAGGTGTTTTTGACATTTTTGGAAGCCCAAAACCTGTCAATATTTCTTGTCCATTGGTAGGAATGCATATTTTTCCATGAGAAATCCAAAAATGATGAGTTTTCCTCAAAAGGAGGTCTCCATCAAAAGCGAGCGCCAAGTGGCGCGGCGCATAGAGCAGAAAAGTCTGTTTTTTAACCCAAAAATTCAAAAATGCAAAAAGTGTCCCAAATTTTCTGAAATTTGGGCTAAGTGTCCTCCATCAAGTGTTGTGTTGGGCCAAGGAAGCCTCAGCCAATATCTGAAGTTTATCATGCTTTTTTCGCCTCCTCGATGCCTTCTTCAACTTGGCCTTCAAAATTTTGATTCTTGCTTTGCACACATGGTTTCTCGCCAAGTAATGGTTAGCCATATGCCTCAACATGTTTTTCTCTTTGTTGGCCTTCTCCAATAGTTTTTCCAAATGTATATTTACCCTTTCAAGCTAATTTTCACGATCAGCTTCAATTTCTTGCTCAAGTGATGTCAATTTGGTTTCACTCCTTTTAGCGGCTTGCCGATTCTCTCCTATGTTTTTCAGCTCCATAATGGTTTGATGATCCTATAGCTGATTGTTTCTTTGCTCCAGTTATTTAATTTTCCATTTGGCTCTTTCTAGGTTGAGGGACAAAGCATTAATGTCCGCCTATTGCTCCTGAATGATCTCCCTGAGCCTTGAGCTTTGTGGGCCCAAATCAATGTCATCCTCCTGAATGAGAATGAAATGTGTCTCTTGCCCTCCTGAAGGCCCCTCATCATGTAATGGCCTCTTGCCCTTGTCCTGAACCTGCTCTGCTGATGGAGGAAGTGATACCCCTTCCACTCTGGGTGGAGATAATACTCGCTTTTCTGTTGCAAACAACCTTCTAGTGCCCTTTTGATAGGTGACAAACACTAGCACACAAGCGGTCTATGTCTCATGACCCTCCTGCTGATGTGAAGGTCCACCTGTCTCATGAAAAGCTTCTGGAGGTACCTGAGGAGCTGTGAAGAACTCATGAGAAATGAAATCCTCCCATGAGATGTCCTACAAACCAAGCTGATGCATGACCACAATTTTGATGAGTGAAAAATGATATATATTGTTATACTACTGCTGAGGAGTCTTCTTTTGCACTAAGGTGGTCATATTCTCAATATTTCAGCATATGAAGTAGGGGAGATTCATCATTCTCACCCTGGTAAAGTGCATCAACAATCTGATGTGATAGGCATAAGGGTGAGAAAACCGACCCTCACAGCTGAAATATTTAATTATAAGTTTCATCAAAGGAGCATATGATTTTTTTAGTTACCGAAAGGGAAAAACTCTACTGAGTTGTCTCAAATAACTAGGCTTGATGTATGGCTCATAGTGTTCCCTGTCAATTTGCTGCCTTTTACTCCACTGCTCTCCGAAATTTGGAATGCCAGTTGCTAGAGAGATAGACTCCAGTGTCAAGGTGAATGTCACAGCTGCAAGAGTGACTTGGCCATTATGTAGATGAAACACAAACAACCTGGCCAACTCATGATGGTACTGGACTCTAGTAACCATCTCACAGAACTAAAAACAAGATTGTTGTTGGAAGCATGTGATAGCAAGAGGGCATGCCTGCAGCTCAGCAAGTGAGGTAGGCTCCTCCCGTACATGTTTACCACCCTTGTGAGATCTCCTTGGTGCATGCATTTCGGTTGGAGAATCACTGTGTGTTTCTTCATCTCGGTCATAGGAGGAATCTGACTCCATATTTGCTAAAGTTTGTGTTTTCTTAGACGAGTATGAAGAGATTTAGGTGTCCTTGATCTTTTGCTGCCAAGTGTATGAAAATGTATGAAGGACTATGAAGGGAGAGGGTAAGAGGGATTTTGGGAATGTTGCTGACTGGAATTTGGGGAATTGAAGGGTTTTAGGGACAATTTTTAAGCTTTTGGGGTAGCAATTGGGGTTTGGGAATTTTGTAGCTAGGGTTTGGGATAATGGGAATTGGGGATAGGGGTGAATGAATTTAGGGATATGGGGGATAGTAAAATGGGCTAATGAAACTAGAAAAGAAGTGAGGGAATAAAAAGGTGAGGGAGTGATGGCCACAAAAAACCAATTTACAAACCCTAAGCAATCATGTCTTCAGAAAAATTTGCAAGGAAGTAGGGTTTGAAATTTTTTTATTAAATCATCATAAACATCTTAAGACACACTTTCATTGGCATTTGAAGAGTTTTTGACTTACTTTGGACCGGAAGAAACCAAGCAAATTGAAGATTTGGATGAATTTGTGTTGAAAATGGCTTGCAGATCTATGCGCCGTGCCACAAACCCAACGCGCCGCACCTGTTATATGCGTCGCGCCAGTGTATTTTTGACACTGTGGAGGCTGACCCAATGCGCCACGCCATCTCTATGCGCCGCGCCCCCGAAACTGAAACTATTGGCTATGATTTTGTGACCACGAGCTTGCTCTAAATATCTCTTGCTCCTTTGGATGCAAATGAGTCTTTTAAACACAAGAAATAACTTATATACAAAAGACTTCAATTTTTCACTTCGTAAAACCCACTTTTGTAATGTTTACATTTGACACTTTCTTTTCAAACTCTGTTTTAGGCAGTTTTGCTTTATTTTTCCTCTGATTAACTGAATGACTTGATGTTTTGTTTGCCTTGTAGGGGATGGATTTACTGAAGCTTTTCAAGGTGACCAAGGTTTCCATTGAAGTTATTTACATATGAGAGAACTTGAAATTACATCAAATTTATACATAAAAAGATAAAATACTTTGTTTTTCCTCAAAACAGAGTTTTGAGGAAAAATTCATTTCTGGGCATATGATGATGGAATTTATTTGGTACTGGAACTTTATTCAACCTCCTCATGCGTCTGCTGACCATTATTGAACATGTTGAAGACATTTTTAATGAAACCCTATACCTAATGAAACTGAAACCCTAGAAATGAATCTTGCAAATTTAAAGACAAAAAGTGACTGCAAATGATCTTGATGAATGGAAATAGGTCAGCAGGTAAAGGACATGAGGGAAAATTAACAACAAGCCACCACTGTCAGATGATCCATGCTCCTAATGGAATGCAACTGACTGAGCGAGACACCTAAAATGCAATGCAACAAGAGAATTTGATCACTGACGGAGGGATGAAGATACCAACACTAACATTGGCTCCAATGGGGATGGTAGCTCCTTGGAGGTGCCAAGAACTACAGATCTCTGGGAAAGCAGGGAGTGCCTTCATCCATTGGGCTATGGAGTCAATAACTTCGACAAACCAAAACCATACTCTTGACTCAATTTCATGACTAAAATCTGACTCAAGACCGACTCAATTTCAAGACTGAAATCGACCGAAAGACCTGAATCAAACAAACCAAACCAAAATTTAAATCAACCCTCAGTTTTATAGCCTTCACCTCGGGCCCCAAACTGAAAGAATGATGACAGCACACAATTTCAATGAAACTGAAACAAACCGGTATTTTCAGTGATACATATGACAGAAGAAAACATTTCAAAAATAGTATCGTTTGAATAGCTGACCATTGACCGGCCCACCTGGAAAATCTTCTTCATTCATTTCTTTCAAAAGGAAAGCATTTTGGCCTCGATATGCAACAATTCTGAAAGGTCCTTTCCAAATATTCTCAAACTTGCCATGCTTACCTTTATCTTCGTTTCTCGCATCCCATTTTAGCACCACTTCTTCGATTTGAAACTTGTCCGCCTTTGCCTTTCGATCATATATCTTCTTGATTCTCTCTTGCAGCCTGAAAGTGTTCTGAAAAACCTCCTCTCTAGTTTGCTGTAAATGGATCATTTGATTGATTCTTCGGTGCAAATGATCATCCTCTCTACCAGCTTCCTGCAGAAGTTTAACCACTGGAACTACGAGAGAGGTCGGGAATACAGTGTCAACACCATACACGAGCTCAAAATGAGACATGCCTATAGATTTATTTTGACTTACTCTGTCTGCCCAAAGTGCATTAACCAGTTTCTTGTGCCAACTCTTCTTGTTCATTTCCAACAACTTTTTAATAATATTGACCAAGGATTTATTTGAGGATTCGGCCAATCCATTGCCTTGTGGATAATATGCGGTTGAGTGCCCCAAAGTAGTTTGATACTTATTACAAAAGTCAACCATTATTTTAGATTTAAAATTTTTTGCATTATCAGTGATCAGCTTGTTTGGACAGCCAAAACGAGACAAAATATTGTTTTCAAGAAATGAAATGATTACCGAATCTGTGGCCTGCCTAGTGGGAATCGCCTCAATCCATTTGGTAAAATAGTCGGTCGCTGTAAGGATCCATTTATGCTGCGCTGAAGAAGTAGGATGGATCTCGCCAATGAAGTCCAAACCCCACTGCTGAAATGGATCACTTACATCAATGGGCTTGAGCGGTAAAGGCTAGAATTTTCTCCTTCCTTGAAAAATATGACATTCATGACAGCTTTTAACAGTTTTGTACACATCAGCAAAGAGATTTGGCCAATAATATCCTGCTCTCAAAATTTTGTTGGCCGTTGTCTTCCAGAAAATATGACCTCCGCAATCTCCCTTGTGAAAGTCTTCCATAACCTGTTTTGCCTCTTCTTCAACCAAATAATTGAGCAAGACACCACCGGGATATTTCCAATAGAGAGCATTATTCATGATACAAAGCTTGGCAGCCTTCAATTTCAGTGTCCTGCTTTTGTTCTTAGCCATTCTTGGTGGTGGTGACAGATTTTGGAGTACATAAGAAATGTTCGAATACCAAGGAGAAAGAACAAAAATTTCTGATACCTGAGCAAGCAAAATTTCTTCATTTTCCTCAAACATAGCAGCAATGAGATTACTGTCCAAGGCATGCAAATTTGACTCAGCCATTAGCTTAGCCAGCCCCTGTCCTTTGATAAGCTTTGTTGGTTTGATCTCCACATCATATTCCAACAAGGCAGCAATCCATTTGCCTCGTCTCCCTTCTGGATCTGTTTGCACTAAGACATCTTTAACAGCAGCATTAGGAACATAAGCAAGGATGTGAGAATGCAGAATATAAACTCAAAAATATTTCAATGCTTTTACCAAGGCAAGAGCTTGCTTCTTAATAATATTATACTTTAAAGCTGCATCTCTTATGGTTCTGCTGAAAAATGCTATTGGTTTCTTAAGCTGGTCTCTTTTCTGCATCAAGACTGCTGCCATAGTATGATCCGAGGCAAATGAAAACAAAATGAAATCTTGAGTATAGTCCGGGCTGATCAGAACTGGAGCTGAAGAAAGGGCCAATTTCACCAAATTGAAAGACTTTATTGCTTCCTCAGTCCACTTCACTACACTATCTTTCTTGAACATGTTTGTGATTTCCCTTAAATGTTCTGCAAGATTGGGCACAAAGCGACGTAAGAAATTCATCTTACCGTTGAATGATTGGATCTCCTTTTTATTTTGGGGAAAATCAATTTGCTGAATGGCTTCCACTCGGGCTGGATCGATGCAGATGCCATCCTTTGATATAATATGACCAAGAAGCTTGCCTTCATCCATGGCAAACAGACTCTTCTTTGGATTGAGAGATATACCGTATTTTCTACACCACTAAAATAAAATCTTCAAATGATAAAGGTGCTCTTCATCTAAATTAGAAAAAACTATCAAGTCATCAAGATAAACAACTAGAAAGACATATTTTTCATTAGAAAATTCAATATCCATTGCTTGTTGAAAGGTCGCCCCAGCATTCTTCAATCCGAAAGGCATTTTAGCATAGTGAAAAGTTCCCCACGGAGTGGTGAACGTTGTTTTATCTCTGTCATCCTCATGGAATAGAATTTGGTTATAACCGGAATAACCATCGAGTAGCGACATGCGGGATGCTCCAACTACTTGCTGAAGTATGTGATCCATTTTGGGAAATGGGTAGTTGTCTTTCAAAGATACTTTATTTAGATTTCTAAAATCAATACATAAGTGAATCTCACCTGTTTTCTTGCGCACGGGCACCAAATTAGAAATCCAATCTGAAAATCTTATAGGGACGATGATACCAGCTTTGTACAACCGATTCACCTCCTTCACAACAGCTTTGGATTTATTCTTCTTAACTTCTGTCGAAAAGGCTTTTGATTTGGCTTGATCGGGATGATATGCTGAATTATGTTTGTGTCATATGCCTTCAAATCTGAATAATCCCAAGCAAATACATCAGAAAATGAAGATAATAAATTGATATACTTTTCTTTTACCTGTGGGGGCAACGCCTTTGATAATTTCACCATTTTAGGATTTTCTGCTGATCCAATGTTCACATCCTCAACTCCTTTCTCGGTTGGCAACAAGCTCGGTTTTCAAGCTACATCATCTTGGTCAAAAATCTCCTCTAAAGGTATTAAACCTTTAGGAATGATATTGTCCTTCATCTACAAAACTTCCATCTGATTGACTTCTATATCCGCCTCGCCATCATCATGCTCCCCATCAATAGAAGTGTCTTTAAATTTACCTTCATTTTGCAGAAATTCATCAATTTCTTTATCATCTTGAAACACTTGCCAATACCTTTGATTGTCAGGAACATTCGGGCGATGCTTCACATGAATTTCAAACTTGTTTTTTGAATTCATCGGAATTTTCAAATTACTTGCTGCTGTTGCAAGTGAATCTGCAATGACATTCTGAATACGAGGGACACATGTCAAAGTATAATCTAAAAAAAATCTCAAGATATCTAATACCGCATTGTGGTAGGCCCGCATTCGAGGATGTTTAGCTTGATATTCACCTTTCACTTGCTTGATAACTAACTCGGAGTCGCCATACACTGCAATTCTTTTGGCATTTAACTTTCTGAAGAGTTTGTCGGATTATCCACAGTCTCACGAAACACTTGTCGACGTTTCGAATCCCAACGGGGATCCATCTTCAGGACATTGGAATGAAGAATTTAACTTTCTAAGAATTTTCAAACCAGCAATTAAAGCCTCATATTCAGCCTCATTATTTGAACAGTAAAAAGCCAATTTATAAGAATAGACCCTTACATTACTTGGCACTTTGTTTGGGGAGAAAACAAGGCTGCGTATCCAAATGCCAATTCCAGCACCTTCCCTTCCTACCGCGCCATCAAAATCCATGGTCCACAAACTAGCTTCGTCCTCTTCCAAATGCTGAAATTTTGTTTGCTCTTTTATTTTTCCTTGCTGTCCATCAACATTTTGCTGCTGTCGGAAGGCTGATTTCTCAGCGGTACTATCAAGTATTTGTCTTTCTTTATTTAAGACCTCTCTGAAATTTTCAGTGATTTGTGGAATTTCTTCTACTTCAATTACTTGGCTATTTACATCAGTAAAGCTATCTGAATATAAAACAATTGATTCTAAATCAATATGTACATAGTTGATTGGATGATTTACCGGTTTCTCCTTGCTAGTGATCATGTACTTCATCTTTTTCTCCTGGTATAATTTCTTCATCTGACCAAACATGGGAATAGTAGCATAGGAGAAATCAAGCTGCAACGTCCCTTTAAGTTTCTCTCCCCAAGATTTGGAAAGAAGCATGCCAAATCTAGGAGGAATATCCGCCACAACCACATCCATCACAACATTTTAGCCGGAATCTGATCCAAACTGACCACCAAATATTTGATAAGACCAATGCATCTTACTCTACCAGAATCAAAAGAGTAAAGGTCATGATACTTTCTGGTGATATCCAATCCCAATTTCTCCATGATTGCCTTAGGCATGAGATTATGAGAGGCTCCGAAATCGAACATAGCATTGTGTAACACATAGTCATGCACCCTAAGGCTGATGTAAAAAGGAGGTACATCACTATATTGAGACTGACCATCCAATGTTAGACCAACAACTCAGGTCGATCATCCTCCAAATTTACCATATCAGATAATGGATCTAAATTCAAAATCTTAGACACCTGACCCTTATAGCTGATATTCTTCATCAATTCAGTCAAAGGAATAGATACTTTTAACTTGGAAATTTTATTTTCTAAGTTAAAAACTGAAGTTTTCTCTACCTCTTTAGCTAGGACATCCTTCTTTTCAGTTTTCTCCTTTGATATATTTGGCTTATTGGATCTTTCATTTGCTAATGGCGGTTTACTAGTGGTGGGATCAGTTGTCTCTTTTCCCTTTTTCTGCACAACGAGTGGATCATTGTTTGGTGTTGTTGCCTCCTTTCTTTTTTGAATTCGATTAATGGGTACATCTCTACTTCTGAGTGAATATTGTCGCTACTAGGTTTTCAAAGCATTCATGTACCCCCTTTGATATTCATCAGAATTGTTTTCAAGAACTGTTTCATTCGTCAAGATTAAATTTTCATCCCTTTGTACAGCTGAGTTCTCGGAATACTCCTTGTCTTCAGTGATAAAAATTGGCATATCATCGAGTGTAAAGAAATTATTCTCTTTTCTAATTACATTCTCCTCATCATCTGATTCCGGACCATGTAAAAAATTCTGCTGTAAGGGTGTCTTCACTTGCTGTTGTACTGCTTGGTCTTGTGCTCGTTGCTCTCTTTACTTGATTCTAAATTTTGGTTGTTGCTGGCCACAGAAATTAGGATTTCTGACTTGCAGTTCATACTTGTCAATTTTTAATCTGTCAAACATCTTTTCCCTCTTACGGATCACTTGATCTAAAGTGGAAACCTCTTCCTTTATTGTTACCTTTTTTCAGCTTTCGTTCTAGCTCTCTTGGCAAGCAGATTTGCTTCAACACTGATTGCAATTTTCTGCATGTCTTCCAAAGTGTCTGGATCTCTTTCTCTTAATTGATAGGCCACATCAGGATCGAAACCATCTGGAAAATTAATCAAATCCAACCCCATAGGTGGCTTTATATCAGCAGGAATTGCATTGTAAACAGAATTGAATCTAATACAATAATCTTGAACAGACTCACCAACATTCCACTTGATATTCTCATATTCAGAAAGGATATGAAGAGGGTTTTTCTTCACTTCCCATCGATCCAAGAATTGTCTCTGAATATTAGGGAATGTAGTAATACTTGCAGTCGGCAAAGCTCTGAACCACTTCCTCACTTCACCTCCAAAGGTTTGTACAAACAGTCTCATTGTCACATTTTCCGCATCAATATCATGAAGGTCAAAGAAATATGTCATCCTATCCACATGTTGCTGAGCTATAAAATTTTGAGGAGTGCCCTCAAATAATGGAATTTTTCTTTGATAATCGACGGGCATGTCATCCAAGTTTTGAGGCAACACAAGGGGTGCAAATCGAGCAGCCATTTCTCTAGGTGGATTTACAACCGGGCTTAGGGATATAGGAGGAGTCGGAGCAGCTGATGCATGCAGTGTATGTGGTGTAGAGGGAGGTGACACCACTGCAGATTTTTTATCAGAGATAGAAGGTTGCACGGGAATGGTGGGAATGAAAGGAGGCTCGGTAGGAATTTCTGAACTAGATGCAATTGTGAATGACCCAAGAGTTGCAGATGTAGACTCTATGAATTCGGGAATGTTTGTAGCTACAATGAAAGTCTGAAGATTCAAGATATAACTGTCAATTGATTTATTGGCCTTTTCAATTTCAATATCTTTGACAAACTTTGGACTTAGGACAATAGAATCAACAACACTTTCGGACTTGGTCTCAAACAATGACAGCTCAAATTGTTCGTCAAACTCAAGATCTTCAAGATACTCAAAAACAACAGGACATGAATGAGATTTGAACACAGGAATCACAGGAATTTCTCGACGAAGGATTCTCAGAATAATATTTGGATTTTCACACACAGGAGGTGGATCAGGATCCGGATTTTCCTTGGTGTGTCGTCTGGAAGCCAGTGTGTTGAATTATTCCCAAAAATCAAATGGACAAAATCAACTTGTTCAGCCTATCAAATTCTAAACTCATCATTCAAAATTATAGAATTATCTGATGTACTGGGGAAATTTACAAGTCAGGTGTTACATTTATAAGACTAGACTGGAGATTGACTGAAGCAACGTTTATCTACTTATGCACTTGCAAAGCAATGTGCAGTTCAAAGGCTACCTGGCATAAATTCAGGCTCCGTCTATAGTTTATAAAACGAATAACACTAACAAGAAAACACTCTTGAGTTTCCCCAGTATGGTCACCACTATGTTATGGCCTAAATCTACCTCAGGCTGAGAAAGGCAGAATCTAGGGTAACATCAAACCACGCTTAACCTGGTAGCTAGCCCTACCAGGTCGGGAGAGGGCTCTCTCCTGTAAATCTTAGCAAAAATTATCAATGAGGCTTTGATATGACTTGATGTGAAGACTGATTTTAGGCTAGGTATGTGTGCAAAAGAGTTTTATTGATTTTAATGATGTTTTTTTGGCTTGAATGGAAAGGCAGATTTGGGTCTGGGGAATGAGGCTCAGTTTTGCAGAGATCTCAATGGGGCAAGGTAGGAAATTGTTTTGACACTTCAATTTAAATGAAATGGAGAGCTTAAGATAGGTGAGGAGTTGAATAGTGCAAGAAACCTTTAGGGATCCTCTTCAAACATCTGAAAACATAAATAACTAAACAAACCCTAGGTAGAGCACTGCAATTTCAATGAATTATACCTTTATCCTTATTTGTTTTAGTTAAGAAGAAATAAGAGAGTGAATGGCATACATAAAAAACAAGTAAACTTACATTTATAGAGAGAAACACAATATCAAAGCAAGATGCCACATGAATCCCATAGAGTGCTGCAAACCCTAGTCTATTCCTTTGCTAAACTGCAGAGATGAATGTACAATGATGCTCAAAGCATTCCCAAAAGTCAAACCATGCTAATGACTGAAAAAACACAAGATATAGGCAAACAAAAACTCATCCTAGCTTCTAGAGGTTGAGCTCATGAGTTTAGGATCTGCTCCAACAAAATCTAAACTAAGAACTAGAAAGTAGGCAGTGGAACATCATGCCTCTAAAAACTAGGAAACTGATTCATTCAGTTGCAAACTACCTTTTGATGGATGAATCTACCTATATGAGTAAAAATTTAGAAAAATTACATCAAAATCCATCATGTCACATTAAATTAAATCATGAGTTTGACAACTAGAAGGAAAAAAGTCAAACTATGAAAAAACTAGGCATAAAATAGAGTTTTTGACCAAAAATGAGCAAAATTCCTCCAATGCGCCGCGCCTGATTTCCCTATGCGTAGCGCCTGTTTGCAGCTGATTTTGGAGGCCTTCACGATGTCCACATTTTCTCTAAGTGGGCTTGTTGGAAATTTCTGCCTGTCTACTTTCCATCACAAGTGGAATTTTTGAATTTGACCTCCATTTGCCCCTCCAAAACTGAGTTCTCCCAAGAATGCTTCCTGTGTGTCAAAAAAGGGGCAGAAAGGTCATTTTTGAGGTGTTTTTGACCTTTTTGGAAGCCCAAAACCTGTCAATATTTCTTGGCCATTGGTAGGCATGCATATTTTTCCATGAGAAATCCAAAAATGCTGAGATTTCCTCAAAAGGAGGTCTGCATCAAAAGCGAGCGCCAAGTGGCGTGGCGCATAGAGCAAAAAAGTCTGTTTTTTAACCCAAAATTTCAAAAATGAAAAAAGTGTCCCAAATTTTTTGAAATTTGGGTTGAGTGTCCTCCATCAAGTTCTGTGTTGGGCCAAGGAAGCCTCAGCCAATATCTGAAGTTTATCATGCTTTTTTCGCCTCCTCAATGCCTTCTTCAACTTGGCCTTCAAAATTTTGATTCTTGCTTTGCACACATGGTTTCTCGCCAAGTAATGGTTAGCCATATGCCTCAACATGTTTTTCTCTTTGTTGGCCTTCTCCAACAGTTTTTCCAAATGTATATTTACCCTTTCAAGCCAAGTTTCACGATCAGCTTCAATTTCTTGCTCAAGTGATGTCAATTTGGTTTCGCTCCTTTTAGCGGCTTGCCGGTTCTCTCGTATGTTTTGCAGCTCCATAATGGTTTGTTGATCCTCTAGCTGCTTGTTTATTTTCTCCAGGTATTTAATTTTCCATTTGGCTCTTTCTAGGTTGAGGGAAAAAGCATTAATGTCTGTCTGTTGCTCCTGAATGATCTCCCTGAGCCTTGAGCTTTGTGGGCCCAAATCAGTGTCATCCTCCTGAATGAGAATGAAATCTATCTCCTTCCCTCCTGAAGGCCCCTCATCATGTAATGGCCTCTTGCCCTTGTCCTAAACCTGCTCTGCTGATGGAGAAAGTGAGACCCCTTCCACCCCGGGTGGAGATAATACTCGCTTTGCTGCTGCAAACAACCTTCTAGTGCCCTTTTGATAGGTGGCAAACACCGGCACACTAGCGGTTTGTGTCTCATGAACCTCTTGCTGATGTGAAGGTCCACGTGTCTCATGAAAAGCTTCTGGAGGTACCTGAGGAGCTGTGAAGAACTCATTAGAAATGAAATCCTCCCATGAGATGTCCTGCAAACCAAGTTGATGCATGACCACAATTTTGATGAGTGAAAAATGATATATACTATTATACTGTTGCTGAGGAGTCTTCTTTTGCACTAAGGTGGTCATCTTCTCAATATTTCGGCATATGAAATAGGGGAGATTCATCATTCTCACCCTGGTAAAGTGCATCAACAATCTGATGTGATAGACATAAAGGCGAGAAAATCGGCCCTCACAGCTGAAATATTAATTATAAGTTTCATCAAAGGAGCATATGAGTTTTTCAGGTACCGAAAGGGAAAAACTCTGCTAAGTTGTCTCAAATAACCAGGCTTGATGTATGGCTCATAGTGTTCCCTGTCAATTTGCTGCCTTTTACTTCACTGCTCTCCGACATTTGGAATGCTGGTTGCTAGAGAGATAGACTCCGGTGTCAATGTGAATGTCACACCTGCAAGAGTGACTTGGCCATTATGTAGATGAAACACAAACAACCTGGCCAACTCATGATGGTACTGGACTCTAGTAACCATCTCACAGAACTGAAAACAGGATTTTTGTTGGAAGCATGTGATAGCAAGAGGGCAGGCCTGCAGCTCAGCAAGTGAAGTAGGCTCCTCCCATACATGTTTACCACCCTTGTGAGATCTCCTTGGTGCATGCATTTCGGTTGGATAATCACTGTGTGTTTCTTCATCTCGGTCATAGGAGGAATCTGACTCCATATTTGCTAAAGTTTGTGTTGTCTTAGATGAGTATGAAGAGATTTAGGTGTCTTTGATCTTTCACTGCCAAGTGTATGAAAATGTATGAAGGACTATGAAGGGAGAGGGTAAGAGGGATTTTGGGAATGTTGCTGACTAGAATTTGGGGAATTGAAGGGTTTTAGGGACAATTTTTAAGCTTTTGGGATAGCAATTGGGGTTTGGGAATTTTGTAGCTAGGGTTTGGGATAATGGGAATTGGGGATAGGGGTGAATGAATTTAGGGATATGGGGGATAGTAAAATGGGTTAATGAAACTAGAAAAGAAGTGAGGGAATAAAAAGGTGAGGGAGTGATGGCCACAAAAAACCAATTTACAAACCCTAAGCAATCATGTCTTCAGAAAAATTTGCAAGGAAGTAGGGTTTGAATTTTTTTTATTAAATCATCATAAACATCTTAAGACACACTTTCATTGGCATTTGAAGATTTTTTGACTTACTTCGGACCGGATGAAACCGAGCAAATTGAAGATTTGGATGAATTTGTGTTGAAAATGGCTTGCAGGCGCCACAAACCCAATGCGCCGCACCTGTTATATGCGTCGTGCCAGTGTATTTTTGACACTGTGGAGGCCAACCCAATGCGCCACGCTAACTCTATGTGCCACGCCGCTCACCCAATGCGTCGCGCCCCCGAAACTGAAACTATTGGCTGTGATTTTGTGACCACGAGCTTGCTCTAAATCTCTCTTACTCCTTTGGATGCAAATGAGTCTTTTAAACACAAGAAATAACTTATATACTAAAGACTTTAATTTTTCACTTCATAAAACCCACTTTTGTAATGTTTACATTTGACACTTTCTTTTCAAACTCTGTTTTAGGTAGTTTTGCTTTATTTTGCCTCTGATTAACTGAATGACTTGATGTTTTTTTTTCCTTACAGGGGATGGATTTACTGAAGCTTGTCAAGGTGACTAGGGTTTCCATTGAAGTTATTTACATATGAGAGAACTTTAAATTACATCAAATTTATACATAAAAAGATAAAATACTTTGTTTTTCCTCAAAACAGAGTTTTGAGGAAAAATTCATTTCTGGGCATATGATGATGGAATTTATTTGGTACTGGAACTTTATTCAACCTCCTCATGTGCCTACTAACCGTTATTGAACATGTTGAAGACATTTTTAATGAAACCATAGACCTAATTAAACTGAAACCCTAGAAATGACTCTTGCAAATTTAAAGACAAAAAGTGGCTGCAGATGATCTTGATGAATGGAAATAGGTCAACAGGTAAAGGACATGAGGGAAAATGAACAACAAGCCACCACCGTCAGATGATCCATGCTCCTAATGGAATGCAGCTGACTGAGTGAGACACCTAATATGCAATGCAACAAGAGAATTTGATCACTGACGGAGGGATGAAGATACGGACACTAACAGAAACAATAAAGAAACAATTATAAATATCTAAAGGTCCGATAAAGCGCAACAACGTGACTCCTTAGTGCATTTCGTGTTTCATGACAAGTAACCAAATGTAAAGTTTTATTACCGCATGAAAATTGCAATTTGCGATTTGCGCAGATCGCATTTTGCGAAATTCATCGGCAACAAAAAACATAACTAATTATAACTGGTTAAAGTTGCGATATGCAATATTAACACTTATTACTCAAGTGCACGAAATGATTTATATCTAATCAACCTGATATAATATCTAACGTCTTAAATGGATAGATTACACATATTACATAAAGTTCTGTAAGAGATTTGATAGAAAAAGTTATGGGTTATTAACAACATTTAATGGGAGTAAGGTTCGACAAATTGATATCTACTTTGAGCATGTTTTGAATAATTGAGCACCAGATTTTCCATTATATCGTTATCCTTCTCTCCATTCATCTTAGATCTGAGTTTACTCTTTTCACTTGAATTCAGGAAATTGCCTAACCGAGTGAGAATAACTGGAATGAAAAAGAAAGGCAAGGAAATTTCCCAAGCATTCACCACTGAAGACTCAAACATGCCTCAATTGTTCTTAGATACGACCTGCAACAAGGATTGTGGCAGTTCTTTATGGGAAGAAAAGTACCAACTCTTTGAGGAAGAACAACCAAGGATAATAATTAAAATAACTACAACAAACACGACAGTTTCCTCAAACCCGTCCTACTTAGATGTTGCATGCTTGTTTCTTCACAAGATAACAATGAGGCTAAAGATTCTCTCCTACATAGATATTGTAAAGTGGGTAATTGACCACCTTAACATAGAAGATAGGTCATTTAAGAATTCAAAGTTGGAGAATATTGGTTCATTCATTGCAGAAGGTTTAAGGACAATGTACCACTTGCCCATGCCACAAAAGAATTATGACAAAGTTTTTGTCCAAAGCTTTACAAAGAAGTATATAGACCTCATGAAAGTAATAAAGGGATGGAAAGATGACCAAGGAAAGTTGAAACTAGACAAACTTGGTATGTACCCGATAACAAAGTTACCCTCCCCCTATTGTTATGCTTCTGGAATGTTATGTATATTGTTTTCAAAACAAGATACCACTAGGTTTTCCATATACTGGGTCCCTTTAATTGACGTAATCGTCAATTCTTCCATTATGAATTGGGTAAATATCTTGTTTGATAATTTGGCCAGAAATATCATGGATTATAGAAGTAAAAAAAAAAATTCCTCTAGGAAAATACCCCCCTTCTACATGAGTGCTTACATTATGGACACAATTTTCTTTTGTTCAATTTTTCCTATCATGGGATGGAAATGGACAACCCAAGACCCCACTCCAATCCATATTTACCACAAAGCCCTTTAGGAATATGAATTTCATTTACATTTCTATAAAATTTGCAATGGAATCATGTTACCCATACATCAGATTATCTTTAATGAAAATGCCTGTAGGCTTTCTAAAGAGGCTAGCACAGACATTTTTCCAGTTGCTAGATGGTTTGCTGAAGATAATTTCACTTATATCAGAGTTTTCGGGAGTTATTCTTCTCCCCATGTTTTTCACTATTATGTTCCTTATAAGCTCCTAGCTAGGGAAATTTCCTACCAACTCTTAGTAAATGGCATTTCCAAGCAACTCAAAGATGCCAAGAAGGCCATTTGGCCTACCTTCCCTTTGCAGTGTGGCAATTTTTCACTTTTTGATATTGGTCATGCATTCAAGTAAATTGCAAATGTTACTTCATTAAATTTGGCTGTAATGCCAAAGAGGCCATTCGACCCTAATGATGTCGTTAAGAATTTCACCACTGAGCTTAAATTGAAACCTTTCTTGAATGAGATAGATATGTTTGACGATTTATTTCAAGGCATGGAGAAGTTCACAAATGTACTGAAAAATGCAACTAGTCAGCTGAATAAAAAATGATTTTGAGGCTTCCCAAGAATATAGAAATAAAAGGCTAGAAAGAATCCCTTTGGATCTATTATTTGTTGAAGATGTCAACATACCAACTCCAAGCATTATTTTGGATAATGAAGCCAATGAAATGTTTGAAGATGAATCCCAAGAGAAATATAATCATGAGTCAGGGAAATCACAACATAATTCTCACAATTCGGATCACTCTGATAATGAATCCGAGAGTAGGAAGGAGAGCCTAGAGAAAATAATTGATAAAGTGATCAAAGGGATTTAGATGAAAAAATGAGGAATTAATGGAGTTGTATCATCCTCTCAAGGAGTTCAGCATATCCATAATACACTTGACGTGACAGAGAATCCTCAGCCAAAAGATTTGAAGAATGAATGGGAAAATTTTCCAAGGCACTAAAAACACCACAGCCAAAGCCTAATATTGATGAATCCACAAGTTTCCAAATGCCAGGGCATTCTCATAATTTAGTGGAAACTGAAATTCCACTACAATAGGTACCTGAAGTTCATGATCAAGAGATCATTCCAGCATACCCTACATAGCAGATTGTTTTATTGATTGAAGAGATACCCTCACTTGATGTCTTATATAGTCCCAGTCATAAGGTTGTATTTAAGAGAGTAAAGAGAATAAGAATGGATGGAAAAATTTCAAATATTATGAATGAATCTGTAGACGTTCTATGGAAAGACCCTTTGGCTGATCCTACAAAACATTTGACTAAGTTATCACAATATGCAGCAGCATATGCTACTGCCACCATTGATAAAGCCATAGAGGTACAAATTCTGCTGAAGCAAAAAGAAGACAAAGTACAAGAGTTGGAGAGATTGTTAGAACAAGAAAATTTTAACTCCAACAAGCAAATGGAAATGAATATGACTCAATTTCGAAAGGATTTTGAAAGAATGAATTTGCAACACGAGGTGAATATTACAGAGAAAGAAACACATCTTGAAGCAGCAATCGACAAATTGAAAATGCAACCTCAAGTAAAGCTATTCAAGAAGCACTGGAAATGAATGCAAAGCTAAAGCAACAACAAGAAACCATTTGTCAACAAGCTTCAATCACCAGCTCTTACTGTGATACAAGAAAATTCCTGATCCAACAAGTGGATAACAAGAGAATTGAATGTGATAAAGTTGAAAAGAAGATTAATGATTTCATTCAATGGTAAGGATCTGACTCAGGAAATAAAGTTGACCTACCCCAGATAGATAAATTTCACAAAGAGATTTTATTTAGGATTGATAAGTACAACTGAGACAAGCATAAAAGGCAACGACAAAGGAATCAAGGTTAACAAATGAAATTATTGAATCTATTGATGAACAGCTTTTGAAAGATGTACTTATTAAAGAATCCACAGTTGAAGTACTCTCAGAGCTCAAACCATTAGAATCACATTGGAAGAAAAGTATAGAGATGAAGGAGGAAATGATTAAAAACATAAATAAGTTTGATCAAGAAAATATATGGAATTTTCTAATCAAACCTTATCATCAATGCCTAAATCTATATTCATTAACTGATTCAACAAAGAAATCGCAACCAACACTTTCAAATGTAGTGTTCAAAGGCCAAATCAGATTAGGAATTATGCAGCCAACTCAGCTAAAGCCAATGGTGGATATTTTTCATCTCCAAGATCAAATGTGCAAAGAGGATCAGCACACATAATCATGTTGTTATTTTATTTCCTAGATTGTAGTTTAAGTTTTCTTATTACGAGGATGGTTGTTTGAAACTTCCTCTATTTTTATGTAATAATCTATTTTTAAACATATTGTAGTTTAGTATTTAAAACCTTCTCATGCATTTAGAGAAGGGTCCAGAAATTTGTCAAAAACATTTGCAAAGAATTCACTTCTGTAATTTTGTGAATGCTTTGATGGATTAATGGAACGAAATATGTTATATTTTGACATTTGAAGTTGTTTAATTGAAGTTTCACTATTTTACTCTTTATATTTCTTGAAAGTGAAGAGGAGTATAAAACTACTATCAGTTTGAATGAGTAGGATCTCGTATATATGGTACTTCTACACGTTATATTAAGTTTTTCTTTTTATATTGACAATTATCTTTTTACCTTCATTATATATTTTAACTTTTATTATAAAAGAATGTTAAATGCACTTTTGTATTGATATTTGTTTATGATCTCTTATCTTATATATAATAAAACATATAAGTGCAATATACATTTCACAATTATTTTAATCAAACTACATTTTTAAAAGAATTATCTTTACATAATTTTCATCTCTTTCAACTTTTAAATAATCTTCATTACTAATAGTTGGATGATATATTTTTAGATCACATAAAGGAATGAACACCCCAGGAATATAATAGAATAGATAGTTTTAGATAAATTCATATGATAGATTAAATCATTTCCCTTTTGCATGTTATATAAGCAAAACACACCCCAAAATCATCCTTATTGGGAAACTAGTCCCTTTATCCCCAGTCAAAGCCACCACACCAAACGGAAAAGGACTTTCTCTAAGGTCTGGACAGGGTGGTTTCCCCCATGTTGTTGCAACGGAATTCCGAGGCCTCAACATTTTGGCACTAGAATGAGGGCCAATTGTGAATGGTAAGAAGATCTGATCAGTATAAAATCCAATCTAAGAGTCTCTCTCCTTCCAGATCCACTTCAAATTCTAGAAAAGTAGCTAGATCTAAATATTTAAGATATGAAGTTGAACATCCCTCTCCTAAGTCTCCTAGTGAAACTCAACCCATACTATCTCTAGATTTTCATCAAAATTCCCCATATGTTCAGTATTTGATTGAAAATATAGAGAGAGTATCCATTTCTGCTGAAAATCCGAAAACTTCTCAATCATCTCAGATTAGTGTTCATCTTCTTTACAACCTAGAAGAATATTAACTCGATTAGAAACTCAAAAGACAATAATTCTTCCTTTTTATTTTCCTATCGATACTTCTGGAATGAAGGCAAAGATGACTAAATCAGATTCAATCACCAGCGAGGTCTTACCTAATAATCCACCCCATTCACCTCCATTACCTCAACTCACTTCCACAACTTCCATTCCAACAATCAGTGTTACTTTAACAAGTTCCAGTACACAAATTACTACTCCTTCAACTAGTTCTAACACTCAACCTGCCTATTCTTCAACTCAAATTCAATCCATCACCTCCACCCAAGGTCCAATGGAAATCCATGTACCTCCACCAAATGTACAACCATGGAAAAATCTAGGTGTTGTACAAATTCCTGCTCCTCTTCATCCTCTTCCAAAATACCATGAAATATGGTTACCTAAATTTAATCTTGATGATGGTCTTCCAGTTGAAGAACACATCCATAATTACATATTATCCATTAATTTAAAATAGGTTGTTATCACTCATAAAATTGTGAAACATTACTTGACATGGTCATACATTTCACTCATCAAAAGGATAAGGTCTCCTTAAAAATTTTCAAGTTGGTATAGGAAAATTTCATTTTTTACATGTTTAACCTATCCTAAGGTTCAAGGTCACCTCCATTTATGTCATGTCATGTCCCATCAGTCCTCATATGGTGTTAGTTTTCATTCCCCATGCATTTAAATTCAAAAATGGCACTTGTGTCAGTTTTTCAAATTTTCGTAGCGTTTTATAAAACAAAACAACAATTTTTGCTATGAAACTGCCTAATAGTTTCGTAGCAAAACTATCAGAGGTTAAACTAAATATGCTACGAAAATCTGTTTTCTTACTTGTCTTGTTAAATTCAATATGAAATTTTATTCCATGATTGGAGGAGTTAGGGTGGTGGTCATTTCAGTCCATTATGGTTAATTCAAAGGTACATAGTCGTGTTTGAGGTAATCATTACCATTTTTGGCATGCATGTGTCGTGATTAAAGCATGGACCATCATTTAAACCATAAAACCTTACCCCAATTAGCCTTTTTTTCATATTCTACTTTATATTTTCATGTAATTAGATCTTTGGAGAGCTGCTTCATCGAGCCAAGCAGGTTGTTGGTAGATTTGAATTTTGCAGGTGTCATCAAGCAAGTGAGGCTATGAAGATATAAAGCAATCATGGCTGCAAGGAGGAAAACAAAAAAAGGTGGTCATTGCCACAGGTATGAGCCCATGGACATGAATTTTCTCAATGAAGACCCAACTTCCATGGAGTTTTTCAGAATAACTGGTTGCTTTCAATTCTATCGATGTTGAAGGGTTTTCATCTACAGGTTTCCAAGGATTTTGCAAACAACTTCACAGAAACAACTTCAAAAGTGGGAATTCTGAACCTTACGGTGACACCAAACAACATTTCATCAGCATCAAGAATCCCTAGAGGAGGGGAACAATGGTGTAAAAGCATCAAATTAAAAATGCATGACTACAAAGAATTCATCAAACCAGAACATAGTGAAATTGATTTGACAAATGCTATCCCTATGGGTTTCATGAAGGAAAATTATTCAAAGTTGTTGATGATCATCCAAAATTATTTTACCTGTGAAGGACTGTTTCACATGGTCTACTCCTATCATCTCAGACTTCTACTGCATTTTGTGGGTAAGAGGTCACTTGACTTGCCTTTTTATTTATACAGAAGTCTAGGGAAAATTTCAGATAAGTTTCAAATCAAAAAAGGAGGCAATGAAACTTCTCTTTTTCATCATGGATTGATTAAGCTATTTGTGTTAGAGGAATTGAAGAGACTAGACAGAGATTGGACTTCATTTTTGTTCATGAGTGGTTATGAAATTGATGTTGTCACTCCTAAGAGAGCCTCCAAACCTAGAAACATTTCATCACCAACTGTGGCAGACGAAGTTGAATAAGGGAATAGATCATCTCCTCCAGAACCAGTGAACATGGAGGCAGAGCCTTTGTATAAGGTTGACACACCTAAAACAACACTTACAAAACAGAAGCAAACATTCAGTAAACAAGGCAACAAGAGAGTCACTAGGAGCCAGACATTGGCTAAAGGAAACTTAGAGGACATCTTGCATGAAATTGACATTGAAGAAACTCCCATTGAAGATGGAGGAAGAAAGTTGAAGAAAGGTAAGACAGCTAAAAAATTATTTTGTAGGTGATGATGCTAGTTTCATGTTTCAACCTAGAAAGCCAATGACCAGAGATGCAAGAAAGGTCATGGAAATCAGCAAAGAGACTGAGAAGATAAATGAAACTGCTCAACCACCAAGCATCATAGATCTGTCTTCACCTGCAAAAGAGGAGCTAGTTATCAAACAAATAAATGGTAAAGAGAAAATTAGTGAAAAATAAGAAATTGAAACCCTTAAAGAGAAGTTTAAGGTGGCAGGTGAGGAGATATCAGTTTTGAAGCAAGAGGCAAAGAAACACAGAGTTGAGAAAGTTCAGCTTGACAAATGAGAAAAATATGGGTAGATCAAGTCACTAGTATGTCAAAGACCTTGGATAATAAAAAAAGGTTGATAAAGTGGACTCAGCCACTAGGAGAAGAGGTCAAACACATCAAAAAGATAAAATTGCACTTACAATCCAAGAACAGGGAATTAAAGGACAAAGTGAAATATCTTCAGGAGAAATTGGATCTGATCCATGTGGAGTTGGAAAATAAAGGATTGAAAATGAAAGTGGTAGAGGATCACATTAGTCAGTTGATTGTAAATGAGGAGGAAACACGATAGGAGTAATAAGTTAAGATGTAATATGTTTTAGGAGGTTCATAACATGCATAGAACCCAAATTTTTCAGGTGGAGAATAGTTTTTGAAGACCATCTTGAAAACAACATTTTCTGTTTTTTTACACATTTTCGTAGCATACCTCAAGCTTGAAGCCAGAAATACGCTACGAAAATTACTATAGGTTCTTTTTTGCATTTAAACTCAGTTTTAGTATGTTTTAAGGAGGGATATTTATGGTTTCAAAAGTGCCATGGCATACTAAAGATGTTGGAACAACAAATAAGTCAAGAAGATTGATGGAAAAGCCATTTTCCAGACGCTACTAAAACTCGCTACGAAACTACCCTGTTTTTGTAGAGAGAAATTGTTGAAGGATTTTGAGCATCTTAACAACATTTTTTTCTAGCTAGAGACCTCCAGCATATTAGTGGACCTGATTAGCAGAGATTTATGACTCGAAGGGAGTGCCATGCAGCCATATCATCAGTCAAACAACGTTAAAGATGAAGGTCATCCATTCCTAAAAAGCAAGGTTATGTTCCACAAATATAGGGTTGCTTTAAAGATGCAAAGTGATGGTGAACTTGATGATTTGTCCTTCGAGCATGTGAAATTCATGATGTAACCATTATGTAACTATTTCACAAATAGGATAAAGGAATGTGATAAATAGGAGATAGAGTCCTATTAGGATTTTGTTTTCTTTAAGGATAGATGTCAATTTTCTATTTTAAGTTAGTGATTTCAATTGTGATAGGTGTTAGAGTAGAATTAGAGCATCTAGCCACTAGGTAGATCATCCATATTGTAAAGAATTTCTATTTATATACAAAACATCGAAGAAGCAAAGGGTTGGAGAATATTTGCACCAAATTGCTGCTTGTATCTTTTTGACCGTTATCAGTAATACAAAGTGACATTCTACTTCCAGACCTGAGATTCTCATGACGTTTTTGATGTCTTATTGATCTGTATCTTATGTTTAATCACTTGTAGTAGATTTCATCTCTAATTAATCAGAATTCATAAGATTATGCTTTGACTTCCTTTAGTGGTAAAATGATTGTGTTTTCCTATGTTGTGTGTGTGAATTATCTCTATTAAAAACCTCTATCTGCCTCAGCTTCCATGTGAAGAACCACTGTCACTAAAACTACTGATTGTTGACTCCATAAGCCCAATGGTAGCAAGCCTGCATTTTTCAACCTGTAATCATACAAAACAAGTTACAGTTCTATAGAGTTAGCCATATAATACTATCCTTATTCAATATCATAAACCCCCTTTCAGAGAGCCCTCTCAAATTGAAGAGGCTAATATTCAGTTAGAAGTGGTTTGAAAGAGTTACATTGAGTTGATTTATGAGCAGCCAATCAAGATCAATTTTGTGATAACAGAGGTAACTGAAGAAGACTATGTTGTAAGACTATTTCCATATACTCTCACAATATCTGTAGGATCTTGGTATTTTTCATTACCTGCCCACTCTATAACTAGTTGGAATATGTTTGAAGAACAATTTTTAGCTAAGTTTGGAGATGACAGAACCACTGCATCTTTCATCAATGATTTATCAAATCTAAAGGATAAAACAGGGGAGAAAATAAAAGATTTCAATTCAAGATTTAATAAGTTACTCAAGAAAATTCCTGCTACATCAGTTCTTGGTGTAGAAGTTCAAATTGAGTGGTATATTTCATCTCTCCCACCTTATATAGCCATTTTTGTTGATATAGAAAAATTTCCTACATTGGCAGAAAATATGAAGGAATCTTTATCTGTAGAGAAACATATAATCACTCTTGAAAAGAAGAATTAAAAAGAATATAGGAAAGCAAAGAAAGTATCCTTCAAAGATGATTCAAATAAGAAACCACCAAAATACCCTTTTGATGTAGAAGGTCTTTAGAAATTTTTATAGACTATGACAAATGAAATGTCAGATATCAAAAAACAAGTTTCTAAAAGTTCTAGTTCAAAGAGTACTTTTAAACCCTTCAAGAAAAATCAATCTTCTAATTCTCAGCTGGCCAACATCATATCTAATGTTGAGTCTGATCAAGATACATATGAAGAGAAAATAGAAGAAGAAGAAACTGAAGTATAAGAAGAAGTTGAACTAAATGGAATGTGGGATTTTATCCTACCAAATGATGAATAACAAGAAGCTTTACCTATAAGTACAAGGAGAAAGAACACCACTAAAGCAATGCAGCCAAATTAGAAATAGAAGAACTAAATGCCTGTTAAAGACAAAATAGTAAGTAAAAAGCCTACATCTAAAGCTACACAAACTAACCCTGCTACTTCAGATGTTCCACCTACATCAAAGACAATGGTAGTCTCTCACACCATTAAATATAATGTAGTTAAGGATATGAAAAAGACCAAGGCCAACATTTCAATTCATGAACTTACTAAGCTAAAACAACAGCAGAAGATATTACTCAAAGATTTGAATTTGGTTCTTGCTTCAGCCTTACCTTCTCCAGTAGTAGTTTAAGCTATTAATCAAATGGGTAAACCTCCTTATCCTTCAATTAAAATAGATGCTATATATTTGATTATGATAGGTGATCGATCCATCTCTCATACTCAATTTATTTTAACCTATGAGATATATAATAAGAACATCCACAATTGTTTAATAGACTCAGGGGTTTCCTCTAATATCATGCCAAAATCAGTATGTGCTAAGTTGAACATAACTCCTCAGATTTCTCCTGTTCATATAATATAACTAGATAGAGCAAAAGTAGAGGTTGTAGGAGAAACAAATTCTGTCTCTATCAGATTGTCATCAAATCCTAAGGTTTCTGAGATAATTTATATATTGGTAGCTGATATTCCTAAGTTTTATGGTTTAGTGTTAAGAAGAGACTGGTCTGAGAAGCTTCATGGATATTTCGCAACAGACTTGTCACATATGTGGCTACCCCATAATGCAAAGGCAAACCAAATCCGGGTAGATCGAGAGAAATTCATGAAGCATACAGTCATTGATCTTGAAGGAATTAATGAGCTAGTAACATTCAATAATAATATTATTGGGAATTACTCGGCATAATCATTTCTTGGAAATTCTAATGCTCAACCATCACCTTTTTTCGATAATGCAGTTCTCTCTCAAATTGAAAATTTTTCCCAGACAGACACTTCTAAGTGTAAAATTTTTATAAATAAACCAGTAGTTAATTCTTTATTTTAATAAGCCTAGAAGGATTAAAGCCATGTTAGCCTGTAGACTCTAATTCGATTGAAAAAAAAATATAGCATAATATGAAGCATTAATCCAAGGTTTGTACAAATAAGTTGAACTTGACATTAAATATATGAAAATACTGGGAGATTCAGAAATCATTGTCAAACAAGTGAGAAATACTATCCATTGTCATTCTAGACATCTTAATCATTATCAATCATTTGTCCAGGAATTGACTTCTTATTTCTTAGCTTTAAATATTTCCTCTGTACTCAGAATACAAAATGCTAGCGCAGATTTATTGGCTAACATAGAATCGAAATTAATTCCATCTCAAGAATTTAGTCCCGATAGGTTTTCTATTGAATTGATTTTTAGACCATCTGTTCCTAATAATATTACCAATTGGAGAGTCTTTAATAATGATTCCGATATCATAGATTTCCTTACATCTGAAGGATCTTATGATATTCAAATTCTAGATGAAAATGAACATGATACTCAGATAAAGGAAGAAAAGGATGAAAATCCAATTCCTAAGTCAATTTTCAAATTAGAAGACCTTTATGATTTAAAAGATAGGTTTAAGAGAGTTACTAATTATAAAACTCAAAGTTCAACCTTAAGATTTTAGTTAGTAAATCTCGGAACTGATGATAAACCACAAAATGTCAATTTAGGTCTTGGTCTATCTTCTAATGAAAGATTATCATTTGTCAAGTTATTAAGGACTTACAAAAGTGTTTTTTCTTGGGATTCCATTGATCTTAAAACATATGACACTTATGTTATTCAACACACTATTCCTATGATTTCATATGAGAAACAAATACAACAAAAGTTGAGGAAAATTCACCCGAATCTTGAAAATAAAATCAAAATAGAGTTGAATAAACTCCTCAAAGCTAAGATCATATTTCCAGTTAGACATTCTAAATTGGTTTCAAATTTGGTTCTTGTCAGGAAGAAAAATGGTGACATTAGAATTGTATCGATTTTAGAAATTTGAATAAAGCATGTCAGAAAGGAAAATTTCCATTACCAAGCATGGAACAAGTATTGCAAACAGTAGTTGGTTCTGAACTTATGTATTTTCTAGATGGAGTTTTAGGATACAACCAAATCCTGGTACATCTAGATGACAGATTAAAGACTACATTGAGGATTAAGTGGGGAACTTATGCCTATTAAAATATGCCATTTGGGTTAATCAATGCAGGTGCCACTTTTCAAAGA
Source organism: Pinus albicaulis (assembly GCA_034641835.2). Classification (NCBI taxonomy): domain Eukaryota; kingdom Viridiplantae; phylum Streptophyta; class Pinopsida; order Pinales; family Pinaceae; genus Pinus; species Pinus albicaulis. The sequence continues at coordinate 211,956,372 of CM076577.1, forward strand.
GCCAAGGACATAGCTTTTAGAGGACTCATTAACAAATTAGTGGTTGTTTATCTAGATGACATTACAGTCTTTTCTAGACAAGCAACAAATCATGCGAACGACCTAAAACAAGTCTTTGAGCAATGTAAAAAGTATGGAATTTCATTGAACCCAAAGAAGACATAATTTTCTCTAGATGAAGGAAAACTTTTAGGATTAATTGTGTCTAAGAAAGGTATCTATATTAATCTTGAAATAATCAAAGAGATTAAAATAATTCCTTTCCCTTATAATAAGAAAACTATGCAGTGATTTCTTGGATAGATAATTTTAAAAACAATATTTGTTGCTGACTTTTCAGAAATAGTTTTACCTTTACAAACCATGATTAAGACAAATTCAGTCTTTAAGTGGGGACATAATGAAAGAGAATCATTTGATTTAATTAAAAAATCTATAATCAATGCTCCATTTCTGACTACCCCCAATTTTCTTAATCCTTTCACTTTATTTACATTCTCCTCAGATACATCTTATGTTGTTGTTCTAACACAACTTAATGACAAACAAATTGACAATTTCAAATCCTTAAGCTTGAAGAAGAAAGAGAAAAAGCTAAAGTTACTCATGCACATCATCCGCAGTTAGTTAAAGCTTCATTTGATACAACTTCTGCCACTCCTAAAAAATTCCAAATTGGTGATCTGGTATTGAAATGGGATAAAGCACATGAGGAAAAAGGTAAACACACCAAATTCCAAAGACTGTGGCTAGGTCCATTTCAAATCATTGAAGAAATAGGCCCATCAACATTTTTATTGCAATATCTATCAGGAAAAAAATATTATTTGCCTGTTACTAGGCAGATTTTAAAGAAATATTTTTCACAGGAGGTAACCCCTTCTATTCCCTGTATATTACTATCTTTTCTTTTCCTTAGGAAAATAAAATTTGGATAGTATTGATTTTGTCTTTTCAAGTAAACTTCTTAGAAAATATTTTTGATTTATCACTTATAGAAATAAGAATTGTTAAGGAAACAATCGAAATATTTGAATATCAAATAGATTCTATTTTGTTGAAAGATGCAATTTCACTAAATTTATTTATTCTTTGATGAACTCTCATCTTTATAAATCATGGTTATTCTGTTATCAGTCAAGAAAAGAATCTTTAACATAGTAAAGACTCTTTTACAGATAAGTAACCTTAAACTCTAAAAATTATCTTCCATAATCCTCAAAAGGATAAATGATTCACCCCATCTGGCAAAATTATCAATTTTTATAAAGTAATTCAAAAAATTATGCGAAAAATCTTAGAAGATAATAAGTCTCATCAAGAGCTTGTTTACCATGTTCATAGGGAAATAGTTGAACTCACATTACCAATACTGCCTACCAAAACATGGTAATGACTTGAGATTATATCAAAAGGACAAGGGGTCTCATCAAGAGCCAGCTTGATCAGTTTAACTACAAGCAGTGAATGGCATTGTCAATATTTGGTTACCAAGCCAAGGCAATGGCTTTTAAGTGATTAAAAATACAAAAGAAAAATATCTACATCAGATAAAACAATTTCCAAAAGAGATAAAGTATATAAAATTAAACTTATTTTTAAAGATTGTAAGAGTGACTTGATGGGACGATAAATCATTGTTGGGTAAAAGGTAACCCTACCAAAAGCTTAGATTGCCTATTGGATCAGAGGCTCTACTTGTGATAAAATAGTATATATTTATAAAGCTAATCTGAAAGAGCCACCTACTTCATCTTTTTGAACTTAGTAAGACTGATATAGATATTCATACTTTTATTTTTAAAAGAGAAATTCTTATGAATTATAATCAAGAGAGATTTTATTGCTTAGTGAGATATTATTTATTGAAATGCATTCCTGCACCTATTTTTATTTTGAATTTTTTTTTAGAAATTTCAACAAAAATAATCAGAGATAGTTGGTTCTCCCAAGTGAATTGCCAATTTTTGTACTATACAACACCCCCCATTTATTTTAAATAAATGGGACCCTTTTAAAAATAAATAGAAATTTATGAGCATAATTTTGTCTTAGCCTAAGTCTAAAAACTTTAGGAAATAAAGGTTTTTCCCTTTCCGCTTTGATTTTAAAAGCGCTCATCACAAATCGCATAACTTACAATCTGAATAATTTAAAACATATATAAGTATTTCTAATTGCGATGTGAACTTCAACATTTTCGAGTTATATAAAATTCTCGTTACAAATTCTTTAAAAATCCCTTTAAAAAGAAATCACATCGTGCCTTTTAAAATAATCAGCTTATGAAAATTTGGTAAAGATTGCGATGGGTCGAACCAGAAGAAACAATAAAGCAACAATTATAAAGCTCTAAAGGTACGATAAAGCACAACAATGTGACTCCTTAGTTCATTCCACATTTTGTGACAAGTAACCAAATGTAAAGTTTTATTACCGCATGAAAATTGCGATCTGCGATTTGTGCAGATCGCATTTCGCGAAATTCATTGACAACAAAAAACATAACTAATGGTAATTTTTTAAGGTTGCGATGTGCGATATTAACACTTATTACTCAAGCGCGCGAAATGATTCATATCTAATCAAATTGATATAAGATCTAATGTCTTAAATTGATAGATTAGAAATATTACATAAAGTTGTGTAAGAGATCTGATAGAAATAGTTATGGGTTATTAACAGAAAATTAATGGGAGTAAGGTTCGAAAGATTGATATCTACTACGAGCATGTTTTTAACAATTGAGTGTAAATTTTTTTATTATATAGTTTTAATTATATCCTTCTCTCCATTCATCTTATATCTGATTTTACTCTTTTCACTTGAATTCAAAAAATCAAGTAACGGAGTGAGAATAATTGGAATTACAAATAAAGGCAAGGAAATTTCCCAAACATCTGCCATTAAAGACTCAAACATGCCTCCATTGTTCTCAGATACGACCTGCAACAAGGATTGCGGCAGTTATTCATGGGAAGAAATGTAGGAACTCTTTGAGGAAGAACAACCAAGGATAATAGTTAAAATAGCCACAACAGATGCAACAATTTCCTCGGACTCTTCCTACTTCTATGTTGCATGCTCGTTTCTTCACAAGATAGCAACGAGGTTGAAGATTCTCCCCTACACAAAAATGATGAAGTGGATAATTTACCACCTTAACATAGCAGATAGGTCATTTAAGAATTCAAAGCTGGAGAATATTGGTTCGTTCACTACAAAATATTTAAGGACAATGTACCACTTGCCCATGCCACAGAATAATTATGATAAAGCTTTTGTCCAAAGCTTTATAAAGAAGAATACAAACCTCATGAAAGTAATAAAGGGATTGAAAGATGACCAAGGCAAGTTGAAACGGGACAAACTTGGTATGTACCTAATAGCACAGTTACCCTCCCCTTATTGTTATGCTACTGGAATGCTATGTAGATTATTTGCAAAACAAGATACCACTAGGTTTTTCATAGACTGGGTCCCTTTAATTGATGCAATCATCAATTCTTCCATTATGAATTGGGCGAACATATTATATGATAATTTGTCCAGAAATATCATGGATTATAGAAGTAAAAGAAGTGTTTTCTCTAGGACAATACCCCCCTTCTACATGAGTTCTTACATTATGGACAAAATTATCTTTTTGTCCTAGAGAAAACACTTCCTATCATGGGATGGAAATGGATAACCCAAGACTCCACTCCAATCCATATTTACGACAGAGCCCTTTGGGAATCCAATTTTCATTTACATTTCTATAAAATTTTCAATGGATTCATGTTACCCATCCATTAGATTATCTTTAATGAAAAATCCCCTCGGATTTATAAAGAGGCTAGCACATACATTTTTCCAGTTGCTAGATGGTTTGTTGAAGAGAATTTCACTTATATCAGAATTTTTAGGAGTTATTCTTCTCCCCCTGTTTTTCCCTATTATGTTCTTGATAATCTCTTAGCTAGGGAAATTTCCTACCAACTCCTAGTAAGTGGCATTTCCAAGCAACTCAAAGATGCCAAGAAGGTAATTTGGCCTATTTTCCCATTGCAATGGGGCACTTTTTCACTTTTTGTTATTGGTCATGCATTCAAGGAAATTGAAAATGTTAATTCATTAAATTTGGTTGTAATTCCAAAGAGGTCATTCGACCCTAATGACGTGGTTAAGAATTTCACCATTGAGCTTAAATTGAACCCTTTCCTAAATGAGATAGATATGTTTGACGATTGCTTTGAAGGCATGGATAATTTCACAAATGTACTAAAAAATGCATCCATTCAGCTGAATAAAAATGACTTTGAGGCTTTCCAAGCATATAGAAATAAAAGGCTGGAAATAATCCCTTTGGATTTGTTATTTATTGAAGATATCAACAGACCAAATCCAAGCATTAGTCTAGATAATGAAGCCAATGGCATGTATGAATATGAATACCAAGAGAAATCTAATCATGAGTCAAGGAAATCACAACATAATTCTCACAATTTGGATCACTCTGTTAATGAATCCGAGAATAGGAATGAGAGCCCAGAGAAAATAATTGATAAAGTGATCAAAGGGATTGAGATGCAAACAGAAAGAGGAATTAATGGATCAGGATCATCCTCTCAAGGAGTTGACCATATCTAGAATACACCCGACCAGACAGATAATCCTCAGCCAAAATATTTGAAAAATGAATGGGAAAAGTTTTCCAAGGCTACAAACACCACAACCAAAGCCTTATATTGATGAATCCACAAGTTTCCAAATGCCATAGAATTCTCAGAATTTAGTGGAAACTGTAATTCCTCTACAACAGGTACCTAAATTTCATGATCAAGAGATCATTCTGGCATACCCTACAAAGAAGATTGTTTTACATATTGAAGATATACCCTCACTTGATGTCTTATATATTCCTAGTGATAAGGCTATAATTAAGAGCAGAAAGAGAAGAAAGAGAAGAAGAATGGATGAAACAATCTCAAATATTCTGAATGAATTTGTAGATGTTCTATGGAAAGACCCTTTGGCTAATCCTATAGAACATTTGACTAAGTTATCACAATACACAGGAGCATATGCTACTGCCACCATTGAAAAAACCATCGAGGTACAAATCTGCTGAAGAAAAAAGAAGACAAAGTACAAGAGTTGGAGAGACTATTAGAACAAGAAAATTTTAACTCTAACAAGCAGATGGAAATGAAGATGACTCAATTTCAAAAGGATTTTGAAAGAATGAATTTGCAACGCAAAGTGCAGATTACAGAGAAAGAAACAAAACTTGAAGCAACAAGAGACAAATTGAAAATCCAGCCTCAAGTAGAGTTGTTCATAAAAGAAGCTCTTGAAATGAATGCAAGGCTAAAGCAACAACAATAAACCTTTTGTCAACAAGCTTCAATCACCAGCTCTTACTGTGATACAAGCAAAATCTTGATCCAATAAGTGGCTAACACGAGACTTGAATGTGAGAAAGTTGAAAAGAAGATTAATGAGTTCATTCAGTGGCAAGGATCTGACTCAAGAAAGAAAGCTTACCTACCCCAGATAGATAAATTTCACAAAGATATTTTATTTAAGGATTGGGAAGTACAAATGAGACAAGTAGAAAAGGCAACGACAAAGGCATCAAGGTTAACAAATTAAATTATTGAATCTGTTAATGAACAGATTTTGAAAGCTAGACTTATTAAAGAATCCACAGCTGAAGTATAGAGATGCTGGAGGAAATGATTAAAAATATGAATAAGTTTGATCAAGAAAATTACTGGAATTTTTTTATCAAAACTTATCATTAGTTCCTAACCCTATAGTCATTAATTGATTCAACAAAGAAATCACTGCCAACACTTTCAAATGCAGTGCTCAAAGGCCATATCAAATCAGGAATTATGCATCCAGCTCAGCTAAAGCCAATGGTGGATATTTTTCATCTCCAAGATCAAATGCACAAAGAGGATCAACACACATTATCATGTTGTTATTTTATTTCCTAGATTGTAGTTTAATTTTTCTCCTTACGTGGATAGTTGTCTGAAACCTCCTCTATTTTTATGTAATAATCTATTTTTAAACATATTGTAGTTTAGTATTTAAACCCTTCTCATGCATTTAGAGAAGGGTCCAGAAATTTTTCAAAAACATTTGCAAAGAATGCACTTCTGTAAGTTTGTGAATGCTTTGATAGATTAATGGAACGAAATCTGTTATCTTTTGACATTTGAAGTTGTTTAACTGAATTTGCACTATTGTACTCTTTAAATTTCTTGAAAGTGAAGAGGAGCAGAAAACTACTGTCATTTTGAATGAGTAGGACCTCCTATATATGGTACTTATACACGTTATATTAAGTTTCACTTTTTACATTGACAATTATCTTTTTATATGCATTATATATTTGAACTGTTATCATAAATGAATGTTAAATGCACTTCTTTATTGATATTTGTTTATGATATCTTATCTTATATATAATCAAACATATAAATTCAATATACATTTCACAATTCTTTTAATCAAACTACTTTGTTAAAAGAATTATCTTTACATAATTTTCATATCTTTCAACTTTTAAATAATCTTCATTACTAATAGTTGGAAGATATATTTTTAGATCGTATAAAGGAATGAACACCCTGGGTATATAATAGAATAGATAGTTTTAGATAAATGCATATGATAGATTAAATCATTTCCCATCTGCATGTTATATAAGAAAAACACACCCCTAAATCATCCATATTGGGAAATTGGTCCCTTTATCCCCAATCGGAGCCACCACACCAAATGAAAAAGGACTTGCTCTATAGTCTAGACTGGGTGGTTTTCCCCCATGTTGTTGCAATGGAATTCTAAGGCCTCAATAGATATCGAGGTAATATTATAAAATTTCTACTATCCACTTCCCTCTTCTACCTTCCAGATTAGTTTGCATAAGAACATCCTTTACTGCTACATTGGGGATATAAGCTAGAATATGTGAATGTAAAATGTATACACAGAAATCCTTCAATGCCTTTACCAAAGCCAAGGCTTTCTTCTCAATGATATTGTACTAAAGGACTACATCCCTGATAGTATGGATAGAAAATGCAATGGGTTGCTCGGTCTTATCTTTCTTTTGCATCAAGACCGCAACCAAGGTATGCTCGGAGGAAAATGGGAATATGATAAAATCAATAGAATTGTCTAGGCTGATTAAAACATGGGCTATGGTTAAGGAAAAATTCACTGAGTTAAAATAATTTTTGGCATCGTTGGACCACTTTAACTCATTGTATTTCTTTAATAGGTTGGTCATTTCTTGAATATGCTCATCCAAATTTGGAATAAATCTGCATAAGAAGTTCATCTTACCATTGAAAGCTTGGATTTATTTTTTACTTCATGGAAATTCAATTTGATAAATAGCCTCAAACCGAGAAGTTTCAATCCTGATTCCAGCCTTGGAGATGATGTGACCTAGAAGCTTGCCATCCTCCATGGAAAAAATGATCTCTTTTGGATTAAGAGAAATTCCAAATTTCCTGCAGTTCTGAAATACAATTCTTAAGTGATACAAGTGTTCATCATCAGAATGAGAGAAAATTGTCAAATTATCTAGATATACAACTAAGAAAACATATTTCTCATATGCAAAGGCTATGTCCATTTCCTCTTGAAAGGTGGCCCCTACATTATTGAGTCTGAATGGCATCTTAACACACTTAAATGTGCCCCAAGGTGTTGTGAAGGCATTTTTATCTTGGTCCTTCTCGTGTACTAAAATTTTATTGTATCCTGAATATCCATCAAGAAGTGACATTCGGGGTGCTCCAACCACTCTCTATAGGATGTGATCAATTTTGGGAAGGGGATAATTATCCTTAAGGGACACCTTGTTTAAGTTTCTAAAATCAATGCAAAGCCTTATTTCTCCAATCTTCTTCCTTATCGGAACTAGATTTGATATCCAGTCAGAAAGTCTGATAAGAACAATGATGCTGGATTTGTAAATTTTGTTCACTTCCTTTTCTATCAAAGGCAACAATCTCGGGTTGATTCTTCTTAGCTTTTGTCTGAAGGGATTTTGGTCGAGCTTAATTGGAATGGTATGTTGAATAATATTCTTATCATAAACCTTCAAGTCTACATAATCCCAGGCGAAAACATTAGAAAATTCAGACAATAAATCAATATATTTGTCTTTTACCTGAGGAGATAGAGACTTGGAAAATTTGACCATATTAGGCTTGTCCGTTCTTCCGATGCTTACATCCTCCACACCTTTCTTTGTATGAACCAATGTCTGCTTCCTAGAAACATCATCCTAATCAAACAAGTCTTCCAAAGGTATGAGACCTCTTGGAATTCTTCTACCCTTCAACTGTAATATATCAATGTGAGTGGCTTCTATGACTTGATCATCCTTGTCATAAACTTAACCAATGAAATAATTCTCGAATTCACCTTCATTTTGCAGAAAATAGTTTACCTGTTTATCATCCCAAAACACATGTCAATACTGCAATTTGTTAGGGACAGTCGGCCATATTTTACATGGATTTAAAACTTCTTATTGGAAAATATAGGGATATTGAAATTCCTTTCTGTTGTAGCAAGTGAATCTGCCATGAGATTTTGACTTCTCAGCACTACTGACAATGTATGTTCGGGAAACATATTTAGGATATCCAGTACAAAATTCCTGTATGCTCTCATTCGTGGATGCTTTGCCTAGTATTCCACTTTGACCTATTTTATCACAATTTCGGAGTCACCATAAACTAAAATTCTTCTTGCGCCCAACTTTTTCAGGATCTTGAGGCTGGTGATCAACGCATCATATTCCGCCTCATTGTTAGAAAAATCAAAATCCAACTTATATGAACATAATATTACATTTTTTATAACTTTACTTAGCTGATGAAAAGGACTGTGGATCCAAATTCTGATGCTTGCCTCATCTTTCCCCAAGGCACCATCAAAATCCATGGTCCAAAGACCATTTTCATCTTCCAAGTGTTGGAATTATGATTTCTGTTCTGACTCAACTTTCTGGGCCACTTATTCATTCTGGTTTGAACTATTCTCGACCTTATCTGATGAATGCTCTTAAGAACTAGGCAGATTTTGTTTTCCCTCATCTAAAAATTCTCTTACACAATTGGAAATTTCTGGACTATCTTCTACTTCTACAAGCTGACTATCTACATCATTCAAATCGCTATCATTGAAAAAAATAAATTATTCAAGATCTGTATGTACAACATTAATTGGATGAATTTTAGGCTTCTCTTTGTTGGTTATCATGTATTTCATCTTCGTTTCCTGGTACAAATTTCTCAATTGTCCAAAAAATGGGATGGTGGCATAAGAGAAATTTAGTTGCAAAGTGCCTCTCAACTTCACTCCCCAAGATCTTGACAACAACATACCAAACCGTGGTGGTATATCAGCTACCACCACATCTATAAAGGCATTCTTTGCTGGAATTTGTTCAAGGGAAACTACCAAATCCTTTATGAGACCAAGACAATGAACTCTACATGAATCAAAGGAATACAGGTCATGGTAAGGATGAGTGATATCTAGGCCCAATTTCTCCATAATGGCTTTCGGCATCAAATTATGGGAAGCTCTAGAGTCGAGCATGTCATTGTGAAGAATACATTGGTGAATTTTCAGACTCAAATAGAATGGGGGAACTTCGATATCCTATAACTGTCCATATATTTTTGGACCAAAGATAAGTTCAGGTTGGTCATCTTCGACATTTACCATATCATATAAAGGATATACTTTTAAGATTTTGGATACATGAGACTTATACTGATGATTTTTGACAAGTTTAGTTAAAGGGATAAAGACTTTTCATTTGGAAATTTCAGTTTCTAAGCTGAAAGGAATGAATTTGTCTACCTCTTTAATGATGATGTCTCTTTTGTCGACATGATCCTTTGTTGTAGCTTCCTTCTTCTGACTGTCCTTTTCTATGCCCAATGTGCTTGTATATGGCTGATTAACCTTGCTCTGATTTGCAACTGCAGGTTATTTTCCTTTGTTCTGATTACCTTGAAGATTTTTCTTCGGTTGAGTATCTTTTTGTTGGGATGCCCACTTCTGAATAGGATTGACTGGGACATCTCTACTCCTCAATGAGTATTTCCTCTACTGTGAGTTGAGTGCATTCAAATAGCCCCGCTGATAATCATCAGACTCAACCTCCAACTCATAATCATTGGCTAATATGTAATCTTCATCCTTAGGCACATATGTGTTCTTGACACACTCTTCATTTTCTATCAAAAATATGGGCTGGCCATCAGCTGTAAATAAGCGATTTTCTTCAACAATTGGATCTTCTTCTTCTTCCTCAGCTCCTTAAGCATAATTTTGCTACAAGGGTGTCTGAATCTACTGTTGATGTGTTGGTTTCTAAGAAGCCCTTCGTTCTCTTTGTTTGATTATGAATTGAGGTTTTTGTTGTTGTCCTCTGAAGTTAGGATTTATAACTTGTGCTTCCGACTGTATTTCTGTAATGGACATCTTGTTAACCATCCTTTCAACTGTCCTTATCAAAGTGTTTAATTTCACCTCAGAGGATGAGGATGTTTCTTCTTTGATAGTTACTTTCCTCTCACCTTTCATCTTTGACTTCTTAATCAATAAGTTTTCTTCCACACTAACTGCATTATTCTGCATGTCTTCTGATGTTGCAGGATTCCTCTCTCATAATTGATATTTCATTTCTGGATCAAATCCATCTGGGTAATGCAAGAGAACCAAACCTGGATGAGGTTTGATATTTGGAATGGAATTGTATACTCGTTTGAAATGGGTTGTGAAATGCTAAATTGATTCATTCAGATTTCTTTTCAAATTATCATATTCATAAAGGATATGCAAGGGGTTCTTCTTCACCTCCCATCGGGCTATGAAGGCATCTATCAGCTGATCTGTAGTGGCTATTGAATTTGCAGTCAAATATCTAAACTAGGTTTTAACATCTCCAGAAAAGCTCTGAACTATGATTCTCATCTTAGCATCGTCAGCATCTATTTCTTCAAGGTCAATAAAGTTAGTCACTTTGACTATGTGTTGTTTTGCAGTGATTTGGGAACTCTCATCAAAGAGAGGGAGTCTCTAGCCATAGCCTTGTGGTAAGGCATTGAGTTGAACTGGTAGAACGAGGGGTGCAAATCTGACCATGATTCCCACTGAGTGAAATACAAGAATGACAATGGAAGGAATTGACTGAATAGGTAATGAAGTATATGGTGTAGATGAAGAAGCAACAAATGACTGGGATTATGTCGGGATGGGTAATGACCCTTACTAATATTGGATTATGGCTTTTTTCTGATTGGTATTGAAGTTGGTTTGATAATGTTTCAAGCCTATAGAATTGACTCCAGACCTTTGTATCAAAGTCTGGTTTAGATTTAATTTCTTCAAAAGGAAAATTATCTTTGAGTTTCAAGGTATTAAATCCATCTCAAATAATGATTTTACTTCATAAATCCTTAATGGGTCAAAAAATATATCAGATAGTGAGGTTTTAGACTTTTATTGAAATAAAGACAACTCAAATTTCAAATCAAAAGGTATGTCTTCGAGAGATAAGACTTTTTTTGGTAACAAAGAATATCTTACCAATGGAATAGGATTTTACTGAATTTCTGTGTGTTGATATCTCTGCTTCTGAACAAATCTCTCTGGATCTTCAACTGGATCAACTGGATGAGGATCTAGATTTGATCTGGTGTATCTCCTCGAAGCCAGAATGTTCATTTTTCAACAACTTAGTTCTCTACAACTTTTCATATCAGCCTCCACAAAATATTATACCTATCATCCATAGGCCAAGAATTCGATGAAATTTATGGTACAAATATGGAGGATCTATCACTTTCTCCCCAATATGGTCACCAATATGTTATCACTTCACCATATCTTCGAGGCTGAGAAAGAGACCAGCAAAGGTAACCACATACCAATCTTTTTCCAAGTAGCTAGACCTACTAGGCAGGAGAGGGCTCTATCCATGAGATCACAGCCAATATGACTGGATCAATGATATTTTAGGCTAGGTATAGTAGCACTAGGGTTTTGGTTGATTGATTTTGGGTGTTGGATGGTGAATAGGTCAGGGAAAAAAAGGATAAGAATTGAAAAGATCAGATGGGGCAAGGTAGGTAATATCTTTAACACATTTAGGTATATTGATGGAGTGGATTAGAGTGATAGGGTTTCAGAAAGAGCATGGAAACAATGATTTCTTTTCAAATAGACGAAAATAAAACAAAACTATAATTATTCCTCCAAAACAAAGCATCAACTAATGAATTCTGTCTATCTGACTTAGGAATCAATTACATTAAGATATGGCATGAACATGGAAATCATAATACATTCAAAAATTTGTAAACATAAGAGGAAACAATTCTAAAACACATTACCACAGAAATCCCACCAAAATAGCTACAACTCTGTCTATTAGTTCCTGCCAAAAAGTCTGATTACACTAGTGTTCCAAAGATCAATTATACAACATCCAAACCTTGACATGCCTAAGGAAATGAAAGATATAGACCAAAAACTACTTCTCCCACTCTCAGGGGTCGAATCCATGACTTGTGGAGCTAATCCCCAAAGTACTCAACTGGAATCCTAATGACTAGGGAGGTCAACAATCTCATCCCTATCATTGATGAAACTTATTCACTTTGACCCAAAATTACATATTTACCTGATGTATCTACCTCTAGTAACTATACATGACATAATTACATTTAAATGTTACAATTACATCATTAAATCTCCTTGGAATCCATCAATCAACTGGGAAAATTTGAAAATTTTGAAGAAATCAGTCAATTGTAAAAAGTGCAACGTGCTTGGGAAAAGTGCAGCATGCTTGGTAAAATGTGTAGCTTGGGCATTCAAATCCACTTTTGGGTGACTTCCTGAGGTCCAAATTGGGCCCAATATGGCTCATTGGAAATATTTTGAGTCTAGTTGTCAAAAATGTGTTCAAGATCTGAAAATGGTTGAGTGAAGCTCCTCCAAAATTCAATCTCCTAATATTGGTCAAAAAGTGTAGTGTGAGGTTGAAAAAGGAGGTAGAAAGGTGTTGTTTTAAAGATTTTTTACCTTTTCCACCTGTTAAAACCTCTTTTTTTGGTGTGAAAATAGTCAAAAGTTGATGTAGACATCATTATCTATCCAAATATGCAGATTTTTTCTCATTTAGAGGCCTCCACAAAAATCACAGTGTGGCCCACGCTGCGCTTTTTGTACGCTGATTGTGCAAAAAGACTGTGAAATTTTACGATAATGCTCAAAAACTCAAAAACTTGACCAAAAATCTTCAAAACTGATGGATGAAGTGTTGATCAGGTATCTTAATCAAACAAGGAGGCAACAACAAGTAAATCAAGTTTGTACTTCTCCTTTTGTTTGATTAGGGTTTCCTTGAGTTTGTCCTTCAATTGCTTGATCCTGATGTTACAAATCTTGTTTCTAGTGTGTTAGGATATTTCGACACATACAAAATAGTTAAGTATAACTTGGTCTAGTGTAGAGTTAGGTAAAGTGTATTTCTTTACTATGTACATTTGTAATTTATAATCCGATAATCATGATATGTAGTGATCTGATGGTTCACTCTCTCCTCGATATTACCAACACTTGATCCGTGGCTTAACACTCGATTGGTCTATGATCTATATTTAAAGAGCATGAAGGGTAATTTTTCCGATAACCATTTATGAGATAAACATATGTAAATTTTCTTTTTTATATTAATAAATTGCCTGAAGTGGCCGCGTTGGCTCACGCCGTGGACTGTTTCCCTCTTCGAGGTTTTTAACCACGTGATATACTGGTGTACTGATTTGTGATATGTTTGTGAGCGATGGCCTTTGGTGTTTGATCTAAGGAACTTAACCTGTAAATTAATACATGGTATCAGAGCCATTTTGAGGGCCGCATCCATTGTTGATCCAAATCCAAAGCCAGTTTGACTGCATGCGACTGCCCATTTCCAAATCTACTATTTCTGACAACTTTCGGGCCGGGAGAATTACTTTGTTGTGTTCAAAGCATTTGTTACAGTAAGGAGCCCCTTTCTTTTCATGTGAAAAATTTTCTGGTTGCCCTAGTTATGTCATTTTAGATCTAGAGGTATAAAGTATCTTTTTTGTAGTTATATTTATTAATCGTTCTGCTTATTTTGGTTCCCTCTATTTATTTTGGTTTTTAGTTTTTTTTTATTTTACGGATCTATACCCTCTTCTCTATGTATTCTCTTTTCTCTCCGCTTTGGGCGATCTCGGAAAATCAGAAACAGGAAGACAATAATTTTTTTTCTACGTATGCTCTTTCCCCGCGTCTTTATGCGATCTCGAGAAATCAGAAATAGCAGAAAAAAAGGAAGTTGCATAAGGCTTGAATTTTGTTTTATTTTTGTACACGGATTTTATGTTTTTTGCAGGAAAAAGCACTCACATCGAAGAGTAAAAAAATAAATAAAAAAAATTTAAAAAATTAAAAAAAAAAACCCTTCCTCCTTTCAAACAATTAAAAAATCCTTGTACTAGCTCACTTGGTGTAAAGTTAGTTTATGAGAATAGAGGTCTTGGGTTCAAGTATCTCTCTCAAGCTTATTTTTGCAAAAAAAATTTGGTTAAGTTAATTTTTCTTATAAAGCCCTTTTGCAAGTTGTCGGTTTTAAAAAGAGGGTTTTATTTCAAAAGCACATGTAAAAGTAACATTGTAAAAGTGACTCTCACTTATTTACAAAAGTGGGTCACATAATTTTTTTTTTAAGTGAGCTTATTGTATTAAGTTTGAAAGGGGGGGGGGGGGGGTGTTTAAAAAAAGTAAAACTTCATCATCAGCTTTCAACCTTTCACGTAACTATTCGGCATCTACAACGTTTTTTTCAAAAAGGCATAACTTCTTCATCCGGAAGCCATTTTCCGAGCCCTTTTTTTTACCCATCCTATTTTTTCGAGATCTTTCCATTGGAGCAGTTAGTTTTAGTCCTTTTTAGCTTCATTTTTTTTTAAATGGAAAGTACATGCTCAATTATTCTTAATAGCACCAATTATTTTCAATGGCTATCCTTCATGATAGACTTACTTAGAAGTAAAGGACTTTATATAATAACCTCATGACAAGAAAATAAACCTACCGATGCAGATAAAGCCACTAAATGGGAAAATAAACAAGATCAAGCGCGAGGGTTGATAGGAATGTCCATTGCTCAATATCTTCAATTTCATATCCAAGAAATTGACACCACTGATGCAGTGATGAAAAAGCTAAATATTGTTTTTGGCATTAAAAATGAAATCAGGGCCCACCAGTTTTTAAATGAGTTGCTTACTTTGGACCCCAATAATTTCTCCTCTATTGAATATTTTTTCTCCAAATTCAAGACCCTTAGAATTCTTTTAGAAGGTTGTAAGGTCAAAAAGGAAGATGGTAGCCTTATCTATTCCATTATTTCTAAGCTTGGACCTGCATACTCTGTATTTGCTTCCACCTTCCAGTCCACTAGAGAAGCCCTCATTTCTGAAGGAACAACCTACAAGTCCCACTGTTTTGATTCCTTTTGTGATTCTTTGATAAGAGAACAAAAAAAAATCTTACACCTTGGTCTTATCAATACTGGAAATGCTTCTAAGAAAGTCTTAGTGGCCCAACATCAACCATATCAAAAGAATCCCAAGAAAAAGTATCCTAAAATGTATGGTCCTAAACCAAACAAGGGTCGTAAACAATTTTAGCTGCAAACTAAAAAATAAACTCACCAAACTGATAAGGCAAATAAAAAAAGGGAAGAAAACATATAGACATTATAACTTTTGTAATCATGATGGACATGTAGAGGACAAATGTTTTAAGAATATGGAAGCCTTGGAAGCAGCAATGAAGCAACACCACATCAATTTGGAGAACTCTTCAGCTTCATCTTCAGGAATGGCACTTTCTTCTTGTGGTTTTCAAGCATCTGGTTATGCATTAAATGTATCTTCTTCTTCTCATTCTCATGAGTTTCTCATTGATTCTGGAGCTTCTTACCACATGGCCAAAAATAAAGCCATGTTTTCTTCTTTAAATGATTGTAGCACCAAACATATTTATGTTGGTGATGATAGATCTCTTAGTGTTGTAGGATATGGAACCATTCATCTAGATAATGGTTAGTTTAATGATGTACTATGTGTTCCTACCTTTTCATGCAACCTTATATTTTTTTATCAGATAACTCATTTAGGTGAAGGGAAAACAATAGAATTCTCACCTCATGATGTTGTAATCAAGGACCTCAAAAATGCTAGACATATTTTAGCTACTAGCATTGTTGATGATTCCACAAGGTTGTATAAGTTTGACAAGTTTGGGTCATCATTTCTTCCCTTTGTTTTTTTACTCATAATGATGAAGTGAGAAAACTTTGGCATGAGCGATTTGGTCACTTAAACTATCACTCTCTTCAAATCCTATGTATGGAAAATATGGTGACATGTCTTCCTATGGTATCTTGTCTAGATGGTGGTTGCTTCGGATGTGTACTCGGAAAACATCATCAGGATAGTTTTGACAAACGTGCCTCTTGGCACGCTTCAACCCCTTTGCAACTTGTGCACAGTGATTTATGTGGTCCACTTCCTGTTGTTTCTTTCTCTGCTTGCAATTACTTCTTAAATTTCATTGATGATTTTTCTAGACTCACTTGGGTATACTTCTTAAAACTCAAGAGTGAATTTTTTAACATGTTCTTGGCCTTTAAGGCCTTTGTTGAGAAACAATCTGGACATCAAATTCTTAAGTTAAGATCAGACAATGGAGGAGAATATGTTAACAACAAATTTATCAAATTTTTCACTGAGCATGGAAATAAATTGCAACATATTGTTCCATATACTCCACAACAAAATGGTGTAGCTGACAGGAAGAATCACACCTTAAAAGAAATGGCTAATTGTATGCTTCAATCTAAAGGACTTAGTCTCAATTTTTGGGCAGAAGCAATTAAATGTGAAAATTACATAGTAAATCACACTCCTACTAAGGCTTTAATGAATATAACTCCAGAAGAAGCCTAGAGCTCAATCAAACCAGATGTATGTCACTTTCGTGTTTTCGGAAGTGATGCTTGGGCCCATATTTCAGATGTGAAACATAAAGCCTTAGAACCTAAGAGTGAAAAATGCATTTTTGTTGGATATTATGAAGATGTCAAAGGATATAGACTTCTTCAACCAAAATCCAAAAATATAATCATTAGAAGATATGTAAAATTTGATGAAAGTATATCGGCCTTCGAGCCTAGTTCAGCGGGTGTGCCACCTTTGGTCTGCGAGCCTAATTTGGCATATGTGCCACCTCTCTCTATCTCTTCTATTTTTGATAGCATTCCTTCTAGTTCAGATGATGACAGCAAGGATGAAAATCCTCCTCAACCTCTTGAAGATATTCCTTTAGCTCCACAACTTCCAAGATGGGTCCTCTCTACTCGGGATGCAGCAGGTTCTCTTGCAGGTGACCCTGCAGATCAACAACATACACATTCTCAGTTTGAAAGAGCCTATTCCTTATTAGCTCAAGTTCCAGAAAATACTAATCTAGACACCTTTGAAGAAGCTTCAGGTCATATAGATTGGGATGAAGCATGAATGAAGAATATCGTTCCTTATTGGAAAATGATACTTTGGATCTTGTTCCTCTTCCAAAAGGAAGAAAACTTGTCAGGTGAAAATGGGTTTACAAAAAAAAAATTGGACCAGATGGAAAAGTGGATAGACATAAAGCTCATCTTGTTGCTAAAGTATTTTCACAAGTTGAAGGCATTGACTATACTAAAACCTTCTCCCTTGTTTCCAAAATTAATTCTATCCATCTTTTTCTTTCCCTTGCTGCCTCCTTTAAATGGAAATTCCATCGGATAGATGTTAAATCCGCCTTCTTACATGGATATTTGCACGAATAAATCTACATGGAACAACCCCATGGCTTTATCCAAAATGACTCTAGCCTTGTTTGTCGCCTTAGGAAGTCTTTCTATGGTCTCAAACAAGCTCCTCGGGCTTAGTATGCCAAAATGGATAGATTTCTATTAGATAATGGCTTTTCTAGGTACCATTATGACAATGCTATTTACACCAAGAAAGTGGGTAAGTCCTTCACCATCCTTGTTCTTTATGTTGATGATCTTATCATTACTGGTAGTGATCCCAACCATATAAACCATGTGAAGTCCAGCCTCAAAAATAAGTTTGAAATGATAGACTTAGGACACTTGCATTATTTCCTTGGTCTTCAAATCTTGCAATCCAAAGAAGGTATTACCCTTTCTCAGTGCAAGTATGCCTGTGATCTTCTACGCCACTTTCACATGAAAGACTGTAAGCCAACCCCTTTTCCCTTTCAGTTTGGAGTCAAGATTTCAGTCACTTGTACTACCCTTGAATTTGATGCTACCTTATACTGTCAACTTGTTGGTAAACTTATGTATCCAACCCATACTCGTCCTGACCTTTCCTTTTCCGTTTGTATTGTTTCTCGATTTATGCACCAACCTCATGAAAGTCACTAGAAACAGCTAAAAGAATACTTCGATATATTCGAGGTACAGTTCAGTTCGGGATTCATTACAGTGCAGGAACATCTCCATTATTGATTGGTTTCATTGATTCTAATTGGGCTGGTGACCTTGATGATCGAAAATCTATTGTAGGATATGTATTCACTCTTGGTTTAGGACCTATTACTTGGTCTTGTAAAAAACAAAGTGCCATCTCTCTTTCTTCGGCAGAAGCAGATTATTGTGGTGCAGTTGAAGCTAGCAAGGAAGCCATGTGGCTTTGTCAGATCATGTCTGAATTTGGTGTTCATTAGTAGCATATAACTACACTTTGGTGTGATAATCAGAGTGCCATTTAGCTATGCAAAGATCCAGTTCAACATCAACATATGAAACACATTGAGCTTCATATACACTTCATGAGAAATCTCATTCATGATCGTGTTCTTGAAGTACAGTATTGTTCAACCAATGATCAAGTTTTCGATATCTTTACAAAAGCTCTCACAGAAGGGAAGTTTACCAAACTTCAATCTATGCTTGGAGTTCAGGAAAGTTATCATTAAGGGGGGATAGGCTCTAATTCCTCCTTCCTTCTCCTATTGTGTCACCTTTGAAAATCCTTCAATCCTAACCCAAGTTGTTCTTAAGGGGGGATGTTAGGATATTTTGACACATAGGAAATAGTCTCCTTTTGTGTCACCTTTGTAAATCCTTCAATCCTGTCCCAAGTTGTTTTTAAGGGGGGATGTTAAGATATTTCGACACATAGGAAATAGTTAAGTATAACTTGGTCTAGTGTAGAGTTAGGTAAAGTGTGTTTCTTTACTATGTACATTTGTAAATTATAATCTGACGGTCACAATATGTAGTGATCTGATGGTTCACTCTCTCCTCGGTATTACCGACACTTGATCTGTGGCTTAACACCAGAATGGTATATGATCTCTATTTAAATAGCATGGAGGGTCATTTGTCTGGTAACCGTTTATGAGAGAAACATATGTAAATTTTCTTTTTTATATTAATAAATTTCCTGAAGTGGCCGCATTGGCTCAGGTCATGGAATGTTTCCCCCTTCGAGGGTTTTAACCACGTGATATACTGGTGTACTGATTTGTGATTTTTTTGTGAGTGGTGACCTTTGGTATTTGATTTAAGAAACTTACCCTGCAAATTCCTACATAGTGTTGTATCGGTCAGCCATATGCCTAAGCATATGGTTATCTTTGTTGGCCTTATGAAGGAGTTTCTCAAGGTGTATGTTCACTCTATCAAGCCACACTTCTCTATCATCATTTATTTCTCTTGCAATTATTTCCTCAAAATTGATTTGTTATGCCTCATGTTTTTGCTACTCCAATGCTCCTCTAAGACCTCTTGTTTTTGGTCTCTTCTTGGTGATCTGAGTCTCATCATGATCAGAATCATCATGTTCCATCACTTCTTTTCCTTTGGTGTCTTGCCTCTTGGCCTTCAGCAACTCCAATTCCAAGAGTATTTTCTTGTGTTCCAGCTGCTTGTTTTCTTGCTCAAGGAAGGAGATGAAAAATTGTGCCCTTGCCAAATTGTCATGCATATCTTTGATTGTGGCATCTTTCACTTTGATGATCAAGTTTGAAGTTTCATGATCATCTTGGACATCCAAGTCCACCAGGTCAAACTCCTTTTCTTCCTCATGATGAAGATCTTCCTGCTCTTGAACAACTGCCTCCTACTGCTTTTGATATCCCTGTTTTGTTGATGTAGAAGGCAAGGCCTCTTCCACAATATGTGGAGAAGACATTTGCCTAGGTCCTCTCTGATATTTTTTTACTTATTTTTCCTCTTTGGTCTTATTCACTGTATCCCTGCTAGATAAGCTATTTTTCTTGTGAGAAACTGATGCAGGTGGTGGAATAGGTCTAGTAGGCTGATTTGGTGTAGTGAATAAATTTCCTCAATGAAAGTCTCCCATGAAATGTTCAGCTACTTGAGGTGACAAAGGACAAAGATTTTAATTACTGAATGATGGAAGAGGTTGTTCATTTGATGCTCATATTCTCTATTCTTCACTATGTAGGCCATCTTGTCAATGCTTCTGTATAAATAGTAGGGAAGGTTGAGAAATTTCACCCTAGTGAAATGCATGAGCAACTTGATGTGATAGTTGTACAACCTAGAGAATCTGCCCTCACAAGTGAAGTATTTCATGATGATCTTCATCATGGGAGCAAACCTTTTTAACAACTGACCAAAAGAAAACATCTTTTTGATTTTATCTTTGTAAGGTGCCTTGAGGTAAGGTTCATATAGCTAGGCATCCAAATATTTAGTTTTGAACCATTTTTCACCCACATTGGGTATCCCTGTTACTGCTGCAATGATGTTTGTATAAATGGTAAAAGTCACCCTTGATATAGTCACTTGGTCTTTTTGTAGGTTGCTAATGAAAACCCTGGTCAAAATAGGATGGCTCTACACTCTTTGGACCATCTCACAAAAATCAAAACAACCTACATGTTGAAAAAATTTGACAGCCAAGGGTGATGCCATTAATTCCCTAGTGTCTAATAGCTCTAGTATCAAAATTATCTCTCCTTTATTATATGTTTTCTTCTCTTCTTCTCTGGTGTTTCTTTCCTCATCCATGATGTTTCTCTCCTCCTACATTATGCTCAGTTTTGTCTTGAAACCCTAGGGAGGAAGGGGAAGGGAAAGGGATTAGGATTGTAGGGTTAAGGTTTTTGGATAAGTGAGGGAAAATTTGGGGAAGTGTGTAAGGAGTTTAGGAAGCTTATGGAAATGATGGGGGTTTGAAATGTTAAGGGAAATAGGGTAGGAAATTTAAAATATAGGGAGGTATCTAGATGCCTAGGAAAGCGCAACTAAAGGGTAAGGTTTTAGGGAATAGAGTTTGGGAATGAGAAATGAGAGGATGTAAGGGTAGTGGGGGGTGATTTTAAGTGTGAGGAAGATAAATGGGGTTCCGGGAAAAAAAATAAAGCTTGAAAAATGAAAAAATAGGGTTTACTAACTTAAAACATGGCATAGAGGGTAAAGGAGGGTATGTACCATACATTTATGACCACAAGCTAAAAGGAGGGGCTTAAGAGGTGAACTTACTTGGAAATAGTTAAAGAAGCCCTTTTTTGCTATTCAAAACCCTTGGAGAGAATATTTGAGGCCGTGGCTCTCTTCTGTAAAAAGTGCAGTGAGCATAGTAAAGTGCAGCGAAGCCCTATGAAAAGTGCAACGTGCTTCTGAAAAGCACAGTGTCCCTTCTACAAAAAGCGCAACACATATGGAAAAGGCACAATGAATGACCTAGAACTTGGTTTTCTGTAGGAAAATTCGGTTTTTTCTTGGAAAAATTGGAGAGCTCGATGCTTGAGGATGAAAATGAATGAATTTTTGGTCATTGAGGGCTTTTATACTTAGAAAAATATCATTAAATAGACTTTGGACCCACATTTCCTTTCTTGAAACAACTTTTCATTTCATTTTACCTTTAACTTTAGAATTTTGTTTTTGAACTTCATCTTTTGATGGCTTAGGAACACTGATTGAATTTATGGAACTTTTCTCATTTGCTGATGGAACTTTAAGTGTGAAGCTACTTGGAACTTTGAGAACTTATTAAAAATTAGGAACATAAAATTAAATTTTCTCTGAAATCAAACTTAAAAATGAAATTTATTTATTGTCACTCAAGCATTTGTTGGACTTTATGCATGAAATGGTGATTTTATGACCTTGGAAACCCTAAGACCTAATGGAGACTTTGACTGAATGAAACCATGATGAAAATTACTGAAATGATTATGACAACTCATGACTGATGGTACACTCAGCAAAGTTGTGAAATGAGCCAACAAGTAATAAAATTTTGAAAGGAGTGAGATAAAACCTATATCTACATCCAGTGACCAAATTTTTGAATGATGACCTAATGGAATGAAAAAAATTTCAAAATGGGACCCTAATATGACATGACAAGAGTCTATTTGATCACTCGTGGAAGGATGCAAATACTGGCACTAACAAGCACAACATGTGGAGGTCAGATCATATGAAGGTATCATCAAGGAGAAAGATAAAGAAATATCAGAATTGAAAGAGGCCTTCTCCATTGCCGAATCTCAAATTACTTTTCTTCAGCATGAAAATTTCCAATTGAAAGTGAATCAGCTCCTACAAAGAAAGTACAAATCAGACATGGAGGCAAACATAGGTAAAGGAAAGAATATTATTTTTGTTGACAAAATGTAGGACAGGAGAAGACCAGGAACAAGAGGCCTCAAAAGGGCACTGGAGTGAGAAAGTCTGTCAACTCATCAATCTGAAGAGTTGACCTTTGATGAGCTTATTGCCATGGATATCAATGAGGAAAAAGAGCTTTTATTGTCAAGAGTTAATGAGCATTTGGAGAAGGTTTTGAAAATTTATAAAAGAGACAATAATCTACAAAGACACATGGCAAACCATTATCGCGCCAGGGACACCATTTCTCAAATAAGGTTGAAACAAGTGAAGAAAAGGATTAAAGAGGAAAAAATGAAGTTAAAAGAGAAGGATATCTTGGAATTATTGGATGGAGCTTCTTTAGCTATGTATCCCATCTCTCACATGTGCCATAGAACCAATTTTGAGAATTTTTTATCAATTTTGATATTTTATATGATTTTTTGTACAATGTTGGAAATTTCTCATTGCAGATGGGTAACAAACTTTTGTTACTCTTATTTTGGGGGCATCCAATGTAGAAAATATCTAACACATCTATAATACCATGTAGAAATTATATCAATGGATTCAATCTGATCATGCAATGTACTAAAACAAGATACTGAATCCTTCTACAATATTTTCATAATATAAAACACAATCGCTCAATCACATGCAAGTAAGAGAAAGGAAATTATCAATCACACAACACAAGATGTTCTTGGGGAAAACACTTCCTCAAAACCCCTCTATAATATATTGTACATAGTCAAAGAATCATGAAACAATACAATGCTTTCTCACACCGATAAAATCCCGCATTCTACTGACTGTCTCACTCTGATCCTGCTAAAAATTGTCTAGCAATTATTAGGAAAAATTGACCAACACTTAGGCAATTATCAGCCCTTCCTTAGCCCAGCCTTGCTCACGCAATCTCTAAGAAATTAATCCCTATTAAATAAGATAATCAGCCTTCCTTGACTTCACAATCCCTATGGAAACTTCCTCTGACTTTATAGTTGCACCTGGGTAGTTCGCCAAAAATACAACCTATAGTTTACTTGTCTTAAACCTTTGTCCCAACTAGGTCTCCACCATAATTGAAATGCATGAAGCTATAAATAGTGAATCATCAGTTACTTGGTAGATCACTGCTGGTGAATTAAATCTATTTTAATTCAATTGATCTTCCACTATCTCATCAAACAGTTAGAACTAGTTAAACTGATTTTAACTCAATTAGTTTGAGTTAACTAATTTCACTCACACCACTCTAGTGCTACAACTGCAACTCGACCCTGTAAATAATATAATCACTCTACATGCCTATCCTTTGACCCTCAACTCAAAATTATTTAGCTAAATAATTCTATAACACTTAGTTAACTATTACAAGTTGTTATGAGATAATATTACAATTAATTTTCCAATTTATTTAAAAATTTGTTGCACAATAATGTGTCGCTAGGATCCATCATTGTGTGACCTGTGATCCCACACTAGTGTGTGCATTTTCATGTTGTTTCTAGATTCAAATTTCATTGTTTGTTGTTGAAAATTTCAACACCCCCTCTCAAAAAGAAATGAATCAATCTATCCCGATCCGGTACCTTTGGAATATTTTGCATGCAACACTTCTCTAGTGTTGTTCGCACATGTAACTATCCTGAAACTAAATAGCCTCCAAACAATTGAATTAGTATAATGCATCTATCATCATAGTTTTCTAAAAACTACTAGCTACTTCACATGTGATCCAGGTGGATATTGGTGGTCACCCGCCTATTCCACTTGGGGTCCCACCATCGTCTCTTTTAGTGTTTTAGTTTCATTAATTATAGCATAGTTTACCATTTTTAGCAATTTTTCAGGTCTTGAACTTCTGGAGCATTTTTGAGGCCCTAAATGACGTTTTTTGGAAAAACAGGGGGAAACATGGGTCCATTTATTGATGTTACTCACTCAAAATTTGTAGTCCTCAGATAGATATTTCTAACAAGGTATGGTGCGCGTCAAACGAAGATCGTATGCCAAAGTTACATCCCTAGGAAGTTGATGTACCAATTTACCTAAACGGGGCCCATAGTTTTGGTGCTTCCTCTCCTATGGTTAGGTTTTTGGATGTTTAGGGTTTTCAATTATTTCTCAATAATAAATAGGCCCTCTAGCCTCATTATAACACAGTTCGGAGGCCTGTAGCCACCACATCTCTTCTCAGAGATAAGCTACCAGTGCCCTAGCTAGTTTATTTCCATTATCTCTGTAAGCAAATTTTAGTTCTTTGATATTAATGAAATGAAGTTTTATTTCCACTGCATCTTTGTATTTATGGTTATATGTGTATTCTGTTGCGTTCTTGCATAAATCCGGTTCAGTGGTATCAGAGTGGTCTTCTTTTTCTTGATCCTTCTTTGCATGTCCCCAATGAGGTCGGGGTGCAAGGAGTTAGGGCTCGATCTGGTTGAACCTTTGCAAGATCGTCCTCACAAAACCCTATGGCTGCCCATGGGGGACAAAAAGAAAGATGAGGGAGCAATAGATCCTATCAAAATATTTCTCGAGCGGGCCCTCGTAAAACAAAGGAACACGATGATGGATATTTTTTCCCAGATCCTTCAATGACTGCCCATTGGCGACGCATCTGAATCCAGCAGCCACGCTGGAGGCATAACTCCCTTTAAGGTACAAGTAAACTTTGATATTCCCATATTTGAGGGCCAAATAGATGTAGATGCCATAGATATATGGTTGAATATAATAGAAGGATATTTCTCAGTTCATGAATTTTCCAACCAAGAGAATATTATTTTTGCACTCCTCAAAGCTACCCCCCATGTCAAGGACTGGTGGGAAACCTACTATGAAAAGAAGGACGAGACGAAACCCTTTATGTTCTCTATCGTACCCACTTGGAATTATTTTCAAGATGCCATGAAGGAAAAATACTATCCTGTGGGGAGCTATGATGATAAGTAAACACAATGGACCACACTGTGGCAACAAAGGTATCAAGATGTGCATGAGCTAACGAATCTGTTCCATACTCTGCACACAATGTTGGGTATCAAATATTCGTAGAAACATTTAGGGCTAAAGTATCGCAGTTGTCTGCACAGATACATTCAGGAGTAAATGGAGTTCCTCGACATCTCGTCGCTTGGTATGACATACTGGTATGCTTCCAAGATTGAACAAAAATTCAAATAGAAGAAGCGAGACTTTGGATTTGATAATGAAAATCAAGGGAAAGATGCCCCCAAACCACAAAACAAAGGATAAATCCAAGGCATGGCGACCCAATAAAACCTGCCAAATCCACACGCAAAGAACAACACCGCGAAGCCAAAGAAGGACACAGGAAAGTGGTGTGAGTTCCATAAGAGCTCCACTCACAAAAAAAGTGAGTGTTGGGCCAAGAATTCGATGGTGGCTAAGATGAGGGCTTCTGAATTAGATGCATTCTCTAACTCTGAATCAGAACCTGACAAGGGGAATGACAAAGGGAAGCAAATTATTGATGTGGAGCCCAATGCCACTGTTTCTACTGCAAAGATCCAGAAGGAGGAACCATAAGATCCAGAGGAGGAGGAGTGTCTCTTCATCTCCCAAATGTGGGTAAAGGGTTCCCCGCTATAGTTCATTGTCAACAGTGGGAGCCAAAAGAACCTCATTTCAGCAGAGGTTGTGAAGCGGTTGGGCTTGTCAACCATAGCACACCCACATCCATATATCATCGAGTGGCTTCACCAAGGACGAGATCTCCGCGTCTGCCAGCATGCTGCCTTCCCTACAACATCAAGCCCTTGACGGATGAGGTATTATGTGAAATTGCTCCTCTTGATGTTTGTGATGTATTATTAAGCCAACCATACTTGTGGAAGCGACATGTTGTGTATGAGTCCCAACCTCGCGCTGTTATTGTTACTTTGGGCAATAATTTGTACAAGATACCAGAAGTACCATCGCTTGCCACTATCTCTTTGGTTACTGCAAAAAAATGCAGTAAGATCATTTCAAAAACAGGGAAATTTGTTTTCCTGATGATCCACCCCCAGGGCAAGAAGAAGACTGTGGCCACAACCTCCAGACAAGGCTCCTCCACACGACAACAACAAATGGACAAGGTCATGGAGGAGTACGGGGACATCTTCACGTCACCCACAAGGGTGCCTCTGCATTGTTAGGTCAAGCACCCCATTGATTTGACCCCAGGTGTGTTGCTACCAAATGGATCGATCTATCGGCGCTCTGTTCTAGAGAACGATGAAATCAAGAGGCAGATTCAGGATTTGCTTCAGAAAGGTCACATCCAGCTGAGTTCATTGCCCTGTGGGAGCCCGATCGTGTTGGTACAGAAGAATGATGAGACTTGGAGACTCTGTTTTGACTATCGGAAACTTAAGAAGATCAATGTCCGAAATAGGTACCCGATCCCACAGATTGATGACCTTCTGGACCAACTCAAAGGGGTGAAATATTTCAGCAAGATCGACTTGAATTCTAGGTATCACCAAGTACCAATCGAACCCTCCAATGTGTGGAAGACTACCTTCAAAGCCAAGGAGGGCCATTTTGAATGGCTAGTCATGCCTTTCAGCTTGAAGAATGCTCCTTCAACCTTCATGAGGTTGATGAACGACATCTTGCGGCCATTCACCAATTCATTTGTAGTTGTGTACTTGGATGCCATTCTAATCTTCAGCCAGACTTGGGAAGAGCACCTCCACCACATCTGACATGTCCTCCAAACACTATGGCAACACAATTTGTGTGCCAATTTGGAGAATTGCACTTTTGGCATGACCCAAGTTCAGTATCTGGGATACATTATTGATGAAAGCGAGGTGCATGTGGATCCAACAAGGATCCAAGTCATTCGAGATTGGCCGGCCCCAACCATTCTAATAGAGCTTCGCAGCTTTCTGGGTCTTGCTAATTTCTACCGCAGGTTCATGTTGGGATTCTCTCATATCACTTGGCCCTTGAGTCAAGTCACCAAGGGAGGAGCGAAAGCAAAATTCTTTTGGTCAAAATATCAACAGAAGGTGTTCGTAGAATTGAAACATCGCCTCTATTCTGCCCCAGTGCTCACATTACTAGACTTGCAACAACCATTTGAGATCAAGACAGATGACTCTGACTATGCTATTGGAGAAGTTTTTACTCAACAGGGGCATCCAGTGGCATATCACAGTGAGACATTGTCTGACACAGTCTGCAAGTATCCCACTTATGACAAATAAATGCATTCCATTGTGCAGGCTTTTTTACAATGAAGAATTACATTTTGGGGAAGGAAACAATCATCCACACAAACCACCGACCCCTACAATTCATACAGACACAAGGGAAGTTGCAGAATGATCTCCGTCAGAGGTGGTCCACATATCTGCAACAGTTTCATTTGAACATCAAGTACAAGAAGGGTAGCACCAATAATGTTGCAGACTACCTCAGCCGACCACTGATCATGGTGCTAACCACCATTCTCAACTCTTATGGGCACGAGACTTCTGATTGGCCGCTTCTCTACAACAGAAATCTAGAATTTAGCCACACATACAAGACACTCTTGGAGGGTACACGAACTCCAAATTTTCACCTCCAAGATGCACTGTTATGTTACCTGGGACACCTTTGTGTTCCTTCATGTGAGCGTGCCAAGATGATTTTTGAAGCACACAAAATTCGAGTCGTTGGGCATTTCGAGGGCGAGAAAAAAATGGTAGTACTGTAGAAATATTTCTATTGGCTGAACCTTCGACAGGATGTTGGGAAGTACATCGGATCCTACACTGCTTGTGTCATTTCCAAACCGACCATTAAGAAGCAAGACCTATATACTCCGCTACCTACCCCTAATCGACCTTGGGAATCCATCTCCATGGATTACATGTCGAGTCTTCCTTCTACTAAGCATGGAAAGGACTATGTTTTCATGGTCATCGACGAATTATCGAAGATGGCCATTATGGCAGCCTGCAAGAAGAATATCACAACAAAAGCCACTACTAAACTCTTCTTTGAACGAGTGTGGGTGCACTTTGGGATCCCACAGTTTATCATCTCATATCGGGAAAACAGGTTCCTTACCACATTTTGGTCCAACCTCTGGTCAATGCTGGACACCAATCTCACCAAGTCCACAACTTTCCATCCCCAAACTGATGGCTAGAAAGAGGTCGTCAATAATATGATTGTACACAATTTGCGCATGTACAATTCAAATAATCCATGGACATGGGATGAGAGCCTCCCCTATGTACAACACAGTTATAATCTGGCTCTCCACAACTCAACCGACCACAACCCCTTTAAGGTGGGCTTGGGATTCTAGCCACTATGTCCCATTGACGTAGCCATGCCATTTGCGGCTACTCATGCCGATTCGGCTCATGTCTAGTGTGAAGCTGACAAAGCGAACATCTTCATCGAGCGCATTCAACACATCCGACAACGGGTTCATTAAAAATTGGAAAGATCCAATGCTAAGTACAAGCAATGACATGATCAACATAGGGTACCACACAACTTCCAGGTAAGCGACAAAGTGTGGCTACATTTGCAGAATGAGCGTCTCACTAGACCCCATTGCAATCTTCGCCCAAACCGATATGGGTTGTACACCATCACCAAGGTTGTAGGGAACAATGCCTTCGAGCTCAATATTCCACCATTCCTTGGTCTATCCCTAGTATTCAATGTGGACTGCCTTCGGCCCTACTCCCCACCTCTACTGGACACCTCTGACATTGCACAATAACTCACACCAACAGAGTTAAACCAAAATTTCATGGAACAGGGCACCACAGATTGTATCATGGAAATGAAAATCAAGAACACTCTCCAGAAAAAGATAAAATTGTATCGGGTTGTAAAAGCTAGCCAACTCCTGCACCAAGGCAAGTGGTTCACTAAGGACCAAGTTCAGCAGAAGTTTCCTCATCTCATGGAGGAACTTAATGCAATGGGGACCATTGCTTCCTAAGGGGGGAGGGATGATCCAAGTGGATATTTGTGGCCACCCACCTATTCCACTTGGGGCCCCACCATTTTCTCTTTCAGTTCTTCAGTTTCCTTAATTATAGAACAATCTACTATTTTTAGCAGTTTTTCGGGTCCTGAACTTCTGGAGCTATTTTGAGGCCCTAAACGACGTTTTTTTATAAAAAACAAGAGAAACATGGTTCCATGGACTGATGTAGCTTAATCAAAAGTTGTAGTCCTTGGATAGATCTTTATAAAGAGGTATAGTGTGCGTCAAACGGAGATCTTATTCCAAAGTTACATCCCCGAGGAGTTGATGTACCAATTTACCCAAACGGAGCCCATAGTTTTGGTGCTTCATCTCCTAGGGTTAGGTTTTTGGATGTTTAGGGTTTTCCATTGTTTCTAAATAATAAATAGGCCCTCGAGCCTCATTGTAACATAGTTCAAAAGCCTATAACCACCACGTCTCTTCTCATAGATAAGCTACCAATGCCCTAACTAGTTTTTTTCTATTATGTCTGTAAGAACATTTCAGTTCTTTGATATTAATGAAATGAAGTGTTATTTCCACTACATCTTTGTATTCATGGTTACATGTGTATTATGTTGTGTTCCTGCATAAATATGGATCAGTGGTATTCTGAGGCCTCTGAACTATGTTAATGTGTCGCTAGGTACCATCATTGTGTGACTTGTGATCCCACACTAGTGTGTGTGCATTTTCATGTTTTTCCTATATGCCAATTTCATTATTTATTGTTGCAAATTTCAACACTCCCTCTCAATAAGAAAGGAATCAATCTATCCCAATCCGGTACCTTTGGAGTGTTCTACATGCAACACTATGCGAGTGTTGTTCGCACATGCAACTCTCCTGAATATGAATAGCCTCCAAGAAACTGAATCAGTATAATGCATCTGTCATCAGAGTTTTCAGACTGCTACTAGCTACTTCACATGTCTATTGGACTCTCTGCACTGCTGACATCTGCATCAATGCACTCTGCACTACTACCAACTCTGATCTGCGCTCTAGTATCCAACACTTGTCACTCTAATTTTTGTCCTCCTAACATCTTACTGCATCAATCTAACTGATCCTTTCTGCTACTGTTGTACTGTGGGATCCTCGTAGCCAAGTTTGATTCATGAGACTCACCATCTCAATGGACCCTACCCAAATTTATTCTTGGGATTAATTCTACACATCACCCTACGTCACACCTGGAGGTATAGCTACATGTACTCCCTCTTCCCATCTGGCTCGAAATTTTTCCCTCCTAGAGGTCTCTACTTGAGTGGACTCTTCCACTCAGTCTCCTCTCTACTTCTCCAATTGTGGCTGCTCCACAAACTTCTGAGACTGTTTCTGAGGTTGCATGTTGAGAGATAATTGTTCCCTCTCAACCACCAAGTCATTAACCGCTAATTTTCGCCTCAAATCCTTGCATGCATCATCAATCTTGAGAGCATACAGGTTCTTGACTCTTGATCCGATCTGCTTCACCTGTCTCGTGCCTATGTGTTTAAGGAACACCTTTCCTTTTCTAAACATCACCTAAAAAACACGGTTTTCCATTACCGTTATGGAGACATGATTCTTCCTTAGGCCCGGACCATACAAAACATCTGCTAGTCTGAGAGGGGAGCCAGAATCCCTTTGAAAGGTAACTATATCTATGTCAGTCATGCTATACCTCCCGTCATCTACAAACTCTATGTTCTGATGGAGGTCCTTATACTCCAAGTCACTGAAGAGGTCTCTATTCCCCGTCATATGGAACAAGGAACCAATATCTAGATACCACATGCATCCCATTACAGTGATGGCCATGCATGCAATGAGAGTAAAATCAAGTTCGAACTATGAAGCCAATGCTTCACCCGCTGCAACTATAGGCTCCTTCTTGCTTGCCTTCTTCTGTGGAAAATTTGAAGCATAGTTCCCATGCTCATGAAAGTGAAAATATATTCTCTTGGAAAAGTATCTCTTGCCCTATTTTCCTTGGGACTTCTTTCCCTTAGCTTTTTTCCTTTTCTAACTCGCGCTCATTGTAATTGTCCCACCATCGCAAAATTTTCTAAAAAAAGAGCTGATTTTAAATCGACGATATCTCCCTCATCCGAGATCCGATTCGACCAATTTGTTTTTTCAATTTGGGTATTTTTTCACAAGGAATCCAAATATGTTATTTGGTTTTGAAAATTTTGCATCAAACTTTTGAAATTTTATTTTCAAACTCGTCGCCCAAACAATTCCTGCTTTGATACCATGTAGAAAATCTCTAACACAACTATAATACCATGTATGAATTATATCAATGGATTCAATCCGATCATGAAATGTACTAAAACAAGATATTGAATTCTTCTACAATATTTGTGAAATATAAAACATGATCTCTCAATCACATGTAAGTAAGGGAAAGGAAGTTATCAATCACACAACACAATATGTTCTTGGGGAAAGCACCTGCTCAAAACTCCTCTATCATATATTATACACAGTCAAAGAATCATGAAAAAATACAATGCTTTCTCACACCAATAAAATCATGCACTCTACTGACTATCTCACTTTGATCCTTCTCAAAATTTTCTAACAATTCTTAGGAAAATTTGACCAACAGTTAGCCAATTCTCAGCCCTTCCTTAGCCCAGCCTTGCTCACTCAATCCCTAGGCAATTAATACCTATTAAATAGGATAATCATCCTTCCTTGACTACACAATCCCTATGGAGCCTTCCTCTGACTTTATAACTGCACTTGGGCAGTTCGCCAAAAATACAATTGATAGTTTACTTGTCTTAAACCTTTGTCCCACTGGGTCTCCACTAGAATTGACATGAATGAAACTATAAATAGTGAATCATCAGTTACTTGGTAGATCACTACTGGTGAATTAAATCTATTTTAATTCACTTGATCTTCCACTAGCTCATCAAACAGTTAGAACTAGTTAAATTGATTTTAACTCAATTAATTTGAGTTAACTAATTGCACTCACACCACACTAGTGCTACAACTGCAACTGGACCCTGTAAATAATATAATCACTCTACATGCCTATTCTTTGACCCTCAACTCAAAATTCTTGAGTTAACTAAGTCTATCACACTTATTTAACTATTACACGTTGTTATGAGATAAGATTACAATTAATTTTCCAATTTATTTAAAAATTGGTTGCACACTAATTTGTCACTAAGATCCATCATTGTGTGACCTGTGATCCCACACTAGTGTGTGTGCAGTTTCATGTTGTTTCTAGATTCCAATTTCATTGTTTCTTGTTGCAAGTTTCAACATCCAAATGGTGATTTCTTTACATGGATGGATGTATTTTGATGAGTTCATCACAGATTCGGAAATCCCATGGCATGGAAAGCTGCAATTTGTGAGAAAAATCTCAAAACCCACTCATTTTTCATGTTTTTGCCTCCTTTTTGGACTCTTTGTTACACTTTTGGAGTAACCTTGGGAGAATGGATTTTTTAAGGCCTTCCCGTGGTCCATTTTCCAAAATTAAAGATGTTTTGGAAACTGGACACACAGGGATAGGTGACCTTTCTTTCATAAGTGGATTGGGACACTTAAAAGTGCCGCAAAAGTTCCCCCAAAGTCCTATTACGCTTATGAAAATGGATTTTTAAGCTTCTGTCAGAAATGTCACAAATCAGCATTTGATTCCTCAGGACACTTGTCAAGCTCATAAATGGTCACAAATTTGAGGCATTGTTGTCATATGAGTTGTCATTAGAGTTATTGGGTTGGTTTTTGTTTCCAATCATGAAGGAATATGTAATTAATGTAAGGGACAAACACTCCTAATTTATCGCTAAAATGCAGGGAATGGTTTCTAACCTCCCTAGAAACTAGGAAATGACTCATATTTTGTATTTATGATCCATTTTGGATGGGATTTCGACCTGATGAGGTGTCATAGTCCATAGTTTCTATAAGAAGACTCTATTTAGTATTTATTTGGGTTGAATAGTCTCATATTGCAGTGGAGCTCTTGTAATCAGCTATTTGGAATGAAATCAAAGACAAATTTGCAGGAATTGTGTTGAGATACTTGTGGTATGCTTTGGAGCATATGTTTTTCTTATGTATTTTTATCATTTAATTATTTATACCACGTTTTCTTCTTCTTATATGTTTATCTTGTAAGAGCAGAAATCATGTTTATGCATGCTCTGATTTAGACAAGGTTTACAATACTGTCTTTATTTGCTTCTAAACTGAATGAATTCACCTCAATGCTCATTCAAACTTCCTTCCAATTCATCCTATACTCAATGAATTATTAAAATTATTTCAAACTATCTATCTTGCCTCATACATTATCTGCAGATTCACCTTGAAGTTTATACCTAAAAACCTTATACATAGTCTATTCACTAACTTTTCTATCCACCACTCAAAACATCAAACAAATTTTATTTATTGAGCTTACATACCTAGCATAAGATCATTATATATTGACTCATTCCTTTGATTGTAAAAGTGACAATGAGAGAGCCCTCTATGGTCCTGGTAGGGCTAGCTACCTGAACTAAAGTTTGGTGTGTGGTTGCCTTTCTCCAGCCCTATTGAGTGATAACATTTAACAGTACATCGTAATTCCTTTTGGGTTGAAGAATTCTCCTGCTATATTTTCTCGAGTTGTAGTCACACGATTTAAAGATTATACACACAGATTTTTGGAGGTTTAATTCGATGATTGGACTATTTTTGGGTTGCTGAAAATGCATGTATCAGGCTTGAAATTTATGTTGGATACGTGTAGATAGTATCAGATATCACTGAATTTGAAGAAATTCATCTTTTGTGTACCTTTTGGTATACTATTGGGGCATGTTGTCTGTAGGTAGAGATTGATGGTAGACCCCATGAAGATAGTTTCTATTGTAAACCTGGAGCCATATAAGACAACGAAGAAACTACACACAACACTGGGACATACTGGCTACTACAGGAAGTTTATAAAGGCATTTGCACAGATCAATGTGCCAATGAATAAGCTATTAAAGAAGGATGTTCCTTTCTGTTGGGATGAAGAATGAAAAAAGATCCCAGAAATAATAAAGGAAAAGATTGTAATTGTGTTGATTCTAGCTTTCCCGAACTAGAATAAGGAATTTCATGTACATGTCGATGCCTCTTGCATAGCATTGGGTGCAATATTGACACAAACAAGAGAAGGATATATTGATCACCGCATAGAATTTTCAAGCAGAAAACTGTCAAAGGAAGATAAGAACTATTCTATGATAGAACGAGAGGGGTTGGCTATGGTTTATGCATTACAAAAGTTTAGGCACTATTCATTGGGCACACACTTCAATGTTTTCACTGATCACTCTTCGTTGAAGTACTTGGTGAATAATCTTGTTCTAAGAGGAAATATTTGTCAATGGTTGTTATTAGTTCAATGGTATGAATTTGAAGTTATAGTCAAGCCAGAGAGATTGAACGTTGGACCTGATTACCTGTCAGGGATAGAGGCAGGCGAAGAACCTACAAGCATTAAGGAGAACCTTCCTGATGCCCAATCAGGGTTGGATATGATCAATTCATGAATATTATTCAACTTTTGGCTACAAGAATGGCGCCTGCGTAGTACACTACACAACATAAGAAGGAACTAGTAATTAAGGAAACAATTTTTTCATTGATTGCAGGACATTTGTATAAAATGGGACCAGATGAAATAATGCACAGATATGTCTCTGAGCATTAAGGAAAACATATATTTGGATAAGCTCATGGAGGATTTGCAGGAGGACATTATACAGGGAAGGCCACTTTGTAAAATATTTTGAGAGTTGGATTATGGTGGCCCATAGTGCATAAGGATGCAAAGGAGTATTACAAATCTTTTGATGCATGCCAAGGAACAGGAAGACTATCTAGAAGGGATAAAATGCCCTTGAATACACAAGTAACATTGTAGGAATTTGATAAGTTGGGGATTGAATTTGTGGGACCTATCAATCCACCATGAAAGAATACCGGAGCATGATATATCATCACTGCAACAGATTATTTTTCGAGGTGGGCCGAGGAAAATTCAATGAAGGATGGCACTGCAAATACTACTGCGAAGTTCATATTTGAGTATATTTTGTCCATATTTGGGTTTCCAAATATATTGATGAGTGATAGGGGCTCACATTTCTTTCTTACGATTATTAAGGCACTTACTGAATAATTTCAAATGCACCATCAAAAGAGTACATCATATCATCCTCAGGTGAATGGGACGGTCGAATATTTTAACAAGGTTTTGAAGAATGCACTCACCAAAGTATGCAATGTGAATAGGAATGAATGGGATCTAAGAATTCCAGTGATGTTACAGGCATACAGGACAACATGAAAGAAGCTGAAATGAAAAACACCATTTAGGTTATTCTATGGACAAGAAGTAGTCATGCCTATGGAGTATATTGTGCCCGGTTTAAGAATTATAGCATTTACCGACATGATGGATTGTGACACTATGGAAGAAAGGATGGATCGATTGCTCACTTTGGACGAGGAAAAATTAATTGCAAGTTATCAACAAAAAGTGCAAAAATAAAGAGAAAAATCCTGACATGACAGACATTGATCCAGGTGGATATTGGTGGCCACCTGCCTATTCCACTTAGGCCCCACCATTATTTCTTTTAGTTTTTTCACTTTCCATAATTGTAGCACAATTTACTATTTTTGGCAGTTTTTTGGGTCTTGAACTTCTGAAGCCGTTTTGAGGCCCTAAACGACGTTTTTTGGGGAAACCACCTCCAACAAATAGGATTAATTAGCATTTGTATTCCTCGGATAGGTATTTCTAACAATGTATCATGTGATTCAAATAGAGATAATATGCCAAAGTTACGACCCTGGGAAATTGATCTACCAATTTACCTCGACAGGGCCCATAGTCTGGCGTTTCATCTTCTAGGGTTAGGTTTTTGGATGTTTAGGGTTTTGCATTGTTTCTCAATAATAAATATGTCTTCAAGCCTCATTTTAACACAGTTCAGAGGCATGTAGCCACCACATCTCTTCTTATAGATAAGCTACCAACGCCCTAGCTATTTTATTTCCATTTTGTCTGTAAGCATATTTCAGTTATGAGATATTAATGAAATGAAGTCTTATTTCTGGTGCATCTTTGCGTTTATGTGTATTTCTGTATTTTTTTGTGTTCCTGCATAAGTTCGAATCAGTGGTATTAGAGAGGTCTTCTCTTTCTCAATCCTTCTTTGCATGTCCCCAACGAGGTCGACGTATAAGGAGTTAGGGCTCGATCTAGTTGAACCTTTGCAAGATCACACTCACAAACCCCGATGGTCACCCATGGGGGACGAAAAGAAAGACGAGGGAGTAGGAGATCCTATCAAAATATTGCTTGAGGAGGCCCTTGAGAAATATAGGAACGCGATGATGGATAACTTTTCCCAAATTCTTCAACCACTGCCCACCAATAACGCATCTGCATCCAACAGCCACTCTGGAGGTGCAACTCCTTTTAAGGTACAAGTAAACTTTGACATTCCCATATTTGAGGGCCAAATAGATGCAGATGTCATAGATAGATGGTTGAATCTATTAGAAGGGTATTTCTCAGTTCATGAATTTTCCAACCTGGAAAAGATTATGTTTGCACTCCTCAAAGCTGCTCCCCATGTCAAGGACTTGTGGGAAACATACTGCGAGCAAAAGGATGAGAGGGAACCCACTCTGTTTTTGGATACACCCACTTGGAATTATTTCTGAGACGCCATCAAGGAGCAATATTATCCCGTGGGGAGCTATGAGGACAAGTACATATAATGGAGTACCCTACGGAAGAAAAGGGATCAAGATTTGCATGAGCTAACGAATCTGTTCCATACCCTGTGCACAAAATTGGGTATCAAAGATTCTAAGAAACATTTGGTGTTGAAGTACCGCAACTATTTTCATAGATACATTTAGGACTAAATAGAGTTCCTTGACATCTCCTCGCTTGGTGCATCATACCAGTGTGTTGCCAAGATTGAGCATAATTTAAAACAGAAGAAGCAAGACTTTGGATCTGTGAATCAGAAGCAAGGGAAAGGTGCCCCCAAACTGCAGAACAAAGGACAAAGCCAAGGCGGGATGGCCCAGGATAACCCTCCAAATCCACAAGCAAATAATAACACTGGGAAGCCAAAGAATGACATGGGAAAGTGGTGTGAGTTCCATAAGAGCTACACTCACAACACAAGTGAGTGTCGGGCCAAGTAGCCATTGGTGGCCGAGTTGAAGGCTTCTGAATTAGATGTGTTAATGTCCAATATCCAGTGATCAAAATGTAATCTTTCAAAATTGTTTAGGAGTGGTCCTAGGTCAAATTTTTTATATTTCCAAGTTAGTTTTCAAATAAAATTTTGTTCGCTGAATATGTCTAGGTATTTAAAATATACTCCCTCCAGTCTATTCATGGTTATTTTAATTTCATGATTCATGTCCACCATTATCATCTAGAGTCTTAAGTCATTCACCATTCTTTCACCTAGGTCATTGTCTAGGTGTCTTTCATTTCTCCACCATAGATGTCCAAATTTTGTCATAAAGAAGGCGAAAGAAGGATCATTTCATCATTCAAGTTATCTTTAAAAGGGATTTAGCTTAGGTAGGAAAATAAAAAAATATAATTTGTTTTCTTTCAAAAGAATATTGCATTGTCAAAATTTTCAAAAAGGCAAAGTTCTTCTCAAAATATTATGTTTTCAATAAAGGACAAAAAAGGGTGTTTTATTGAAGTTATAAAAGGGAAAAAGTGATGTATTTCACTTATTTATCCTCTCCTATTCGACAAAGTTCATCTCTCACCTTCAGAACACTCTACCATTGCCAAAGGTGGAATAAAACCAAAGAAAACTGCAGCCAAATTCACTCTACTATGTTTCTGGAAGCAACGAGATGTTTCTGGGAAGAAATGTGACGTTTCTTGGGGCAGTGCGATGTTTCTAGGAGGTGGTTCTACGCTTCTTCCAAAATGCTACATTTCTACCAAAAGTGCTACGATTTTGGGTTTCAGTCTCGAAGTAAGATTTTCAAGGTTTAAAACAAGTGTGAAAACCTTTTGTGGCCTCCAAAATCAGTAAGTGGACACTTCAAATGCCTTTTTCAAGTCAATTTATCAATGTGTGAGTTATATCTCTCCTTAGGGTTTTTCTCTACTACGTTTTAGGGTTTACCTTTCTTGATTGGTTTTAGCCATTAAATACCCTTTTCCCACCATGTAAAACCTTCATTTATCCTCCACATTGTTGAGATTCAACAAGACGATGATCCTAGTGAAAATTAAGCACCTACACTAGGTGGGTCCCGCAGGCTATCTTTAGGTGTATATCTATTTTTAGAATGGTGAGAAAATTCTATTTATAGTAGTAGTCTTTATAGATGGTTGAGAAAATTATATTTATGGATGGGTTTCTATTTTTTGAATGCATGTGTGAAGTCTGTTCATAGATCACATGTCTAAAAATAGAATGCATGTTGATTATTATTATCTCTTAATAATAATTAGACAATAAATAATAATCTATTCTCTTGAAGCACTTCATTTCAGTTAACTGATGTGAAAAACCAATTGAATGAAGGAATTACGAGTTCTAAGTTTGGTAGGTGGGACATTCAAGTGGACTTTGTTGTAACTGAGTGATACAAATTTGTAACAGATTTGGATGTGTAGTTATGTGAGTTGTAAAGTAGTTTAACTCAGTTAAGTGAGTTAAAATCAGTTGTGCTAGTTGTAACTAGTTGTAACTAAAGATACACTAGTGAGAGATAAGTGAATTAAATATTAAATTAATTCACATGGAGTGATCTCACATGCAACTGAAGATTTACTACTATTAACTACATGCATGTCAAATGCAGTGGAGACCCAGTTGAGAGATAGGTGAAAGGGGTAGTTTGACTATCATTTGTGACATTAGTGGGTGCACACTTGCAACCAAACAAACATTGGAGATTCCAATGAGGATTTCTCATTCAAGGCAAGGCAGGATCAAATTCATTCAGGGATTGTGATAAGCAGGGATTGCGTAGTGGAGGCAGGCTGTCAGGAGCCAATAAATTGGTGCATGAATATGCCAATTTTTGTTTGATAGTGTGAGATGATTGTATATTGTACTGAGAGCTCTTGGATTAGAGTTTTGTATGAGATTGTTTCATGATCCATGATATATGCATAATATATGATAGTGGGATTTTTTAGCTTTATGCTTTCTCGGTAAAAACATCTGTGTTATGTGTGATTGATCTTTCTTGGCGATTAAATTTCTACAAAGATTAGTAGAAGGATTTTTTACTTAAAAGTGGCATATAATTGTTAGATAGGAGAATCCAGGAAATACATAATTCTATTAAAATTTCTACATGGTATCGGAGCAAAGAAGATTGCAATATTGAAGTAGTAGCTGAGTTTGTTGGTGGAAACAATTCGAATTTGATGCAAGAATTTCTTGGTGTGACAGTTGAGT
The DNA here is from genome assembly GCA_034641835.2 of Pinus albicaulis. NCBI lineage: Eukaryota > Viridiplantae > Streptophyta > Pinopsida > Pinales > Pinaceae > Pinus > Pinus albicaulis. Next base: position 211,996,654 of record CM076577.1, read on the forward strand.
AAACATCAAAATGGCTTTCAATGGTTTGTGGTTAGAGCATGCACTCAAGGGAAGCTCAAACTACATTACATGGAAGGATAGGATGGAGGCAGTGCTTGAAGATAATGGCTTGAAGGAATTCATCGACAGTGATGTTCCTAAGCCCACTTCAACGGATGTTGCATTACTTGACGTCTGGCAAAATAAAGTAGCGAAGACGAGAAGGGTTCTGTTGGAAGGTGTGCAAGACCATATTCTCTCAAGCCTTCATGGGAAAGCCACTCCATTTTCGATGTGGAAGGCTTTGACGGATATTTTCCAAAGCAGCAATGACAATAGGAAATTGGCGCTGAAGGATAAACTCAGAAAGATCAAGATGGAGAAGAGCAAAAATATTCCTAAGTATCTCACAAAGTTTGTCCAATGTCGGGATGAACTGGGGAGTGTGGGAATCACGATTGCTAATGATGATTTGGTGAGTTTGGCTCTCTTGGGACTTCCTAAGAGTTGGCACAGTTATCAAGACTCTGTCAATAGACAGGAAAAACTGTCGGATTGGGAACGAATGTGGTCGGATCTAGTGCAGAAGGAGTTTTGGTAGAACACCAGAGATGGCGCCTCATCAAAGCATGATTATGAAGAGGATTGTGCTTTGGCTTCCAATGCAAGGAAAGGGAAGGGGAAGAAATCCCATTCAAAATTTGAGTCTAAAGGCAAGAAGTTGGATTTGTCCAAGGTGAAGTGTTTTCACTGTCACGAACATGGGCATCTCACCACTAACTGCCCACAAAAAAAGAAGAACAAGAAGGTTGCTAGAGCCACAGCTAGTGAGGCCCTTGCCTTGCAATTTGAACTTGATTTCTCTTCGATCGCATGCTTGGTTTCAAGCGCAACAGGATCGGTGTGGTATCTTGATAGTGGTGCTTCCTTCCACGTGACGGGAGATAAGGAGCTTTTTAGTGACTTGGAGGAGAAAGATCTCCAAATGCATATAAGGTTGAGAGATGATGGATGATACAGTGCGACCGACATTGGTAAAATTACCTTTGAGAGGGAGTTAGGTAAACCATTTATGTTGAAAGATGTTATGCATGTTCTAGGTCTGAAGAAAAAACTTGGTCTCAGTCACGATGTTGGAGGACAAAGGTTATGATGTTGTTTACAGCGATGGAAAAGATTTCTTGCGACATAAAACAACGGTTCAAACCAAGAGGATAGGGATTCGGGTCAAGAATATCTACAAGCTCTAGGTATATGGTTGTGCCACAATGGTGGGCAAAGAAGAAGAAGTGGTGAGTCGGGATGAGGGCGAATTATGGCAAGGTGATTGGGCCATCTTCACCATGGTGCCCTGAAAAGTTTGCAGCAGATTTCTACTGGACTTCCCAAGGGTACACTTGCACAGTTAGATCAATGCAAGGGATGTACTATGGGAAAGTTTGTTAATTACACCTTTCATGAAAAGGAGAAACGTGCTTCGGTGATCCTGGAGAGAGTTCACACAGATGTGTGTGGACCATTCTCGGTTGCTTACAACAAAACACAGGTATTATGTTATTTTTGTTGATGAATTTTCTCATAAATGCTGGATCTTCTTCATGCAGAAGAAGGATCAAACATTCTCAAAGTTCTGTGAGTTTAAGGCATTGGTGGAGAAATATTTGGGGAAGAAAGTGAAGGCTCTACGGAGCGATAACGGTGGAGAATACATCTCGAACGAATTCAAAGAATTCTGTAGAAAATAAGGAATTCAGAGAGAACTCATAGCGCCTCATAACCCACGGAAAAACGGGGTCGCAGAGAAGAAGAAAAAAACGTTCATGGGTGCTGCACGAGCTATGTTGCATGATCAGGGCCTACTAATTCACTTGTGGGCGGAAGCATGCAACACTACAGTTTATGTGCAAAACCATTGTCCTCATAGAGTACTTGGCATGAGTACACCTGAAGAAGCTTTTACTGGTAAGAAACCAAATGTTCTCACTTTAAGATTTTTGGCTCATCTGTTTATGTGCATGTGACCAAGAATGCTAGGAAGAAGCTGAAGCCAACTGCTAAAGTTGGGATATGTGTGGGGTACACAGAAACACCTCATAATTATCATGTGTATTTTCCAAACAATCGAATGACTGTGGTGCAACGGGATATAAAATTCAATGAGGCGAAAGCCATGAAGTTGTCACTTGAGAGGGAGCTAGACTTACATGCAGAGGAGGAAATTTTGGTTCCCAAAGATGAGTCAGTAGATGTGGATCAGCCACATGAGGAGGTTCATGGAGTGGAGGAATCCACTCACGCAGAGCCAAACATCAGAACTAGCAGAAGGCATATCACAGAAGCTGAGAGGTTGAAGCTTGATGTGACACAGAATGTAGAAGTCCCTACTTCACAGCGTAGACAGAGACAATATCCTGACCGATTCACTAGATACATGGATCTCATGAGCAAATGTATTGTGACTAAGCCATATTCCTTTCAGGAAGTTGTGCAAGAGCCCACATGGGTAGATGCAATGGTGGAGGAGTATGACTCCATTGTCGGAAACAGTGCTTGGGAAATTGTTCCAAGGTCGGTTGATAAATCAGTGGTAGGTTCAAGAAGGATCTACAAGGTAAAGCAAGCTGTTGATGGGAGTGTTGAGAAATACAAGGCTATATTTGTGGCCTGGGGCTTCTCGCAGATCGAGGGGATTGATTATGAAGAAACCTTTGCACCTGTCACACATTATTCTTCCATAAGTACCATCCTTTCTCTATCAGCACAAATGGGTTGGCACATTCATCAGATGGATGTGAATACTGTGTTCCTTAATGGGATCATTGAGGAAGAAGTGTACATTAAGCAGCCTGAAGGAATTTAGATCTTCTGTAGTGAGTCACATGTGTGCAGACTCAAAAGAGAGTTGTATGGGCTGAAGCAAGCACCCCGTGCTTGGTACACTCAGATCTACAACTATTTCACTATACTTGGCTTCACTAAGAGTGAGGAAGATGTAAACCTATACTAGATTGTGGTGGAGGGTAAAATTTTAATCATTGTTCTTTATGTTGATGATTTAATACTGACTGGTGATGAGCAGCTGATACACTCATGCAAGGAGGACTTTGCAAAGTAATTTGAGATGAAGGATATAGGCTTCCTTCACTATTTCCTTCGATTGGAAATATGGCAGCGACAAGGTGAAATTTTTGTGTCTCAAGGAAATTATGCAAGGGAGATATTGGGTAAGTTTCACATGGAGGGTTGCAAACCCATGGATACTCCTCTTCCAGGAAACTGGAGGAAAGAGGACGCTACATCTAGAGAGGTAGTGGATGCTAATATCTATCGACAGTTGGTGGGTTCACTCATGTATTTAGTTAATACAAGACCAAACATATGCTAAGCGGTGAACCAGCTTAGTCAATCGATGGTTAAGCCTACCAAGCTCTTTTGGAAGGCGGGCAAGCATGTCCTGAGATATCTCAGGGGCACATATGAGTATGGATTATGGTACAAATAGGAAGATGAGGTGAAGTTGCATGGCTTCACGGATGTAGATTGGGTGGGCAGCCCAACAGACATAAAGAGCACATCAGGAGGGGTTTTCAGTACCAGATCTATAGATTTTTCTTCATACAGCAGGAAACAGATATCTATGGCACTCAATTCAACAGAAGCGGAATACATGGCAGCAAGTCAAGCTGCATGTGAGGCTATCTAGATGAGGAATATCCTGGTCGGTTTGCTTGGTTCTCATTTAGATCCTACAGTGATTCATTGTGATAATTAGAGTTGCATTAAACTCTCAATTAATCTTGTGTTTCATGATAGATCTAAGTATATAGATATCCAGTGTCATCATATCAGAGATTGTGTGCAGCGAAAGATCATGTTGCTTCAATACATTCCTATAGAATATTAGGATGCATATATTCTGACGAAGGCGCTCACGAGGAGAAAATTCGAATACCATAGTGACATGATCGGGGTAAACTATAATCCCTTTCTTGTTGAGAGGGAGTGTTGAGATTCAACAAGATGATGATCCTAGTGTAAATTAAGCACCTACACTAGGTGGGGCTCGTAGACTATTTTTAGGTGTATGTCTATTTTTAGAATGGTCAGCAAATTCTATTTATATCTGGAGTCTATTTATAGATGGTTGAGAAAATTCTATTTATAGATGGGGTTCTATTTTTGGAATGTGTGTGCGAAGTCTGTTCGTAGATCGCATGTCTAAAAATAGAATGCATGTCGATTATTATTATCTCTTAATAATAATTAGACAATAAATAATAATTTATTCTCTTGAAGCACTTGATTCAATTAACTGATGTGGAAAACTAGTTGATTGAAGGAATTATGAGTTTTAAGGTTGGTTGGTGGGACATTCAAGTGGAATTCGTTGTAACTGAGTGATACAAAGTTGTAACAAACTTGGATGTGCAGTTATGTGAGTTGTAAAGTAGTTTAACTTAGTTAAGTGAGTTATACTTAGTTGTGCTATTTGTAACTAGTTGTAACTAAAGATACACTAGTGAGAGATCATTGAATTAAATATTAAATTAATTCACTTGGAGTGATCTCACATGCAACTGAAGGTTTACTACTGTTAACTACATGCATATAAGATCTAGTGGAGACCCAGTTGAGAGATAAGTGAAAGGGACAGTTTGACTATCAATTGTGACATTAGTGGGTGCACACTTGCAACCAAACACACATTGGAGATTCCAATGAGGATTTCACAGTAAAGGCAAGGTAGGATCAAATTCATTCAGGGATTGTGATCAGCAGGGATTGTGCAGTGGAGGCAGGCTATCAGGAGGCAGTAAATTGGTGCATGAATATGCCAATTTTTGCGAGACAGTGTGAGACGATTGTCTATTTTACTGAGAGCTCTTGGATTAGAGTTTTGTATGAGATTGTTTCATGATCCATTATATATACATAATATATGATAGTGGGGTTTTTAGCTTTATGCTTTCCTGGTAAAAACATTTGTGTTATGTGTGATTGATCTTTCTTCATGTGTTTGCAATTGGCAATTAAATTTCCGCAAATTTTAGTAGAAAGATTTTGTATTTAACGGTGGCATATAATTGTTAGATTAGTAGAATCCGAAATACATAATTGTATTAAAATTTCTACACACATACCCTACCCTAACAACCCTTATTATGTACAGTCCCCTTTACCATTGTTTCCATCAAAACCCTAAATTCCCACTACATTTCCACAAGAAAATTGGAAAATTCTTGTGTTTTCCGATTTTGATCCATCTCCCCATACCTATTTCAAAAAATTTTACTTGTAGCCTCAAGATAACACATCACCCTACCTCCTCAAATTTTTGGGGAATTTTCCATAACTTTGTGATACTTCATCACAACCCCTAAAGCCACCATATCCATATCCAATGTTTTCCCAAATTCAATGTCCCTACCCACTCATTTCATCTAGGAGGGTTTCATGTTATTCAAAAGTTGTATGGAGAGTGAAAATAAGGCTCACAAAGGAGGCCGTAATTCTAGATTTGAGTCATCCACATTGCGAGAACTCAATGCCTCCCCTTATTTCAAGAGATGTTTTGAGAACAATGGATGTTTGAGATTCTGTGAGAGAATCATGGAGGTAGGATTTCATGCCCAGTTGACTACCATTTTTTCCACTAACTTTAGTAGAGACAAGGCCATCATAGTATGCACTTAATTCACTCTATCAGCAGAGGTCATCACTTCAGCAACATGGATTCCAAATGAAGGAGAAGTCTAGTTCAAGGGCATGGAATTGGACCTTGAGAACTACCCAATGTTCCTAAAAACTCATTGCAGAGATGAACCTGAATATGTTCTCCCTTTCAGGTATTTACTTTATAAGTATGCCCCATTAATGAAGCTAATCATGAAATATTTTACATGCGAGGGGATATTTTCAAGATTGTAGCAATACCATGTCAGGTTACTAATGCGCTTCATAGCCACCAAGTCACTCAATTTGTCTAACTATATATTCGGGAGTTTCTTCAAGATGGTGGAAAACATACAGATCAAAGGTAAAAATCCTCATCCTATTTTATTACACCATGGTTTGGTCAAGTTGATTGTTTTTCACCAACTCTCAGCAAACAATATGACCTGGTAAGCTTTCATGGAGAAAGCAACACCAGTGCCTGCTACTAGTCCACCTATTGTTCATAACACAACGTGAGCACAACTAAAGGAGGTTGGCTCTTAAAGTAGGCAAGAAGAGATTTCAAAAGAACTTAGGGTTGAGATCACTCAAACCTATGAGAAGGGTAAGAGAATGGTTTTTTGTCTGAAGACCATCAAAGGTGTATTGGCACCTAAAGCTACACTTGAGCAAAGACAAACAGTAGATCAACCACCTAGTCATGATGGTGAGTCATCCTTGCAGTACCATGATGAACAAGCACCCCTAGAATTTGACATGACAGAGCATGTGAAGGATAAGTCAGCTGAGGAAATCATAAAGGATAAAGATGAAGAGATAACATATTTGAGGGAGGTTTTCTCGATGGAAAATTCTCAGATCACATTCCTACAACAAGAGATTTTTCAGTTAAAAGTGAAACTACTCCTAGAGGACAATCCAAAGGTACATGTTGAGTCATATAAAGGAAAATAAAAAGAACTAGTAGATGATGATCAGCTTGAGGATGCATAAGTTGAAACAAAAACAAGAATACCAAGGACAAGTGACCTCAAGAGGGCGCTTCAGAAAGAAAGAGAATCAACTCCTAAATCATGATGGAAAACTTTTGATGAACTAATTCTTGATGAAATAAATTAAGATAGAGGGTATTGGTTTGACATGGTCAATGGAAACCTTGAGAAGCTTATGAAGAAATCTAAAAAGAATAATAACCTCTAGATACATATGGAAAATCACTATTGCGCCAGAAACAAAATTTCCCAAATCAGGCTAAAAAAAATGAAGAAAAATCTTAAGGACGATCAAAGACAAGGATAACTTAAACCTACTTTCTGAGGCATCCTTGGCTACTTAGATTATCATTCATAAATGTTATACACAAATTTTGACAAATTTTGAGCATTTTAGGTTTTTTTGCTGATTTTTGGAAAATTAAGGAAATTGGGTCTCCATAGAAGCATCACGTAGCAGCGCGATGCCTTCTCTCAGGGCATCCAAATGAAGATTGGTTTACATGGATATATGTCATTTCACCTGAAATTTTCAGATTAGTTCTTGGGTTTTCATGACACCCCTTGCTTGTGGAGAAAAGGCCAAAAAACTGCCTCATTTTCATGCTTCTACTAGTGTTTTTGACTAGGCACGGTGCTTCTAGGGTGAGGTTGGGAAAAACATGTTTTGGAGGTCTTCCTGTGGGTTTTTTCTAAAATTTCAAGGTGCACTAGAAAGTAGACTCATATGGATACTCAACCCAACCTTCATAATTTCATTTGGATTCATTTAAGTGGATAAAAATCACCCTTGAATAGGCATGATGCTTCTGCCAGACAAGCGTGATTTTTCTGCTAAAGGCGCTAAGTTTCTGCATTGGATTCCTTTTAAACAACTGTCATGCCAGGAAAACTTCAAAATTCGATGCTAGTTGTCCCATAAGGTTTCATTTGATGTATTTTAGTTTTTTTTCGTATTATGAAGAGGAAACATGTAATTTAATGGAGGAGACACACACTCCTAGTTTTTAGCTAAATTTCAAGGATTAGTTTCTAACTTCTCTAGGTTTTAGGAAGTGACTCATCTGATGTAACTATGATGATTTTTGGATAGGATTTCAACCCTATGAGGTGTCATGAACTCTATTTTATATAATTAGTCCAACTCAAGTCTATTTAGGGGTTGGATAGTTGTTATTTGTAGTGGAGCTATTGTACAAGCTTTTGTTAATTAAATCAAAGACAATGTTACAAACATAGTGTTGAGACTCCAGTGGTATGCCTTTGAGAATTTTTTTTTCTCTGTAAAATTATCATGTTGAATGTTATGTTATCCATATTTCAGATATATACTTCTCTATGTTAAGTCTTATCAGTTTATAGACAGAAACCATGCTTCCCATGCTCTGTTTTTTATAATATTTACATGAACATGTATCTGCTCTTTTGATGAATGAATTCAGTTTAATGTTCATTTTGACTCTCTCTCTTTTCACCCTATACAAAATGAAAAATTAAGCATGCTTGTAAGGCTACCTACCTGGCCTCACCCTTACCTCTATAATCTAGCCTTTGAAATATGACCTAAACCCTATACCTAGTTCCCTAACTATCATTTCTATCCATCAAAACTCCAAACAAAAAAAAAACCCTAATCTAATAAGCATCATAACTAGCATAAGATCACTATATTCAGTCATATCATTGGCTGCAAAGCGATATTGAGAGACTCCTCTCTAGTCTTGGTAGGGATAGCTACTGGACCTAAAGTTTGGTTTGTAGTTACCTTTCTTCAACTCCATTCTAAGCCTTGGGAAGCAGGGGGGAGTGATAACATTTTGGCACAGTTATCGAGGAACAATTGAAAAAAATTCCTGGGGAGAATTTCATTAGTCCACTGAAAGGTATACTTGTGGGTGACAAGTTCTAACATTCAAAGAAGGTTGAGTCTGTAAATTTGAGACAAAGTACAAATTCTTAAGAATACTTGGCTTCGAAAAGACACACTAGGTCAAATCTAGACCCAAATCCCTCACCAATTGTAAATGACCCTGAGATTATTTTAAGAAAGCAAAAGGCAAAGTCTAGGAAAGTTTTAAGGGCTATTCCTCCACTTGTAAAATCAAACTCCTTGCCTATGAGATTTTCTTTAGAATATTTTTCCTATAATTTGGACTTTGAAACATATTTATTTAGGTACAAGTCTAAATATTTTCTTTCAGGAATTGTCTTTGATCCTATTGATTTTGAGACCCATTTACCATTTTATAAAAATTATTATTCTGAGGTTGATAGTGAAGTCTGGTCTAATTTCTACAAACTTAAAGTTCTTGTCGATAAGTTTCAAATAAATTCGGACAAATATTATTTTCAATACCAACAACAGGCTTTTGCTTCGCAACTTGTTATTACACCTTCTCACACAACTACATCATCATCTCTTCCTTTCATTCCATCATTACCTCTCCGAGTTTTCAATCCATCAACACCTCTACAACTCCCTCCATTAATCATGGTGAGATTCGGTCTGTTCCTCACCACCATACATAATAATTATGGTAAAATATTTCCCCTTTTTGATGGAACATTAGAGGTTAATTATCATCAAAAAATTGTCAAAGTGGTTGATTTCATAGATCTTGAAGATATTTACAATGATGACGCCAAGATTCACATCATAGCACATAGTTTCTCAGGAGAGGTTAAAAAATCATTTTGCCGTCTCATAGCTGGTTCAGTAGCTAATTCACAACATCTAATTGAATTTTTTATGAAAAAATTGGAGGAGAAGAAGAATCCACTGCAAATCCTAGTTGAATATAATGCCTTGGAAAGGAATCCTAATGATTTTGTACAAGACTTTACAACTAGATTCAATAGAATTTATGATTCTATTCTTGAAAATATCAAAACTCCTCTAGGCCTTGCTTTACTTCATTACCTTTATGGTTTTGATCTTGATATGGCTTACCATTTGAGGGAAAGAAATCCATCAACCCTTGAAGAAATGAAGAGAAATTCAGTGAGTATGGAAGCGAACTTGATTATCAAAAAGTCAAAAATCAAGAAAGAGAAAAGGGTGACTATCAAGAAAGAAACATCTACTTCATCCAAGGGAAATATCGACACCTTGATCAAAACCATGGAAAAGATGATGGACAAAATGGCCATCGCTAATAGACAATCTGAAACCTCCTTTAGAAATTCCAATTTCAGGTGTCAAAATCAGCAACCTCAATACAGGATCAAGAAAAGGGAACAGAGGGGTCAAGATCCACAAAGTCAACAAAACATTCACTCTCCATTTGAGAAAAACTATGTGGAAGGCCCTGATGAAGAAGATGAAGAAGATATTTTAGGTGAGAATCATTTATTTGAGGAAAATCAACAACCTATTTTCCTCACTGAAGAAGACCACTTTTATGCAGAAATTCATGTACAGAAAAATCAGTAATATGTCTTTTCAAATGATGTTATGCTATCAGTACGGACATAATATTACCAAAGGGGATATCAAAACGCTCTTACTCAAGTATAGAGGCAGTATGGTTTGAGGAATATGAATTTTCCTATAATCTCCAATGATAAAAATAGAATTCTAAAACCGATACTCATCATAAATAAATGACTACTTCAAATCAAAGCAAAGATAAGGGACCTATTGTTCTTAGTCCTGAAAACGGAAATGAAGCTTCTACAAGTAGTCAGTAAAAATATAAACAAGTCCAAAATCAAGGACAGAAGAGGGATATCCCATAAAAAGATGACCTTGAGAAGAAAGATGCACCATTCAAAGAGGTAGAAAAACATTTTGCCCTTTTTAGTCTCGAAAATGAAATCTCTAAACTGAAAGTCTCCATTCCTTTAACTGAAATAGTCAAGAATGACGAGTATAAGTTTCAAGTAGCCAAGTTTCTTAGGGTAGATTAGATGTCTGATATGGTTAATGTAAGTGATGATCACCAGGAAAAAAAATTTGGTCCTATTGTTGATGGTGATTTAGAAGATAGTGAGGTCCTTCTGTTTTATCTTAGCCTCAAAATCCACGATTTTATCCTCCATAATTCCATGCATGATTACAGAGCATCTCATAACATTATTCCTAAATAAATCATGGACATATTAGGCCTAGATATCACAAGACCTTACCATGACCTTTATTCATTTGATTCAGGCAGAGTGAAATGTCTTGACCTCATTAAAGATCTAGTGGTGTCTTTAGAGAAAATCCCAGCCAATAATGTCCTCATGGATGTTTTGGTGGCTGATATCCCTCATAGATATGGAAATTTTATCTCCTGGTCATGGGGAGAGGAAATTAGAGGTACCTTGCAGCTCGAATTTTCATATGCTACAATACCAGTTTTTTTTTAACTAAGAAAACTACATCGGGAAAGTAAAATGAAGTACATGATCAGTAGTAGAGAAAAGCCTAATAATCACCCCATACATGATTTTCACATGGATTTAGAGTATTTTATCTTATTCATTGATCAATTTCCAGCATCTTCAGAAATTTGGATGGAATAAAAGACATAAATTTCATAGTTTTCAAATTATGTTTCAGAAACTAAAAATGCAAAAAATCAAGAAAATATTCTAAGTGGTTTGGAACCAAGCACATCAACCCAAAAAAGAGATAAAATAATGAAATACACAAACGTTTTGTTACAATAGACCTTTCTCAAGAAGCAAGTAAATTTCAGTCATCTATTTGCAGCATCCTGATGAATAAAGTGGTTTGTGGACAATGGACTTCGATGGAGCCTTGGGTAAGGAAGGGGTTGGCATTGGAGTACAGATTCGTAGCCCTATAATAAGTCTCTTAACAATAATCCTAATTTTCGAATGTCCTCTTACAAGTTAGCATTCAACTGTTCAAACAATGAAGCAGAGTATGAGGCTTTGATAGCCCGGCTTGAAAATTATCAAGAAGTTAGGTGCCAAGAAACTTTCTATGTATGGTGACTCCAAATTGGTTATAAAACAAGTCAAAGGGGAATACCAGGCCAATCATCCTAGGATGGGAGCTTATCGAAATGTAGTGTTATATATACTCAATACCTTCACCGAGTATACTTTGTCATTTATTCCAAGGGACAACAATGTTATTTCCGATTCTCTTGCCACTTCGGCCAACATGTTTAAAATTCCATTGTATCCCAATAAGAATTATGAGATAAACGTCAAACATCACCTTGTTGTTACAGATAACGTTTAGTATTGGCAGTTCTTTCAAGATAATAGACAGATCAACAATTTCTTGTAGATAGAAGAGGAATTTGTGAATTTACAAATGGATGACCAATTTTATGAAAATGACCAAGAATTGCATGCAGCAGAAATGAAAGTATTTCAGCTGAAAGACAATTCCATTCCTATAGGTCTTGTTCCTTTGGAGGATATTTTTGAACAAGACGATGTTGCACATAAATTGACCATGCTATCAACAAAAATAGGAGTGGAAGATCTTAATATTGGCACTCCTGAAAAGCCCAAGATGGTTAAGATTTCAAAGTCCTTGAGCCCATAAATGAAAGGTAAATATGAAATTATCATGTCTCATTTTGCTGATGTTTTTGCATGGGATTATTCTGAAATGAAAATATATGATAAGAGTATGATTCAACATACTATTCATTTGAAACCGGATCAGAAGCCTTTCTGCAGCAATTAAGAAGAATGAATCCCAAGCTGTTGCCCTCCATTCAAAAGAGGTAAACAATTTATTTGCTACAGATATTATAGTTCCACTTCTCTTCTCAAATTGGATCTCTAACTTAGTGCTAGTAAGAAAGAATTGAAATTCACTTGTGTATAGATTTCATAAATCTGAATAAAGTCTCGCTGAAAGACAATTACCCACTGCAAAAATTGGACCATATTCTGCAAAGGGCATTTGAATCTTCCACACTTTCATTTTTGGATGGATACTATGGGTATAATAAAATTTTAATCCATCCAGATGATCAAGAAAAGACAACCTTTACAACACCATGTGGTACCTTCATGTATGTCAAAATTCCCTTTGGATTGAGAAATGTAGCAGCGAATTTTCAGCGAGTGATGCACATAGCCTTCGCCAATGAAAATGATGTCTTCTTGGTCATTTATATTGATGATATCACTGTTTATTCCAAGAGAGATGAGAAGAACTTGCAACAATTGAAAACAATTGTTCAGAGATGTAGGAATTTTGGCATATCGTTGAACCCTAAGATGATTCTGTTTGCTATGGAAGAAGGAAAGTTGTTGGGCCACATCATTTCAAAAGATGACATCCAAATAGATCCTTCAAGAATTTAAGTGATTCAGAGCTTGAACTATCCTAGAAGCAATAAGGAGATTCGGTCTTTCAATGGTAAAATCAATTTTCTGAGAAGGTTTGTTCCCAATCTTGCTGAACACTTAAGGCAAATTACTGACATGCTAAAGAAAAATGGTCTTAGGAGCAAAATAAGTATTTCAATCAAGTCAATTTTTCTTTATCTCACGCTCATATTCTTATTAGTCCAAATTACACACTTGATATCGTCATTTTTTCCTTTGCTTTAGAGCATACTCTAGCTGATGTCCTTATGTGAAAGAAAAAATAGAAAGTAGAACATCCCATTGCCTTCTTCAGTAGAACCATTAGAGATCCAGCGTTGAAGTACAATATCATTGAAAAATATACCTCGACGCTAGTTAAAGCATTGAAGGACTTTCGAGTGTATATTATTCATTCTCATGTGAATGCATATGTCCCAAATGTTGTTGCCAAATATGTGCTTACATAGAATGGTTCTGAAGGCCGATGTGGAAAATGGATTGCTCCTATGTTGGAGTATGACTTGGAGATAAAGCCTACAAAACTGATCAAGGGAAAAGGCTTGGAAAATATTACAACGGACTCAAATTTCCATGCTTTGGACATTAATTTTATTTTTGCATTATCTGAGGAGAAAGAGGTTGATTCATTACCTCAGGTATCTAAAATATTTATTTCATCACCATGGTATGCTGATATTCTTTATGTTTTGCAACACCTGAATCCTCCTCTCAACTTCCCTAGTAGAAAATCTAGATATTTGAAATTGAGGGCTCTTAATTATTTCATCTTTAAAAATTATTTTTATTGGAAAGATCAGGGTGGAGTGTTTTTGAATTTCTTGGTAGAAGGAGGAGTTGAAAAGGTGATGAATGAATTTCATAAAGGTGACTGTGTTGGTCATATTTTCTCAAATACTACAACAAATAATATTTTGAGGGTTGGCTTCTATTGGCCAAGTTTATTTTCATATGTTTATAAGACTATCATGAGTTTTCATGAATGTCAACATTTTCAAGCAAAAATAAATCTTTTGTTGCTGCCCTTAAAACCCATCACAGTTCAAGCACCCTTCCAACAGTGGGGTCTTGATTTCATTAGCAAGATCCATCCTCCTTCATCAACTCAACATAAGTGGATACTCACTACCACGGATTACTTCACAAAGTGGATTGAATCCATTCCAACGAGGCAAGCTACAAATACTATCATTATTCAGTATTTGGAAAGAAATATCTTGTCTCATTTTGGTTGCCCATAGAAAATTATTACTGACAATGCAACTGCCTTTAAGTCTAAGAAATGATTGAATTTTGTGATAAATATCACATAAGACTTGGTCATTCTACAACATAATATCCTCAAGGAAATGAGTTGGTTGAATTTTCAAACAAATCATTGGTGAATATAATTAAGAATTTGTTGCAATATAACAAGAGAATTTGGCACAATAAGCTCATAAATTCTCTATGGGTGGATAGAGTTAGCAAGAAGAGATCAATCAACATGTCACATTTTCATATTGTGTATGGTGTTGACACAATGTTTCCCACTTCTTTAGTTGTCCCAGTGATGAAAATTATGCAAGAGATAGTCAGTGAACCAAATGATATCCAACAAAGAATCAGTCAAATGATTCATTTACAAAAGACAAGAGAAGAAGTTTTCAATCACACTTCAAAACTTCAGGAGACAATCAAGAAAGTGTACGACAAGAAGATAAAATTTGATGATTTCAGAGTAGGAGATGTTGTTCTTTGATGGGATTACCAGAATGAAGGCAAAGGTAAGCACGGTCAGTTTGATAATCTATGGAAAGGTCCATACAAGTTTACAACATTTAGAGGTAATAAGGCATTCTTGTTAGAAGATCTTGATGGGCGGGAAATTCCTAGGAGGATCGGTGAAAGGTAGGTTCCTCAAACATTACCTTACTTAAGTTTGAAGAAAAAGGTTCACTTTCATTCTAAATATCAATTTATATTTGTTGTCAAGAACAAGACGTTGTTGCAGAATTTAAAAGCCCGAGGAGAAGGCCATGAGACTTCTATGATCAAGTGATGTTTTTCTTTCAATTTTATTTTTTCAAAAACGTTCAGTCAGTTTTTTGAATCATTTTTTTTTCAGTTTTTCGAAGTTATTCCATTTTCTAGTTTTGAATCCATTTCCCAATGGATAAGACTACCTGATCTATGGTGTTATTGACACCTCCTGAAGAAGATTCCGTCCCTATCTAAAGCCAATGTTAGTGTCCAATATTCAGTGATCAAAATGTACTCTTTCACATTTGTTTAGTAGTGGTCATAGGTCAAAAATTTTATATTTCCAAGTCAGTTTTCAAATGAAATTTTGTTCACTAAATATGTCTGGGTATTTAAAATCTACTCCCTCCAGTCTATTCATGGTTATTGTCATTTCATGATTCATGTCCACCATTATCATCTAGAGTCTTAGTTCAGTCATCATGCTTTCACATAGGTCAGTGTCCAAGTGTCTTTCATTTCGCCACCATAAATATCCAAATTATGTCATAAAAAGGTGAAAGAAGGGTCATTTCCATCATACAAGTTATCTTTAAAAGGGAGTTAGCTTAGGTAGGAAAAAAAAAAAAAAACAATTTGTCTTCTTTCAAAAGCTTATTATATTGTCAATTTTTTCAAAAAGCCAAAGTTCTTCTCAAAAGATCATGTTTTCACTAAAGGAAAAAAAAGGTTGTTTTATTTATGTTATAAAAGGGAAAATTGATTTATTTCACTCATTTTATCCTCTCTTGTTTGATAAAGTTCATCTCTCACCTTCATAACCATGGAAAATTTTAGGGGCTAATATTCGTAGGTGGGCTAATTTTCCATGGTTTTTCCATAAAAAAGATTCGCCAATTTCCATTTTTTTATAAAAATGATTCGCCCAAATATTACAATCTAAAATTATTTTACGTTAAAAATCGCCAACATTATATAGACAATATATATAATATCATTATGAATTTGAATAATTTTACAAATACATTAGTAAATATTTTATAGTTTGCATATTAAGGACTAGTGAGATTTGCTAATTTTTTAAACTTCAAGAAAATTTTCCATCCTTAAAATTATCCATGTTCATAACACTCTACCATTTTCAAAGGTGGAAGAAAACCAAAGAAAACTGCAGCCAAATTCACTCTACTACATTTTTGGAAGCATCACGATGTTTCTGGGAAACAACACAACGTTTCTGGGGGCAGTGCGATGTTTCTGGGAGGTGGCACTATGCTTCTACCACAGTGCTACATTTCTGCCAAAAGTGTTACATTTTGGGGTTTCAACCTCCAAGTCAGCTTTTCAAGGTTTAAAAAACTATGAAAACCCTTTGTGGCCTCCAAAATTAGTAAGTGGACACTTCAAATGCATTTTTCAAGTCAATTTATCAGTGTATGAGTTATATTTCTCTATTGAAGCCTAGAAAATCGTTGCTTCAAACATTGGGGGAAAACCACCCGGTCCAGACCTTATAATAGCTCCTTATCCATTTGGGATGGTGGCTACGACTAGATTTATAGGACTAGTTTCCTAGTAATGAAAAAAATTGGTGATGGGGTGTTTGTGCAAGTGAATAATGGAACTAACTAACTGAGCTAATCTATCTAACTTAATCTATGACTCACAAATAATTCTAAAACTAACCTGGGTATTAAATATGAATACGACTTAAATATTGTTTCAATTAAAAAATCACCATGAAAATGTATTATTTACTTAAAAGAAAGATGCAGTATCATATAATGATAACTCTGTTTAAGAAATTAAACAGATTTATAATAGCACATCGCATTCATAAATTTATATCGTTTACACACACTATGAAAGATGATATCCCTCTATTTTCAGAAATGATATGATAAAGAAATATTTGAGAAACAAGTATATATAATCGGTAGCAAATTTTAATGAGAATATTTCATCACATAAAGAAAACAAAACGTAATCGATAGAAATACCAGATACATTTGATATCTTCCTGATGCAATTTGATAATCTGATCCTGCGCTTTAATTTAGAACAATCTTCAAGGTACAGAAATGCAACTCTCAAAAATAATTCACCATGAAATCACAGGAATCTTGCGCTTTAACTTAGAATAGTCTTCAAGGTACAAAAATGCAACTCTCAAAAATAATTCACCATGAAATCACAAGATATGATCCTTTATGAAAATAGGATAGTCAAGGAGTACAGAAATGTATTATCCAAGCCCAAAATATTACAAATTCAGGACCCTTTCTCAAATGTTTGAAATGGGTTTAAATAGAAAATTAACAAAACAAATTAACTAAAACTTATAATAGAAACGATCATCGGAGATCCAGGAATAAACTTGTGATATCTAATAAAACAGATTCATTGAATTTCTTCAACATCCAATGTGCTAAGCTGGCAGATTTTAAGCATATCCTTAACTTCGGTTGGATGACTCAGCCTCGAATGCAACTGACTGGTGTATGTGGAATCGGAGAGCTCTGGAATGATGAAATTGATGGCATTAGAAATGCATTTGATTGCCATCTGCTGACTGTGTGGTTTAATCAAATATGTCCATAGGACATCCCATGTAATTTCTTGTACTTTACTAATTTTTTTATTCTGATTGATTGATTCCTGCTTCCACCTAGTATCAGTTTCTCTTACCCTTGGCAACTTTCCTGGAGTACAATCTGAAATTAAATTAGCTGCATATAGACTATCATTAACCAATTGTGTCAGATTGTTCATTATGGCTCTTACTCTTGATTTAGCACGTTCTTCTTTAATCAGTTGTGTTTCCCATTCAGCAAATAAAATCTCTTTATGCTTTTCTTCAATTCTAGGAAGACTTGCAATTTTTCCCTGTTCTGAGTCTTGCCATGAAATAAATTCTGAAATCTTATCATCTGCATTTTCAAATTCTATTCTTATGTTGACTGATTCGTCGATGAGAGATGATGTTATTTCGCATAGAGGTTCATCTTGTGCAATTTTTCGACACAGATCATCCAACTGTTGAGATAATAGCTTACTTGTTTCCAGAGCTTCTGTTTTGAATTAGTCAATTTTAGGATAATCCTTGAATTTATCCAATTTCGCTTGAAATATTTTACCTTGCTCTTCTTTGGCAATATTTTCATTTTGCAGCAATGTCTGTAATTTGGATACCTCTTGAGACAACTGTTGTTGTTAATTTAAAGCTTTTTGATCAAGCTTCTTCTTTTCAATACTCAATTGTTCTTCTAATTGTTTGACTCTGATTCTTTCTTCTTCCAACCGCTGCTCTAACTATAATATATTTTGTTGATCACCTGTTGTTCTTTCTTCTAATAATGCTATCTGTAAGTCTTTTTGTTTTATCATTTGATTGACTTCAGTAGCTTTATCTATAGTAGCTGCACTATAGGCACCTGCATATTGTGATAGTTTGGTAAGATCCTCTGAAGGATTTACTTTAGTGTTCTTCCAAACAACATTCATTAATTCAACTTGTGGAGTTGCAAGTGGTCCTTGATCAATCCTCCTTATCTTTCTTTGTTTTCTGACAATAGCCCTATGCTTAGGGCTGTAAAAGATATCCAGAGGAGGTATGTCTTCAACTCTCAGCACAATTTCCTCAGATGGATTTTCAGGAATGATCTCAATATCCTGATTGTTCAGATTATCAACTTGAGGATTGTTTTGTTCTCCTATTTGCTGAGCGAATTGTTCATATTGTTTTAGCAAATGGGGAGTAATAATCATTTCAGTAGAATTTCCCTCTTTCTGTGAGGCCTTTTCTCTTTCAAGTTGATCATTGGGTTTATTACCTATATCTTCTTTTTCAGACTGCACATCAGGCTTGATACCTGAATTCTCCTTCTCTGACTGCACATCAATTTTTCTAGTTGTCACTTCATTCTCTATTTTTCTAGTTGTATCTTCCTTTTCCTTTTGTTCTATTTCAATACTTTTATTTGCTTGTAAAGGAATCCTTAGCTGGTCAAGGGGAAATTTAAGTAATATCTGGCTTCTAAACTTCATAAATGTATTCATATATTCTGCTTGAAACTTAGATTTAGTTAGATCATAAACTTAGGAAATTTTCTCAATTGAGACAAATAAATCATCAAATTCATCAGGCTCATGCTCAAACTTAGCAATTTGGACCAAAGTTGTGAAATCAAAAGCTACTTTATTTGGATCATATTGTCTGCCTGGAACGGTTGCAAGCTTAAGATCTCGTATCTTAAGGACTTCTTTTTCAGCATGCTTAAAATCATTAAGGGTATAGGTTCCACAATGGAAAGGAAAGGTAGGCCACATCAATTTTTTGGAATTCTTTAAACACCTGGACATCCCTTTTTCTGTCAACTAGTAAGAAATTTCTTGGGCTAAAATTTTATTAGGGACATATAGAGGTAAGACATGAGGCTCAATAATTCTTCCAAATACTCTAATATAGGTGAACTTCTCTTCACCGAACCAATTTTCGATTTGGGATATGTCAAGTTTTTCCTTATCAAAGAGCCGAGGAGGGGGTTGGTTAAAAATGGTCTGGTAAATAGGCAACATATAGCCATGGAAAATTCTGTATACATGGTTCTTGAAATGGGCTTTCCACAAATGCTTATGGTAGATGTGTATAGGGATAGGATCTCTAGGAGTCCATTTCCAACCCAGAATAGGAAATTCAGAATTAAAACACAAGGCATCTAAAAAAGAAGCACATAAATGAAATGGGGGAACATTTCTAGTATGCTTATTTCTTCTATAATCAAGAATCTTATTTTCTATTTTGTCAGATAAAATAACTGAGCAATCCATAATAAAAGAACCAACAGTGGCCTCAATCAGGGGTACCATTTGAATAGAAAACCTTGCAGAATTATCATTCCCAAAAAGTCTGCACATCATGGCAGCAGCATAGCAATACGGAGGTGCGAGAGACTCTACATAATACATACCTGAGGTCTCATGCTTATGTTTGTCTGGAGCTCGTCTCCATTATTTAATTGGGTTTGATTCAATTTCATTGCTTGAGGTGAAATCTTCTATGAAGGCTTTGTTGTAGGTATTTTTAGGATTTGGCAGATGGTACATTGTTTTGATGTCTTCTGCTCTAAAGGACCCAAACATCTTTCCCCCAGCTGTTACGAATGTTCTGTTTGTGATGGTAGTGTTTTCTATCACCCATCGTATTATGTCATAATATGGGAATACATTTGCCCGAGCTGCAATTCTATGAATAAAATAATTTGCAAGTTATTTGAGAGGACTATCATTTGAATCTGATTCTTCATCTGGCACCGTCGTCTTTACTTCTGTAACTGTAGGATTTTCTGCTTCAAGCAAGTTATAGACTTCTTCCCAGGAAAGATTTCCGAGACCTTGGCATGTAGTATCTGTAACTAGTTTTATCTTTGCTAGCTTTTCTTTCGGCATTGTGGTAGTGGTAGCGGTCTTTGAGGTGGCAGCAGCTCTTGATTTCTTAAGTTTCTTGGACATTTTCTTCATCTGGTATCGTTTCACTAATTCGGTGACTGAGAGGGTTTGATGTTCTACAGCTCTGCAAATGAGAAAAATCTTTCAGAAGCGGGAAGAAATGGAGTTAGAAGAACAACCATGCGAAAATATTTTATTAATGATACCAAATTGATTAACTCCATATTAAAATTGAATTCCTTAAAGGAAAGTCACACTCATGCATTCATAATATAATTGATTATCATAATTCGTTTGATTTTTTAATTAATGATGTTGGTACAATCAGAGATCGGCGATATTGAAATCTTAATGTAAAAATGTCTTTTTGAAGCTTCCGATTGCGATAGGCCGATAAATGATATATGTGAAGTGCAAATAGCGATTAGTGAAGAATGATGATTCATCGCATCGGAGTTTTTGAAAGGAAAAAACAAAAATACATCTCATGTTTTCCTGATTAGTGATTTGCGACAAAGTCATATCACATTGGATATTTTCAAAGTAATTGAGTTGTACATGATCTTCGCTAAAATGCAATTGCGATGATGGTGGGGTCCATCGCATCAGATCTTTTATAGAATAAGTAGTAGTGATGTTGCTTTTTTGAAATGCGATTGCGATTATGACATCGCATCGGAGTTTATCAAATAGACCCGAATGAAATATAACTTATTCGAAATGCGATAAGTCACATCGCATCGTAGTTTTTCAAAGAAAAAATGAAAACATAACACTCTTATACTTTGTGCCGATGCGATATAAGCTTTATAGTTGATCGGGTCAGAATAAACTTAATGTTACATTTGTTTATTTACACTTGAGATATGCGATATGCGATACATGCTTTTTAATAAATGAATATTTTTATTGTTTTATTTTATAATGATTGGATTTCCTCAAAGTTTTTTATTTCTATCTAAAAAAGAAAGGGGACCTATTTCTAAATGAAATTTATTCTAAAATTTTCAAATGGGCAGGGTTGTTTGTACAGTACAACAATTGGCGATTCATTGGAAGAAACAGTTATCTCTAAAAAATAAAATGAACACTATACTTTTAGTAAGCAAAAAGTTTTAAAGATAATGAAAACTATCTTAGAAAAATTTAAATAAAATCTAACTATGAAAAAGAAATAAAAATAACTTACAACCTCTTTTTAATTCCTCAAAAATAAAAACATTTTTTGGTTTAATCAAGCTTTGATTGGTTGATAAAGATAAAGTAGGGGGGCTCTCCGCTCTTAGCTTTGTGATTTACTCTATTGTCACAGGTAGTGCCTCTGCTACCTACAAACGTTCATAGTCTCTACATGGTTACCTTTTAACCATTAATCATTCATTGCCCCATCCATGTAAAAGCATGAGTCTTTAAAAGATAAATTCATAAGATATACTATCTTTTGTTTTCTCTTTTCCTTTTAATTTAAAAGCCATTGTTCTGGTTTGGTAGCCAGTTAATAACAATGCCATTCACTAGTTGTAACTAAACTGAACAAGCTGGCTCGTGATGAGACCCCTTGTCTTATGATTATAAGCCATTACCCTGTTTGGGTATGCAGTAGTGGTAATGTCAGTTTAATTACTTCTTATGATCATGGTAAGCAGGCTCGTGATGAGACATCTTATCTTTTAATATTAGACAGATAATTTCTTAGAATTACATTCTAAAAAATCACAACCTTAATGGATGGGGTGAATTATTTTCTCCTTAGGAGTCAATGGATGACAATTTTTTAGAGTTTTGAGTGCCAAAATTGGAAAAGTATTTACTTTTTATGGATAACCTTTCTCTGCTTAACAAAATTATAATTATTTACAATATTTTCAAGGTTTTGGAAGATTTTTCAAATGTTTAAACAGATTTTCAAAGTTTAATATTTTATTTCAACTAACAAAAACTGTTATCATTTCCTTAAAAATTCGTATTTACATAAATATGTATTTACAATATTTTCTTAAATATATTTTCAAATAGTAAAAAGTCAATTAAAGACTATTAACAACCTTATTTGTTAACTAACAAACTTGCATAATGGAATATGTACAGGTAAGAAGGGGTTGCCTTCTTAAGAAAAGAATTTTTTCAAAATAATCCCATTCACAGGAAGAGAATCTCTCTTTCTTGTTAAATCTTGCAATATGAATGTTGATGAGCTTATCTTTTCGACAATCTAAAATGGTCCAAGCCACATCTTTTGAAAATTGGTATGCTTACCCTTATCTTCATGTGCTTTGTCCCATTTCAAAACAAGATCACCAATTTGCAAAGTTTTGGATCCAGTAGAACTTGAATCAAAAGAAGATTTTATGAATTGTTGATGTTTGGTATGAACACTTTTAGCTTTCTCTCTATCTTCTTCTAATTTAAGAATTTGATCAAATCTTAATTGAATAGATGATGAAGGGTTCTCTTCAATAAATTGAACTAGGGCCAAAGATGGAAGTACTAAGTTTGATGGTATTACAATTTCTTTTCCATAGACCAGATTAAAAGGTGAAGTACCTATTGAAGCCTTGTGAGTTATGAGATCAGCCCATAGTGCAAAAATTAAAGACTTATGCCAATTATTTTAACTTTGATCAATTCTTCTTTTGATGATTTTGATGAGATTTTTATTCATTAATTCAGCTAAACCATTACCTTGTGGATAATAATTTGCTGAATATTTCAATTTGAAACCTCTCTTGATTGCAAATTCCATTATAATATTTCCAGAAAAATAAGATGCATTATAAAAAACAAGGGCATTAGGTACACCAAACCTAGTAATGATGAACTGATCAATGAATTCAATGATTGCATCAGAATTGGCTGACTTTAAAGGAATTGCTTCTACCCACTTTGTAAAGTAATCCGTTGCTGTAAGGATGTATCTGTGTTGTTTGGAAGAAAGTGGAACAATTTTTCCAATAATATCAAGTCCCCATTGTTCAAATGGTTGCCCAATATTTACTGGTTATAAAAGAAAGGCTAGTTTCTTTTGTCTCCCACTAGAAGTTTGACAAGTCTCGCATTTCCTTACATAGTCATGTGCATCTTTGAACAAGGTAGGGCCAATAGTAACTATCATGGATTATTTTGTGGGTTGTAGTGTCTCCTCCAAAATGTCCACTTGTTGGTCCATCATGCAAGAACATCATACCAAAAACCTTGATCTTGATGTTCTGGTATGTTGGAAGCTCCTGCTAACAAGCTACAAAAACCTTGTCCTCTAACAATTTTGGTTGGTTGAATCTCAATATCATACTCTTGTAAAGTTGTTACCCAATTAGCTCTCTTTTGTCCTACTTCCTTTTGTATTAATAATTGTCTCACCGCAGAGAATGGGACAATTATTTTTGTATGTGTCTTCAGGAGAAATGGTCTAAAATGTTTGATTGATTTAAACACATCAAAGGCTTGTTTTTCTACATCAGAGTAATTAAGTTCAGCTCCTTGCATATTAGAGCTAAAGAAAGAGATTGGTGCTTCTGCTTGTTGATCATTGGGTTGTGTCAAAACGACAACATAGGATGTTTCATTAGCCAAAGTATATAGAATGAAATGTTTAGAAAAATCAGGAGTATTCAATGTAGGCGCATTAATGATTGCCTGTTTCATTGAATCAAAGGCTTCTTTTTCTTTATGTAACCATTTGAAAACTGAATTTTTCTTAATCATATTCTGCAAAGGTAAAACTATTTGAGAAAAATCAGGAATAAATCTCTTCACAAAATTGATTTGTCCCAAAAAGGATTGCATGGATTTCTTGTTATGTGGTAAGGAAATATTAGAAATTTCTTTCACTCTATCAGGGTCCATATATATGCCATCTTTAGACACAAAAAATCCTAAAATCCTTCCTTCATTGAGAGCAAAGAAATATTTCTTTGGATTTAAAGAAATTCTAAACCTTCTACATCGTTCAAATATCTGTTTCAAATCATGCAAATGATTAGCTCTTTTCTTTGAAAAGACGGTTATGTCATCAAGATAGATAACAACTGATCTATTAATCAACCCTTTAAATGCTATATCCATTTCTCTCTGGAAAGTAGCTCCTGCATTGATCAAACCAAAAGGCATTTTTGGGTAGGCATAAGTTCCCCACTTGGTTCTGAAGGTAGTTTTCAGCCTATCATCTAGATGTACCAATATTTGGTTATAACCTGAAAAACCATCAAGAAAAGACATTAGTTCAGAACCAGCTACTTTTTGAAGTATTTGTTCCATTGTTGGTAATGGGAAGTTATCCTTTTGACATTCCTTGTTCATATTTCTAAAATCAATATAGATTCTAATATCTCCATTCTTTTTCCTGACAGGTGCCATGTTTGAGACCCAACTAGAATGTCTTACAGGAAAAATAATTTTTGCCTTCAAAATTTTATTCAATTCTGTCTTGATTTGACTTTCCAGATTGGGATGAATTTTTCTTAACCTCTGTTGCACTAGTTTTACATCGGGCAACATTGGAATTGTATGTTGAATGACAGAAGTATCATAAGTTTTCAAATCTTCATAATTCCAAGCAAAGACATTTTTGTACTTATTCAGAAGCTTGATGAAAGCGATCCTTTCCTCTAAAGTTAACTCGAGTCCTAAATTAACATTTTATGGTTTAGACTCTGTACCAAGATTTACTAATTCAAACTTCAAAGTAGAACTTTGAAGTTTGGCATTGGTAACCTTTTTGAATCTATATTTGATATCATATAAGTCTTCAAGTTTAACTACAGATTTGGGAATAGGATTTTCATTGTCTTTTGATGTGTTTTGAAGATCATGATCACTTTCATCAATTATTTGATCGTCATAAGATTTTTCTGAAGTCAAGAAATTTAAGATATCTTCATCATGATAGAATACTCTCCAATTGGTGACATTGTGAGTCACAGAAGGTCGAAAAATTAATTCGACTGAAAACCTATCTGGACTATAATCTTTAGTTGGGAGAAGTTTGGAAGCAACATTAGCTAATAGATCAGCTGTTGAATTCTGAGTTCTAGGGATAGAAGAGATGTTGAATGCTAAAAATTGAGTGGTAAGATCTTGAACAAGGGATTTATAATGTTTAAGATGATCTGAAATACAATGGATAGTGTTTCTTACTTGTCTGATAACAATTTCGGAATCACCATACACCTTCAGGTATTTAACATTCAACCCTATTTCTTTATAAAGCCATTGGATCAAGGCTTCATATTCTGCACTGTTATTTGTACACTCAAACTCTAGTCTGCATGACAGCATAGTTTTTTCCCCTTCTGGATCAACTAAAACACATCCTGCTCCTGCGTCATCATTGGATTTTGATCCTTCAAAATACAAAGACCAAAATAAAGACTCATCTACAAGTTTATTTACATAATGATCAGAAATATTAATGCATCTTGAGGAATTGGTTTGTGAAAAATTTTCAATTTGTGAGGTAAAAGTATTTACAGAAAAAGGTGATTCAGGTGCTGTGAAATTTCCAAGGAATGATTCAGCAGAATAACCTATGAGAATGTTATTATTAAAAGCCACAGGTTTATTTTCTTGTTCAAACTGTTACAGTATGCATCATGTGTTTTTCTCGCTCGACCTTGATTTGATTGGGTTTCCCTTTGTGGGGAAGCCCCATGTGAGAATAATCAGTGGCAATATAACCATTAAGCTTTGCAGACCAATCCCTGCTTAATATTAATCCATAAAACTCAGGAATATCTGCAATTAGAATATCAATTCTCTGAACAATCCTGGGATCAGAGGCTAACCTAACAGTGACTGAATTAATTTCTCCCACAACTTTCACTTTAGTCCGATCTAATTGAAAAATATGTACTGCATATTTTTGGGGTTCAATGTTTAATTTTGAGCAGACTGAAGTAGGCATTATATTTGATGATGCTCCTGAATCAATCAAGAAATTATGTAAATTCTTGTTATAGATCTCATAAGTCAAGAGAAAAGGAGGTGTCTGAGAATTATATCTATCTCTGATAAGAACAGTATCAGTATCATCTACTTTATTTGGTGGCTTACCTGATCCTTTGGCTGCTTTGGAAACTACAACACTTGGTAGAAGAGAAATAGGTGTTGCATTTAATTCTTTCAATAACAACTTCTGTTGATGCTTGAGTTTTTTGAGTTCATGAAAATAAATATTTTCTCAGGTATTCTTCATGTCTTCAACAATGTTATAATCCATAGAATCAGACACTACCAGAGTCTTAGATGTTGTTGTAGGAGGATTAGAAGACGATGGTTGATTTTGAGTAGGCAAAGGAGAAGCTTTCTTTACAGGAGTTTTATCTTTGGTATTCAGAGTTGAACTTTTCTTCTTGGGGACTGTTTGAACAACATTTGTTGTAGATTTACTTCTAGTACTTACTGGTATGGCTTCTTGTTCTTTTTCACTGTCTGAGTTAGGCAAAATTAAATCCCACATCCCATGTAATTCAGCTATTTCTTCTTCTTCTTCTTCTTCTGATAATGAAGGTGTATCTTCTTCTTCATCTTCTTCTAGATCTAACTCTGCATTGGATATTGAATTGGGTGGTTTAGATTCAGTTTTCCGATTCCTTTTGAAGTTCCTAAAAGATCTATTGGTGGAAGTTTCTACTACTTGTTTTTTAATTTCGAACATTTCATTAGACGTAGTTTTTAATACTTTCTATAAGCCTTCCATGTCATAAGGATCCCTAGGTGTTTTCTTCTTTGAATCATCCTTGAAACTAATTTTTTTGGATTTTCTTTCCTCATTAGCATTCTTTTTATCCAAGGCGATGATCCGTCGGTCTACTGCAATTGATTCTTTCATGTTTTCAACTAAGGTAGGTTTAGTAGCTCTATCTACAAAAATGGCTATATTTGAAGGCAAAGTTGTCATATACCATTCACTTCGGACTTTCTCACTGGGTTTTGAGATTGTAGGAATTTTATTCAACAGTTTGTTGAATCGGGAATTAAAATCTTTGATGGGTTCTTTGGATTTTTCTCTCAAATTGGAGAGATCATTGATTAAAGTCACTATTGATCTATCATCTCCAAATTTGGTTAAAAAATTTTCCTGGAACATATCCCAACTTGTAATAGATCCTGATGGTAATGAAAAATACCAAGATCCTGCTACTCCTTGCAAATTATAAGGGAATAATCTGACCACAACATCTCCATGTTCCACTGCATTTAAATTTACAGACAACATAAAGTTATTAATATGCTCTTCTGCTTGTATGCCAAGGTCAGGACTAAATTTTAGTAGTCACTTTTCAGGATGATCTGGAAAATCATGCAAAGATGCAGGCATTTCAAAAGCTCCTGCATTAGTCCATGGTATTTGTGCCATTGTTGTGATAACGGTTGAAGGACTTGAAGAGACAACTGGTGTTTTGAGTAGATGTTGTTGGGATAACTATACTCTTTTGGGTTTGAGTTTGGGAAGTAGATGAGTGAGTTTTCGATGAGGAAATAATATCACTACCTGATTCTGATGGTGTTTTTCTGGTTTTAACTTGACTAGGTAAAGGAAATTCATTTGGAGGAATACTAAGTTTTTCGCTTTATGACCTAGTAAGAGGTTTTGAAGATATGAATTGTGAAGTAACACTACCTACGGATAATTCAGACTCTTCTAAAGATAATGATAACCCTTGGAGTTTACAAATTAAAGATTGCACTTCAGGGGCCTCAGGTGGTTGATTTTCTGATAGATCTAAAGCTTTGGTAGTGGGTGTATTGATGTTTTTCTCAATTTCTTGTCTAGAGATTTGAGATGTTGAAGAAATTAAAGAAGGTGATGAGGGGAATTTCTCTTGGAATGGCCCGTAGATTTAGATTTAATTACCATTCATATCTTAGGCCCTCCTTCTAGCGCCAAAAATGTCGAAGCCTCGAAAATCGTTGCTTCAAACATTTGGGGAAAACCACCCGGTCCGGACCTTAGAACAGCTCCTTATCCGTTTGGGATGGTGGTTCTGACTAGATTTATAGGACCAGTTTCCTAGTAATGAAAAAGATTGGTGATGGGGTGTTTGTGAAAGTGAATAATGGAACTAACTAACTGAGCTAATCTGTCTAACTTAATCTATGACTTGCAAATAACTCTAAAACTAACCCGGGTATTAAATATGAATACGACTTAAAGATTGTTTCAATTAACAAATGACCATGAAAATGTATTATTTACTTAAAAGAAAGATGCAGTATCATATAATGATAACTCTGTTTAAGAAATTAAACAGATTTATAATAGCACACCACATTCATAAATTTATATCGTTTACACACACTATGAAAGATGACATCCCTCTATCTTCAGAAATGATATGATAAAGAAATATTTGAGAAACAAGTATATATAAGCGATAGCAAATTTTAATGAGAATATTTCATCACATAAAGAAAACAAAACGTAATCGATAGAAATACCAGATACATTTGATATATTCCTGATGCAATTTGATATTATGATCCTGCGCTTTAATTTAGAACAATCTTCAAGGTACATAAATTCAACTCTCAAAAATAATTCACCATGAAATCATAGGAATCTTGCGCTTTAACTTAGAATAGTCTTCAAGGTACAAAAATGCAACTCTCAAAAATAATTCACCATGAAATCACAAGATATGATCCTTTATGAAAATAGGATAGTCAAGGAGTACAAAAATGTATTATCCAAGCCCAAAATATTACAAATTCAAGACCCTTTCTCAAATGTTTGAAAGGAGTTTAAAGAGAAAATTAACAAAACAAATTAACTAAAACTTATGCTAGAAACGATCATCAGAGATCCGAGAATAGACTTGCGATATCTAATAAAACAGATTCATTGAATTTATTCAACATCCAATGTGCTAAGCTGGCAGATTTTAAGCATGTCCTTAACTTCGGTTGGATGACTCATCCTCGAATGCAACTGACTAGTGTATGTGGCATCAGAGAGCTCTGGAATGATGAAATTGATGGCATTAGAAAGGCATTTGATTTCCATTTGCTGACTGTGTGGTTTAATCAAATATGTCCATAGGACATCCAATGTAATTTCTTGTACTTTACTAATTTTTTGATTCTGATTGATTGATTCTTGCTTCCACCTAGTATCAGTTTCTCTTACCCTTGGCAGCTTTCCTGGAGTACAATCTGAAATTAAATTAGCTGCATATAGACTATCATTAACCAATTGTGTCAGATTTTTCATTATGTCTCTTGCTCTTGATGTATCACGTTCTTCTTTAATCAGCTGTGTTTTCCATTCAGCAAATAAAATCTCTTTATGCTTTTCTTCAATTCTAGGAAGATTTGCAATTTTTCCCTGTTCTGAGTCTTGCCATGAAATAAATTCTGAAATCTTATCATCTACATTTTCAAATTATATTCTTATGTTGACTGCTTCGTCGATGAGAGATGATGTTATTTCGCATAGAGGTTCAGCTTGTGCAATTTTTCGACACAGAT
Organism: Pinus albicaulis; assembly: GCA_034641835.2. Lineage (NCBI taxonomy): Eukaryota > Viridiplantae > Streptophyta > Pinopsida > Pinales > Pinaceae > Pinus > Pinus albicaulis. The sequence continues at coordinate 212,026,485 of CM076577.1, forward strand.
CATCCAACTGTTGAGATAACAGCTTACTTGTTTCCAGAGCTTCTGTTTTGAATTGGTCAATTTTAGGATAATCCTTGAATTTATACAATTTCGCTTGAAATATTTTACCTTGCTCTTCTTTGGCAGTCTTTTCATTTTGCAGCAATGTCTGCAATTTGGATACCTCTTGATACAACTATTGTTGTTTATTTAAAGCTTGCTGATCAAGCTTCTTCTTTTCAATACTCAATTGTTCTTCTAATTGTTTGACTCTGAGTCTTTCTTCTTCCAACTGCTGCTCTAACTGTAACATCTTTTGTTGATCACTTGTTGTTCTTTCTTCTAATAATGCTATCTGTAAGTCTTTTTGTTTTATCAATTGAGTGACTTCAGTAGCTTTATCTATAGTAGCTGCACTATAGGCACCTGCATATTGTAATAGTTTGGTAAGATCCTCTGAAGGATTTACTTCAGTGTTCTTCCAAACAACATTCATTAATTCAACTTGTGGAGTTGCAAGTGGTCCTTGATCAATCCTCCTTCTCTTTATTTTTTTTCTGACAACAACTCTATGCTTAGGGCTGTAAAAGATATCCAGAGGAGGTATGTCTTCAACTCTCAGCACAATTTCTTTAGATGGATTTTCAAGAATGATCTCAATATCCTGATTGTTCAGATTATCAACTTGAGGATTGTTTTCTTATCCTATTTGTTGAGCGAATTGTTCATACTGCTTTATCAAATGGGGAGTAATAATCATTTCAGCAGAATTTCCCTCTTTCTGTGAGGCATTTTCTCTTTCAAGTTGATCATCGGGTTTATTACCTATATCTTCTTTTTCAGATTGCACATCAGGCTTGCTACCTATATTCTCCTTCTCTGACTGCACATCAATTTTGTTGGTTGTCACTTCTTTCTCTGTTTTTCTGGCTGTATCTTCCTTTTCCTTTTGTTCTATTTCAATACTTTTATTTGCTTGTAAAGGAATCCTCAACTGGTCAAGGGGAACTTTAAGTAATATCTGGCTTCTGAACTGCATAAATTTATTCATATCTTTTGCTTCAAACTTAGATTTAGCTAGATCATAAACTTGGGAAAATTTCTCAATTGAGACAAATAAATCATCAAAGTCATCAGGCTCATGCTCAAACTTAGCAATTTGGACCAAAGTTGTGAAATCAAAAGCTACTTTGTTTGGATCATATTGTCTGCCTGGAACGGTTGCAAGCTTAAGATCTCATATCTTAAGGACTTCTTTTTCAGCATGCTTAAAATCATTAAGGGTATAGGTTCCACAATGGAAAGGAAAGGTAGGCCACATCAATTTTTTGGAATTATTTAAACACTTGGACATCCCTTTTTCTGTCAACTGGTAAGAAATTTATTGGGCTAAAAGTTTATCAGGGACATATAGAGGTAAGACATGAGGCTCAACAATGCTTCCAAATACTCTAATATAGGTGAACTTCTCTTCATCGAACCAATTTCCGATTTGGGATATGTCAAGTTTTGCCTTATCAGAGAGCCAAGGAGGGGGTTAGTTAATAATGGTCTGGTAAATAGGAAACATATAGCCATGGAAAATTCTGTATAGATGGTTCTTGAAATGGGATTTCCAAAAATGCTTATGGTAGATGTGTAAAGGGATAGGATCTTGAGGAGTCCATTTCCAACCCAGAATAGGAAATTCAGAATCAAAACACAAGGCATCTAAAATATAAGCACAAAAATGAAATGGGGGAACATTTCCAGTATGCTTATTTCTTCTATAATCTAGAATCTTATTTGCTATTTTTTCAGATAAAATAACTGACAAATCCATAATAAAAGAACCAACAGTGGCCTCAATGAGGGGTGCCATTTGAATAGAAAACCTTGCAGAATTATCATTCCCAAAAAGTATGCACATCATGGAAGCAGCATAGCAATACGGAGGTGCGAGAGACACTACAGAATACATACCTGAGGTCTCAAGCTTATGTTTTTCTGGAGCTCGTCTCCATTCTTTAACTGGGTCTGATTCAATTTTATTGCTTGAGGTGAAATATTCAATGAAGGCTTTTTTGTAGGTCTTTTGAGGATCTGGCAGATGGTACATTGCTTTGAGGTCTTCTGCTCTAAAGGACCCAAACATATTTACCCCAATTGTTACGAATGTTCTGTTTGTGATGGTAGTGTTGTCTATCACCCATTGTATTATGTCATAATATGGGAATACATTTTCCCAAGCTGCAATTCTATGAAGAAAATAATTTGCAAGTTATTTGAGAGGACTATCATCTGAATCTGATTCTTCATCTGGCACTGTCGCCTTTACTTCTGTAACTGTAATATTTTCTGCTTCAAGCAAGTTATAGACTTCTTCCCAGGAAAGTTTTTCGAAACCTTGGCATGTAGTATCCGTAACTAGCTTTATCTTGGCTAGCTTTTATTTTGGCATTGTGGTAGTGGTAGCGGTCTTTGAGGCGGCAGCAGCTCTTGATTTCTTAAGTTTCTTGGACATTTTCTTCATCTGGTATCGTTTCACTAATTCAGCGACTGAGATTGTTTGATGTTCTATAGCTTTGCAAATGAGAAAAACCTTTCAGAAGTGGGAAGAAATGGAGTTAGAAGAACAACCATGAGAAAAGATTTTATTAATGATACCAAATTGATTAACTCCATATTAAAATTGAATGCCTTAAAGGAAAGTCACACTCACGCATTCATAATAGAATTGATTATCATATTTTGTTTTATTTTTGAATTAATGATGCTCGTACAATCGGAGATCAGCGATATTGAAATCTTAATGTAAAAATGTCTTTTTGAAGCTTTCGAGTGTGATAGGCCAATAAATGATATTTGTGAAGTGCAAATAGTGATTAGTGAAGACTGATGATTCATCGCATCGGAGTTTTCGAAAGGAAAAAACAAAAAGACATCTCATTTTTTCCCGATTTGCGATTTGCGACAAAGTCATATCGCATCAGATATTTTCAAAGGAATTGAGTTGTACATGATCTTCGCTGAAATGCAATTAGGATGATGGTGGGGTCCATCACATCGAATCTTTTATATAATAAGTAGTCATGATGTTTCTTTTTTGAAATGCGATTGCGATTATGACATCGCATCGGAGTTTATCAAATAGACCCGAATGAAATATAACTTATTCAAAATGCGACAAGTCACATCGCATCAGAGTTTTTCAAAGAAAATATGAAAACATAACACTCTACCGATTTGCAATTGCGATTTACTTTATCACATCAAACTTTTTAACATGAAAACTTTTATACTTTGTGCCGATGCGATATAAGCTTTATAGTTGATCGGGTCAGAATAAACTTAATATTACATTTGATTATTTACACTTGAGATATGCGATATGCAATACATGCTTTTTAATCAATGAATCTTTTTGTTGTTTTATTTTATAATGATTGGATTTCCTCAAAGTTTTTTATTTCTATCTAAAAAAGAAAGGGGACCCATTTCTAAATGAAATTTATTCTAAAATTTTCAAATGGGGAAGGTTGTTTGTACAGTAAAACACTCTCCTCTGGGTTTTTCTCTACTATGCTTTAGGTTTTCCCTTTCTTGATTGGTTTTAGCCATTAAAGACCCTTTTCTCACCATATAAAACCTTCATTTATCCTCCACATACTCTACCCTAACAACCCCTATTACTCTTACCATTGTTTCCATTAAAAGCCTAAATTCCCACTACTTTCCACAAGAAAATTGGAAAATTCCCATGTTTTCCCATTTTGATCCATCTCCCCATACATATTTCAAAAAAATTCTCTTCTACCCTAAATCTAACACATCACCCTACCTCCTTAATTTTTTGGGGAATTTTCCTTAACTTCCTTATACTTCATCATAGCCCCTAAATCCACCCTATCCCTATCGCTCGTTTTCCCAAATTCACTATCCCTACCCACTCATTTCATCTAGGAGGGTTTCATGTTGTTCAAAAGTAGTATGAAGAATGAAACGAAGTCTCACAAAGGAGGCCATCATTACAGGTTTGAGCCATCCACATTGCAAGGACTCAATGCCTCCCCTTATGCCAAGAGATGTTTTGAAAACAATGGATGTTTGAGATTTTGTGAGAGAATCATGGAGGTAGGATGTCATGCTCAATTGACTACCATTTTTTCCACTAACTTCAGTAGACACAAGGCCATCATAACAAGCATTGAATTCACTCTATCAGCAGAGGCCATCACTTCAGCAACATGGATTCTAAATGAAGGAGAATTCTGTTTCAAGGACAGGGAATTGGACCTTGAGAACTACCCAATATTCCTAAAACCTCATTACAGAGATGAACCCTAACATTTTTTCCCTTTCAGACATTTAATTGATAAGTATACCCCATTAGTGAAGTTAATCATGAAATATTTTACATGCAAGGGGAGATTTTCAAGACTGTACCAATACCATGTCAGGTTACTAATGCACTTCACAACCACCAAATCACTCAATTTTTCTAACTATATATTTAGGAGTTTGGTTAAAATGGTGGAAAAGGTACAGATAAAAGTTAAAAATCCTCATCCTAGTCTATTCCACCATGGTTTGGTCAAGTTGATTGTTTTCCACCAAATCTCAGCAAACAATATGACCTAGGAAACTTTCATGGAGAAAGTAGCATCAACTCCTCCTACTAGTCCAACTATTGTTCATAGAACAACATCAGCACAACCAAAGGAGGTTGGCTCTTCAAGTAGGCAGGCAAAGATTCCAAAAGCACATAGGGTTGAGATCATTCAAACCTATGAGAATGGCAAGAGAATTTTTTTTTCTCCTAAGATCATCAGAGGTGAATTAGCACCTGAAGCTAAACTTGACAGAGCATGTCAAGGATAAGTTAGTTGAGGAAATAATAAAGGATAAATATGAAGATATGGTAGAGTTAAGGGAGGTTTTCTCAATGGAAAATTCTCAGATCACATTCCTACAACAAGAGAATTTTAAGTTAAAAGTGAAACTACTCCTCCAAGACAAGACGAAGGTACATGTTGAGGCAGATAAAGGAAAATGAAAAGAACTAGTAGATGATTATCAACTGGAGGATGAAAAATTTGAAACAAAAACAAGAAGACCAAGGACAAGAGACCTCAAGGGGGCACTTTAGAAAGAAAGAGAATCAACTCCTAAATCAGGTTGGAAAAATTTTGATGAACTAATTCTTGATGAAATCAATCAAGATAGAGAGTATTAGCTTGATAGGGTCAATGGAAACCTTGAGAATATTCTGAAGAAAGATAAAAATAATAATAACCTCTAGAGACATATGGAAAATCACTATTGCGCCAGAAACAAATTTCCTAAATTAGGCTCAAACAAATGAAGAAAAAGCTTAAGGAAGCTCAAATGAAGCTCAAAGAGAAGGATAAATAATACCTCCTTGATGATCCATCCTTGGATGCTTAGATTATCATTCATAGGTTTTATAAAACAAATTTTGACAAATTTTGAGAATTTTGGGTATTTTTGCTGATTTTGGAAAATTCAGGAAATTGGGTCTCCACAGAAGCGTTGCACAGCGGCGCGGCGCTTTCTCTCAGGGCATCCAAATGAATATTAGTTTACATGGATAGATGTAATTTCACCTACACATTTCATGTTAGGTCTTGAGTTTTCATGACACCCCTTGGTTGTGGAGAAAAAGCCAAAAAACTGCCTCATTTTCATGCTTCTGCCAGTGTTTTTGACTAGGCGCTTCTGGAGAGAGGTTGGGGAAAACAAGTTTTGGAGGTCTTCCTGTGGGTTTTTTTCTCAAATTTCAAGGTAAATTGGAAAGTATACTCATAGGGATACTCAACCAAACCTTCATAATTTCATTTTAATTCTTTTAAGTGGGTCAAAATGACCCTTGAATAGGTGCAACACTTCTGCCAGACAGGCGCGACGCTTCTGCTAAAGGTGCTATGTTTCTACATTGGATTCCTTTCAGACAAATTTCATGCCAGGAAAACTTCAGAATATGATGCTAGTTGTCCCATGAGGTTTCATTTGATGTATTTGATTTTTTTTTTCCTCTTATGATGAGGAAACATTTAATTTAATGGAGGAGACACACACTCCTAGTCTTTAGTTAAATTTCAAGGATTAGTTTCTAACTTCCCTACATTCTAGGAAGTGACTCATCCGATGTAATTATGATGATTTTTGGATAAGATTTAGACCCTATGATGTTTCATGAACTCTATTTTCTATAATTATTCCACCTAAAGTCATTTTAGGGGTTGGATAGTGTTATTTGCAGTGGAGCTATTGCACAAGCTTTTGTTAATGAAATCAAAGACAATGTTATAGAGATAGTGTTGAGACTCTAGTGGTTGATTTAGAGAATTTGATTTTATCTGTAAACTTATCATGTTGAATGTTATGTTATCCATCTTTCAGATATATACTTCTATATGTTAAGTCTTATCATTTTACAGACATAAATCATGCTTTCCATGCTCTGTTTTTTATAAGATTTACATGAGCATGTCGCTGCTCTTCTGATGAATGAATTCAATTTAATGCTCATTCTGAATCTCTCTCTTTTCACCCTATAAAAAATGACAAATTTAGCATCCTTAAAAGCTTACCTACCTGTCCTCACCCTTACCTCTGCAATCTAGCCTTTTAAAACTGACCTAAACCCTATACCTAGTTCCCTAATTGTCATTCCTATCCAGCAAAAATCTAAACAAAAAAAAACCCTAATATAATTAGCATCATAACTAGCCTAAGATCAATATATTCATTCATATAATTTATTGCAAAGTGAAATTGAGAGAGCCCTCTCTGGTCTTGGTAGGGTTAGCTACCAGACCTAAAGGTTTGTTTATGGTTACCTTCAATTCCATTCTCAGCCTTGGGAAGTGGGGGGGGGTGATAACAGGATGCATGCTCCAACTCTAAATCAGAACCCAATAAGAGGAGTTAAAAAGGGAAGAAAACTATCGATGCGGAGCCCAACGCCACTTTTTCCACCACCAAGATCCAGGAGGAACCAAAAGATCCAAAGGAGGAGGAGCACCTCTTCCATTCCCAAATGTGGGTAAAGGGTTCCCCGCTACAGTTCATTGTCGATAGCTAGAGCCAAAAGAACCTCATTTCAACAGAGGTTGTGAAGCAACTGGGCTTGCTGACCATATCACACCCACATCTGTACACCATCGTGAGGCTTCACACAGGATGGGATCTCTGCGTCAGCCAACAATGTCTCTTTCCCTACAACATCAAGCCCTTCACGGATGAGGTATTATGTGACATTTCCCCTCTTGATGTTTGTGATGTATTATTAGGAAAACCATACTTGTGAAAGTGAAATGTTGTATATGAGCCCTGACCTTGCATTGTTATTTTAACTTTGGGAAATAAGTTTTACAGGATATCGGAAGTAGCACCGCCTACCGCAATTTCTTTGGTTACTGCAAAATAATGCAGTAAGATCATTTCCAAAAATGAGAATTTTGTTTTCCCGGTGATCCACCCTCAGGGAAAGAATAATAATGTGGCCACGACCTCCAGACAAGGGTCCTTCGCACGACAAAAACAAATGGACAAGGTCGTGGAGGAGGATGGGGACATCTTCACCTCACCCACAAGGATGCCTCTGCACTATCAAGTCAAGCACCCCATAGATCTGACCCTAGGTGTGACATTTCCCAATGGACCAATCTATTGGTGCTCTGTTATGGAGAACGATGAAATCAAGAGGAAAATTCAAAAGTTGCTACAGAAAGGTCACATCCAGTCGAGTTCATCACCCCGTGGGAGCCCGATCGTGTTGGTGCAGAAGAAGGATGGGACGTGGAGACTCTGTATTGAATATCAGGCACTGAAAAATATTAGTATTAGGAATAGGTACCCGATCCCACAAATTGATGACCTTTTGGACCAACTCAAGGGGGGAAAATATTTCAACAAGATCAACTTGAAGTTCGGGTATCACCAGGTACCAATTGAACCCTTCGATGTGTGGAAGAATGCCTTAAAAATCCAAGGAGGGCCTATTTGAATGGCTGGTCATGCCTTTTAGGTTGATGAATGCTCCTACAACCTTCATGAGGCTAATAGATGACATCTTGAAGCCATTCACCAAATCATTTGTAGTAGTATACTTGGATAACATCCTGATATTCAGCCAGACTTTAGAAGAGCACCTCCACCACATCCAATATGTCCTCCAAACACTACATAAACACAATTTGTGTGCCAATTTAGAGAAGTGCACTTTTGGCATGACCCAGGTTTAGTATCTAGGATACATTATTGATGAGAAGGGGGTACATGTGGATCCATCCAATATCCAAGTCATTCGGGATTTTCCAGCCCCAACCAATCTAGCAGAGCTCCATAGCTTTCTGGGTCTTTCTAATTTCTACCGCAGGTTCATGTTGGGATTCTCTTATATCACTTGGCCCTTGAGTCAAGTCACTAAGGGAGGAGCGAAAGAAAAATTCTTTTGTTCTGAATCTCAACAAAAGGTGTTTTTAGAGTTGAAACATCGCCTCTACTCTACCCCAGTGCTCATATTACCAGACTTGCAACAACCATTTGAGATCGAGACAGAAAACTCTGACTATGCTATTGGGGTAGTTCTTACTTAACAGGGGCATCCAGTGGCATATCACAGTGAGATATTGTCTAACACAGTCTAGAAGTATCCCACTTATGAAAAAGAGATTTATTCCATTGTGCAGGCTTGCTAACAATAGAATCATTACATTTTGGGGAAGGAAATGGTCATCCACACAGACCACCGACCCCTACAGTTCATACAGACACAAGGGAAGTCATAGAATGATCGCCATAAGAAGTGGTCCACATATCTACAATAGTTTAATTTGAACATCAAGTACAAGAAGGGAAGCACCAATGATGTTGCAGACTACCTCATCTGACCACAAATCATGGTGCTAACCATTGTGCTCAACTCTTTTGGGCACGAGACTTCTAATTGACCGCTTCTCTGCAAGAGCGATCCAGAATTTTGCCACACATACAAGACGCCCTTGGAGGGTAACTAAGTTCCAAATTTTCACCTCCAAGATGCACTGCTATGTCACCTAGGACATCTTTGTGTTCCTTCAAGCAAGTGTGCCAAGATTATTTGGGAAGCGCACAACAGTCGGGCCGTTGGGCATTTTGGGGTCGAGAAAATAGTGGAAGTACTGCAAAAGTATTTCTATTGGCCAAACCTTTGATAGGATGTCGGGAATTACATCAGATCCTACAGTGCCTACACCATTGTCAAATCGACCATCAAGAAGCAAGGCCTCTATACTCTGCTGCCTACCCCTAGTCGACCTTGGGAATCCATCTCCATGGATTACATGTCGAGCCTTGTTGAAAAGTGTAACTAGGTCGGTCTTCATGTTTACTATGTAATTATGTACTTATGAAAAGAAGAAGTCAAAATAATAATATATATTTTTGTTGTACTTGCTTCATGGATTTTATGAGCAAGATTTATTAATTAGATTGATTTCTTCTTGATGTCTATTAGGTTTGAGTTAAGTGTCATATTCATAAAATATCTACTCTAGCTATATATATGCTCCAAGACCTTGTGGAATATGGGCACCTAAACAACTCTCAAACAATGTTGAAGACATTCTCCTAACAACCCTCAAGACAACCTTATTCAACGCTGGAAAATAATGTGGTAAAGACAACCTACAATATTTCTTAAATTTGACCTAAATGTTGGTTGAAGGGTCGACCTAAAAGCCAGTCTTGGAAGTTTATATATAACCTGTTATGCGGACATTTGAATAACAAGAATTGCGTATCTCTCTGATGAAAAAGGTGCAGATGAAAGACAGGAAACAATGTAGATAAAAGACAGGTTCAAGTTCGGATTTGTAACAGAATCAAATAAGGATGTGAGTTAAGGTTAGTGTGGACAAACTAAAGGGATAACATTTGCGGATTGCAGTGGATTATATTGCAGACTTCATGAGGAAATAACACTGCAAATTTTTGTATGAGTTAAGGGTCAGAAAGACATTATATATATAATGTTTATATAAGAAAATAAGGATATGGAAATCAGAGACAGATTGACATAGAAGTAGAAGTAAAGTACAACATTCAAAATATGTATTTGTTTAAAGAAGTATTAGAAGTAAGAGATCAATTTGAAAGGTGTGAAAAGAGACTGAGTTATCTAGGTCAAGTGCAGAACAATTCATATTGTTATAAAAGAGAAGAATCAAGTTTTGGTTCATCTAAAGAAGCTGTATCAAGGTCTTGGAAGCATATCTAGGTCAAGGGTCTGATTCTTGGTCATGGTACTTGTCATTTTAAGATCTATAAGAAAAATTATTTGTGGGTTTTCCTCTCCAAGAGGGAGAGGTTTTTCCCTGGCTCTAGGAGCCTAACTTTGTGTCTTGTTTATTTGTATAATTGACTTGATGAAAGACTAAACAAGATAATGAAGAAAGGATATAATTAATCTCACAAGTAATTATCAAAAAGAGAATTTTTATTAATCTCCAGCCCTCCAAATTCTCAACATGGAATCAAAGCTAAGGTGTTGAAGTCAAGGGATGCTTGACAAAGGAGACACTCTAGGAAGAAAAAATCAAAAGTTTGAGTTGGAAAATCAAAGCAGTTTGAAAAGGGAGATTCTTTAGCTACTTCAAGAAAGATCTCCTATCTCTTTTAAAGGATCAACTCAATCAAGAAAGTAATCTTTGCCATCAAAGATTCACATTCAAGACTTTGTTAAAATAAGGACCTCAAATTATGAAGATAACCTTCATCAAGGATCCAATATCTCCTAAATTGAAGATTCCCATCTTAAAACCCTTAACTTCATCTTCAAACATCATCAAGGAAGCTGCAAGCCACTCTACTCAAGTAAGTATCTATGACCCTACTTAAATCTGTAAAAAATGACTTATTGTAAAGAGAGAAACAAGCTATTTGGGTCATTGAACTTTAGTGCATGGAAGAAGAGGACAGATTTGAGTTTGATTGAAGATGAAGTTATGGAATATATCGAAGGTTCTACAATCCAACCTCCAAAAGAACATGCTCCAGTTCATACTAAGTACATGAAGGGAGAAATTAGAGCCCAAAGGATTCTCATATAATCCATTAAGGACTCACTCATTCCTTATGTATCAAAGCTAAATTCTACAAAAGAAATATATAAGAAATTGGTGGAGCTATTTTCTGTGAGTACTGCAGGAGAAGCAATCTCTCTAAGACAAGAACTATACAAAATTAAATTATCAAGGGAAGAAGGAATCACTCCATACTTTATGAGGATTTTTGAAATAAGATATCAACTACAGGAACTGGGAGAAGTAATGTCTAACACTGAGATGACTACACTGGTGCTGAATGATCTAACAGAGGAATGGGGAAACATCACTTCTAGTTTATACGGGAAGAAAGAAGCCACCCCATTCCATGATTTATGGTCTCTATTCAAAATAGAGGAAACAAGACTAAAATCCAAATCTAATACAGGACCAAGTGAAGAGAATCATGCCTTTGCTTCCACATACAGGAAGAAAGGAAGATTCGGAAAATTTGGCCCTTAGAATAAAATAAGGAATATGGACAACATATGATGCTTTGGATGTAATGAACTTGGGAATTATAAAAGAGATTGTCCCAAATATGACAAGGAAAAGAGGAAAAGGGAAGAAGCCAATATCTCATATGTGAGGTAAGGACTTGATGCAAAGAAATCTAAGAAAGAAGAAGTAAGGGATCTCTACTATGATTGAGATCATCTTCCCCTTTAAGTGATTTCTTTTGGTTTTAAAATAGTATGATAGGAACCAATGTATATTTTAGAATCATGATAAAAATCATGTTAGGAGCTCTTGGGAAATTAGCTCTCAGAAAACCTCTCTGACAACATCACTAAAGTAAAGCAGTCATCAAGATCAAGGGTCATCATGGAAACTAAATTCTGGGATGTAATGACATATTGATGGAGCAAGCCAAAGGAATGAAGCTCTTTTTTCTAGAGAAATTGCTATAGGATGACTCAAGGGAAAAAGGTATGAGGTATATATATATATATATATATATATATATATGATGACACTGGATGTTGTGAATTCATGTCATATGGTTGCAGGTAATAGACTTCCATATTTAGAAGTATGATCTATGAAGAAGGATCTCTCGATGCACTAACAGATGAAATCAACATAATATGTCCTCATGGAATATGAGGTGGTTGTATAAGAATGAGAAACTAGAAAATTTGTAAGTTTCTGGGAATGGAGAATGTGCAGAAAGGAAGAGATCATGAAATACAACCATGTTAAGAGGTTGTTATCATTTGTAATTCAAGAAGATGTCACTAAGAGATCTCTTGGGAATATATGTAGACTTTGACGAAATTCTGGTAAAGAAGAAGACCCTTGGAAAAAAATATCATTAGGAGATGTGTCAATATGAATAAAGGATGCTCATGCCTACAAAAAGATGTCATGGTGAAAGATCATCACTGAGGTAATTTTTTTTTTTTAATTTCATATGTATATGTTTATCTGGATGAATTTGTGCAGGGCTGCTAATCATGAGAAAGGATGTATGATCCTTGGAAATGATTCGAAGGAAAGAAACATGGCATAATAGTGAACCAGATGAGAAAAAAAGACGAATCAATTTCTGGTAGATGACATGACTCATGAATGAAACTGATGGATGATCTGTGCCCTATGGAGCTAAAATTTGAAGATTCCTCAATATAAAATCCATGACATCGAGGGGAGGAGCTCTTCATGAGAAGTTAGGTGTCTCACCATTGTTGTTGCAGGTCCTTGATTGAGAGGGAGCCCGGTGATCAGTTTCTTACTTGGAATAAACTGGGTAATTCCTAAGAATGAGCTTAGGTACATTTCGTATACAAGAATGAGTACATTCACTTGTGGAATAGGTCCTCCCTGGCTGAGAGGGAAAGATAGACACATCATTCTGGTCTTCACTTGGGAAGGCAGGATGGAGGATTAGGTAATCATCTACCATTTGATACTCTTTGAGAATGTGTTAGGGAATTCAAGATAAGAGTAGTCGAGGACTGATATTCTTTGAGGACTAGCTACCCAAGAGAAGAATATTCCAAGAAGGTCATACTTTGGGAACACCCGGGTGGAGTATGTACCTTGGAGAGACAACTAATTTAGTTTCTATAAGTCATGTGTCTCGCCAGCATTGTAGCTCATTGTATCGTTGAGAGATGGGGTTGTTAGTCAAGGCCTTGCACAAGGAAAATGGTGGTTGATATGATGCTATACAGATGCGATCTACTTGTCCATTGAGATATGGAGTCTAAGTATAGATAGCAGTACTAGAAGGCAAGGCCAAAGGGGTACAAATGTATTTATGGAAAGGTAGATAACACTCAAAGATTTTGGAAATTTTTTTTGATGAAATGGTATGATCGGGATAAAGGGCAATGAAGGATCCTTTGATCCGGAAAATGGAAAAAGGAGGCAAAGGTCAAACGGGAGTAGGAGCAATGAAGGATTCCTAACACCGGAAATCGACAGAAAACATTTAAATGGTAACTTAGTTAAAAAAAGGAAGAAAAAGGCTAGTCCTGTAGTAATATTCCCAGTTACACATTAAGATAGATCAAACACATAATGAATTGCATGAAACTCAGAAAAGAAACAATGAAAAGAAGAAATATACTTCACTCTTCAACTTATCGCATGAATCCTGAATTATGATGCCACTTAAGCTTTGTCCAGACTGCTACTTTGAATTCAACACGTGAGAGCCTTTAATGTATCAGAAAAATTCTATAGTAATCTTAGAAATCTTATTCCACCCTCAATAATTCAAATGTAGAAGTATTTATACAAATTCTAAACTAGAATATCTTGAAAAAATATCAAGATTGGTTTACAAATATCTCCAACTGTTTTACATAAATAGAACTTAAGTAAAGGACACTCAAAACTAATGCATATATTTGGAACTATTTTTTATGGATAGGTGATGACAAAGAGGATAATTCGAATTTTATCTCAACTCTTAGTTCATGATGAGGCATCCAAGTCACTAACTGTTTCCTTTCTTTGTGCATTCTGCTCCAGCAATTCTGCAAACTTGGGGTCTAATGATACCTTTTTATTTCTCAATAAAAAATAGATATGTAAAACGTGAAATAGTTTATTGTAGGTGAATATGTTGGTGAGATAAACCTCTCTCATTTTCCTAAATTTCTGCTCCATCTGTTCACAATAGGCTCTGAAAAAGATGTGTAAAACAGAGTTTTACAAAGTCTGAAAAATAGGCTGTAAAGATGCGCATGTATCTTTCATTATGTAATAGTTGTGCACCAAGTGAGATAGGTTTTTTTAGATGGCTCTCTTATGAACAAAAAACTCATTCAATTTTTTAAGATGTATTTCTGATTGGCCACAATTGTCTCTGCAATATGATGGCTTAACAAGAATTTTCTGCAAAAAGTGCTTTCCAATATTGTTTAATATTTCCCAACCCATAATGGCTATTAGAAAAGTGAGAGACATTTTTGTATTTGGACACATTAAGAACATAAACCTCTTTCAATTTTTCAAAATTCATCTTGGATTGGTCACAATAGTTTCTGAAAAACAATGACTTAAACAGGAAATTTTTGCAAAAATGTTCCTTCTTGTTATGTCTTCATCTTTTACCCTTTTTGTTCTTTTAACTGTTTTTACTTTCACTTTGGATAAACTTCATTTTTTTTGGAAGTATTTTCATCTCTATTAACCATTACTGCCTTTTTTTTTACTTTTACCATTTCACCTTGACTGCTCTGTAACTTTGTTTTAACTTTCACTCTGACTTTTACCTGATACACTTTAACTCTGATGTTCTTTGACTATTATGTTTCACTGTTATTGTGAATTCTGATTTCACTTTTACCATTCACTATGCACATTTCATCATTCTGATCTCTCTCTGACTTGATTTCATTCTTTCTTTGTATACAAACTGTTTGTTGAATGAAACTTTTGAATTAAAATCTGAGAATTTGGAGCAAACAATTTTGTCAACTAGTATTGAAATTGTTGGCCCAATTTCTTATTCTAATAATAACCTGCAAAAATCAAACAATTTTTTAATGAAACAGAGGTTTGCAAGGAGGTGATTGAAGGCTTTTGAAAGACCTGTGGAATGAGATCTGTCTATGGAGTTTTAACTCTGTTTTTAGGCATTTTTGGGTTACGTCTGCAAGATTAGACTGTTTGCAGGAGTTTTTTTATTTAAACAGAAAGAAAACTGAGAAATTTAGGCTAAGGATGGCTTCTTTTGGGCTTTTTTCTCAATTTGGTTTATCTGATGATGTCAAACTTGGGATAAAATCGGAGACGAGGGTTTCCTGAGGGAATTTGACTGCAAAAGGGGTTTTTAGGGTATGTTCAACAAATTTAACCCTGTAGGTCTTTGAGTTTGGTCTTCAGGCTTCAAAAAATTGGAAATTTGGCTTTAGAAAGGCTCATAATTGAAAACAAGGTTTTCTGGAAAAATTTGGCCAGGGTTTGGCCTATTTTTGGTATTTTTAGGTAACTTGGCTTGGTGAAATTTCCTAATTGAAAGCTTATTTTGCTTAAGGATGGTTCAGAATTGACTGTGCAGGGTTTTAAACTGATGAAAATACCTCAATTTGCAGGTAATTTGACACTTGAAAGGGTTTCTGAAGCTTTTGTTTGTTCTTGCGGACGAGTCCTGGTGTAGAGAAATGGCTTTTATAGTCTTCATACAGGGAAATCTGGGGTCAAATCTGGATTTTGAATTGGAAATTTATCAGCAGGGGTTTAAACACAGTCGGGCGGCTTCAATACGGTCGGGCGGAGTTCTTTTTCTGTTTGGAATAAGCAACTAAACATTAACAATGGTATATCAAAGGTTTTAAACTTTAATATTTAACCATCTTAAATGAATTAATTACAGGTCTTATTACAGATGGGAAGGCATTTTAGATTTTCAAATGCGAAACCATCAGTGGTTTTCACGTTGGCTCAGGGTGGTAAGCTGTATTTTCCAAAACGAACGTGATCGAATAGTTTTGTGCCACGTTGCCGGAGGCAAAGATGGGAAAACCACCCATTTCTCATCCACTTGGGCGTTGGGCTGACGTTCAACTTGTGGACACGAAACACATCCTCCACCATTGGATTTCAGAGGTTGGATCGAATGGTCCAGATTAAAAGGAAAGTTGTGGTCGAAATGGTAGTGGGACCGGGGTCTATGTATGTGGTGGCAGATGGAAAATGTTATAAAAACCTTTGTATGATATACATTTTAACCAAAGTTATTATATGAAAAATAAAGGGTTAGGTATATAATTGGGGCTATATGGTTTGATAACAAAGGTTTATATGTATGTCGGGGTGTGTGAGGTGGGTTAAGTGGGTTTTAACGTGGGTTAAACTATGTATAGCGTGAGGCTAATATATAGCTGAAAAAATACAAAGGAAAGCCAATGCGAAACATGGTATAAACTTTAGTTCTTTTGCAATAAACCCTGGGTTATTCGTTTAATGCGGGGATAGAAACATGTATTTACAAAGGCTTTGGGTTTAAAGCTTAGTTTAAATTAAACTTTATGATAAGCGGGGAAGTATTTTTATTTTTTCAATTACATAATATACTTCCGAAGGCTTATTTGTATTTTATTTCACTATATAGTTTTTAAACCATGGGGGTTTAATAACTATAATGGGCGGGGTATTTATATATAGTTAGTTTTATGCCAAAGGGGGTATATTTTAGGATATTTATTTCAACATGTGGATAATTAACTTTGGCATAAAATCTTATAATAGTGGGTTTTTGGGGATATTAAAATAAAGGGAGTTATATTAATAGGATAAGGTTTCTTTTAGGGAGTTAATATAATAAGTTAGAAATTAATATGACAAGGAAAATAAAATACTCAAAAAATACACTTATATGGCTAAGTAAAGTGAAAACCTTAAAGCAAAGTTTATCATTTGATGATATTACCACTTTTACTTAGGATAAGATGTTTTTTGAGGGTTTATATGTTTTATGAAATGGAGGAAGTTAATCAAAATGGGATATTATGTATCTTTGAGTTGTGATGGGTGAATGAAGGGTGAATAATGATAATTAGGGATTAATATAGGAATTCAACACTTTTAACTAATCAGTTATTGAGCCTTGGGTCCGGTCCCAACAGAAGTCAGAGAGATGCTCTGAGTCTCTTTGACTGAGAGTCTAGAATGTAGAATTACTACAGGGAATGGGAAATTAGTAATTTTTACCCAGTGATGAATATTTACAAGCTTCTTCCCACTTCTTTCTACCTACCCAATTTTAATCTAACATTTTTTCTTCCATTTTGTAGGTGCACTTGAGCTTGCTACCTTGAAACATTTTATTCTTTTGAAAAGCATAAAAGCTATCTAAATCTACCTTATATCATTTGAGGGCTCAGATTAAACTGATGATCTCCTCATTATTCTCTACCTATCTACTGATTAGTCAGGATTAAACTGTCTAACCAATCTTTATTCACTATCTAGAACATGGAAATTGAAAACATTACAAGTCAAGATTAAATAGTTTAAATCATCATGGATTATGGCATTTATTGACACTCTGCCATAATCATTTGAAAAAAGTCATAAGTAGTGGCATTTGGACTAGCACACTTTCATGTTTTATTTCATATTTTTTATTTTGGGGTATATGTATTTTTTTAATTCCTTTGATCTTTCTTTTAGGACTTTTACCCTCTTTTTTATTTTCTATTTTTTTTATTTTATTTTTACAAAATATGGGAAAACAAATTTCAGAAAGCAAGGTATGTACATATTTACAATACTATCAAAATTCAATTCTAAATTATGAATCCTATATTTATAGGACCCTAATAGCGGCTTCACATGGGGATGGCATCACAATACTATCAAAATTCAATTCAAAATTATGAATCCTATATTTATAGGACCCTAACAGCAGCTTCACATAGGGATGGCATCTCTTTGTGAGATGTCAAGAACACTGTCGACTAGTACCCTGATCCTTTGAGCCAATCATAAACATGCATTTTCTTTGTTATAAAATCTCTCTGACTGAAACTCGTGAACTGAATTTAGTCATTTTTCTGCAAACTGAAATCTGATCTGAAACTAAAAGAACATACTGCAATTCTCAAACCAGACTGATAGATCTTAAATATCGTTAGGACCTTCTCCTTGGCTTTAAATATTAATGAATTATTTCAAAAATAGCTGAAAACTTAAGACTGAAAAAAAAATGCTCAGAGCTTTGAGCTTATTTGCATTCATCTATCTACTCTAATCTACTGTTAATTTTTTTGAATCAGGTAATACAAAAATTCCAATGAAGCCAGTCAAGTAGCTTAGAAATGAATGGATAACTTGACTGCTTGTCATCAAACTTGGAAGTATAACTTGATCATGTGTCTTCATAATCAATGATATGATGTGAAATTACAATTGTTATATATTTGATCCTCATAGATAAAACATGTTTGCAGACTTGAGCTAAAAATAGTCTCCATATAATTTGTTATAGGATCATCAAAAGCATAATGTATGATTTGTGCTTTTAGGGCCTCAATGACTAGTTTCTCAGTTGTATTCTGAATATTAATCCCTGAAATTATTTCTTTAGCCTTGTTCTTTAAAGAATAATCATCCTCAAACTGTAAGTCAATATGTAGTACAATCTCCTCTTGCTTTGGAGAAGGAAGATTTTCCAAGAATTCTTTAGGATCTCGAAAATTATATGACTGAATTTGAGAATGCAAAAGTTTAATTTCATTTTCATATTTCTCAAAAACTATCTCAAGAACATATATTTTAAGTTGCGGAGAATATTTTCTTGATTTCAAAACTAGAAAGACAACTGTTAGAAAATCGTTATCAATCTGAAATTCAAATAACACATCCCACAAACTAGCTAGTGATTGCTCTTTGAGGTTAGCTTGAATTTGGAGAACATAATTATCATCAAACTGATCATACTTAGGCAGATCTTCAGAAGAAGGAATGTCATCTATTATATACATTAGATCAGTAGATTGTTTTTCCATTAATCTTGATATATCTTGATTAGATTGGTTACATTCTATTTGAAAGTCATCATTTTGCTTAATAGGAGTACTATCAAGCAATGGGCCTTTTTGGGAAAGTAGAACAACATGAGCATCAACCTGTTCTTCTGTCTCTTCATGGACAAAAACTTTAGTACATTCATCAACATTAGAATAAGTAGAAACAATTTCTTCATTATGTAAATATTTTGAGGATGGTTGCATGTTTAGAAGCAAATTGATTTCTTCTTCGGTGAGGGGGGATGGGAATCTCTGAATTCCTAGATTTAAATGACAATTATTTTTTCTCTTATGTAAAAATTGATCATAAGGTTGAATATTTTCTTTAACTTCATTCAAAACATTATATGAAACATCATTTGTTACTACAAAGGGGCTTTGTGGATCTTGATTCATCTCCTGATCTATTTCATCTTTGTTTAACTCCTCTTGATTATTATGACATTTAACTTGAGAATGAAAGTTCTGGAACTTTTCTAATAAATCTTCAGGATGCCAATTTCCAAAATATTCATCAATATTTTTAAGGTAATGTATAAGATCTTTAGCTTGATCACAACAATTTTCAGCTAATGATAAAGATGGAAAATCTTCTTTGTAATGCTCATAAAATATCTTGTGAAAATATTTTAAAGAAAATAAAATAGCAAGTTTGAGAGCTTCATACCATTCCCTTGTTGGTCCTTCAAAGGTTTCCATGAAAAGCTTCATGAGGCAATCCTCATGCCAATCACCCTTAAATCTCCATGAGTGTATATGAAATTTAATGAGATGTAACAAAGGATCATCAATATTCTCATGTTGAAACATGGGCAGATTTTTATCCCAATTTACCTTTGGTAGTTTGTGTGGAAATCCAGGTATGTGATCTCTGCTCATGGGATCATACCTGCATTTTATTCTTGGGTCATCTTGTAAATTAGTCATAAAGAAAGGCCACTATATCTATACAATGAGATGTAACAAAAGATCATCAATATTCTCATCTTGAAACATGGGCAGATTTTTATCCCAATTTACCTTTGGTAGTTTGTGTGGAAATCCAGGTATGTGATCTCTGCTCATGGGAGAATACCTGCTTTTTATTCTTGGGTCATCTTGTAAATTATTCATAAATAAAGGCCACTATATCTATACAACCAAGTTAGATCCTTATATAAAATACAATATATATTGAAAAACTTTCTTAATGAGAAAGAAATTAATGTCTTGGATTATGATCCAAGTTGAAAGCCTGATCTTTCCATATTGTTCTTTCAAGTTCATTCCTCTAGTGGAGTCTTGATTGTGAAATTTATGTGGAGTCACCAGGTGGATGATTTTAACCTTTGTATGTCTAATCACTGTCCACCATCATAGATCAGATCTGAACCTATAAAATATTTCTGAAGAAAAGTTTAGTCTTCCCCAATATGGTCGCCATTATGTTATCATTTAGTAATTTCTCCAGGTTCAAGAGAGAACTCACTGAGGTAACCACAAACCTACTTCAAACTCTAGGATCTAGCCTTCCTAGGGTTCAGAGAGGGCTCTCTCTTTAAGATTTATCTTTGTTTTTTATTTATGTTTTTAGGCGAGTTATGATAGAACAATTGGTTTTTTTTTTAAAGGTTTTGGTGGGTAAACATCACTTAGGATTAAACTAAGGAGAGATCTACTTGTCCATTGGGCTATGGAGTCTAAGTCTAGATAGCAGTACTAGAAGGCAAGGCCAAAGGGGTACAAATGCATTCAGGGCAAGGTAGATAACCCTCAGAGATTTGGGAAAATGTTTTTGATGAAATGGTATGATCGGGATAAAGGGAAATGAAGGATCCTTTGATCCGGAAAATGGAAAAAGGAGGCAGAGGTCAAACGGGAGTAGGAGCAATGAAGGATTCCTAACACCAGAAATCAGCAGAAAACATTTAAATGGTAACTTAGTTAAAAAAAGGGAGCAAAAGGCTAGTCCTGTAGTAATATTCCTAGTTACACATTAAGATAGATCAAACACATAATGAATTGCATGCAACTCAGAAAAGAAACAATGACAAGAAGAAATATACTTCACTCTTCAACTTGTCGCATGAATCCTGAATTATGATGCCACTTAAGCTTTGTCCAGTATGCTACTTTGAATTCAACACATGAGAGCCTCCAATGTATCAGCAAAAGTCTATAGTAATCTTAGAAATTTTATTCCACCCTCAATACTTCAAATGTAGAAGTATTTATACAAATTCTAAACTAGAATATCTTGAAAAAATATCAAGATTGGTTTATAAATATCTCCAACTATTTTACATAAATAGAACTTAAGTAAAGGACACTCAAAACTAATGCATATATTTGGCACTATTTTTTATGGATAGGTGATGACAAAGAGGAGAATTCGAATTTGATCTCAACTCTTAGTTGATGATGAGGCATCCAAGTCACTAACTGTTTCCTTTCTTTGTGCATTCTGCTCCAGCATTTCTGCAAACTTGGGGTCCAATGATACCTTTTTATTTCTGAATCCGAAATATATATGTAAAAAGTGAACGAGGTTATTGTATTTGAATATGTTGGTGAGATAAACCTCTCTCAGTATCCTAAATTTCTTCTCCAGATGTTCACAATAGGCTCTGTAAAAACATGTGTAAAACAGATTTTTACAGAGTCTGAAAAATAGGCTGTAAAGATGCGCATGTATCTTTCATTCTGTAATAGATGTGCACAAAGTGAGATAGGTATTTGTATATGGATATCTTAGGAACAAAACCTTCTTCAATTTTTTAAGATGTATTTCTGATTGGCCACAATTATCTCTGCAATATGATGGCTTAACGGGAATTTTCTACAAAATGTGCTTTCCAATATTATTTAATACTTCCCAACCCATAATGGCTGTTAGAAAAGTGAGAGAGGTTTTTGTATTTGGAAAAATTAAGAACATAGACCTCTTTTAGTGTTTCAAAATTCATCTTGGATTGGTCACAATAGTTTCTAAAAAACAATGACTTAAACAGGAAATTTTTGCAAAAATGTTCCTTCTTGTTATGTCTTCATCTTTTAACCTTTTTGTTCTTTTAACTATTTTTACTTTCACTTTGGATAAACTTCATTGTTGTTGGAATTATTTTCATCTCTATTAAGAAGCCTGATCTTTCCAAAGAAGCCTGATCTTTCCATATTGTTCTTTCAGGTTCATTCCTCCAGTGGAGTCTTGATTGAGAAATTGATGTAGAGTCGCCAGGTGGATGACTTTAACCTTTGTATGTCTAATCATTGTCCACCATCATAGATCAGATCTTAACCTATAAAATATTTCTGAAGAAAAGTTTAGTCTTCCCCAGTATGGTCGCCATTATGTTATCACTCAGTAATTTCTCTAGGTTCAAGAGAGAACTCACCAAGGTAACCACAAACCTACTTCAAACTCTAGGATCTAGCCTTCCTAGGGTTCAGAGAGGGCTCTCTCTTTAAGATTTATCTTTGTTTTTTATTTATGTTTTTAGGCTAGTTATGATAGAACAGTTAGTTTTGTTTTTAAAGGTTTTGGTGGGTAAAAATCACTTACGATTAAACTAAGGAGAGATCTACTTGTCCATTGGGCTATGGAGTCTAAGTCTAGATAGCAGTACTAGAAGGAAAGGCCAAAGGGGTACAAATGTATTCAGGGCAAGGTAGATAACCCTCGGAGATTTGGGAAAAGGTTTTTGATGAAATGGTATGATCGGGATAAAGGGAAATGAAAGATCCTTTGATCCGGAAAATGGAAAAAGGAGGCATAGGTCAAACGAAGGATTCCTAACACCATAAATCGGCAGAAAACATTTAAATGGTAACTTAGTTAAAAATAGGGAGCAAAAGGCTAGTCTTGTAGTAATATTCCTAGTTACACATTAAGATAGATCAAACACATAATGAATTGCATGAAACTCAAAAAAGAAACAATGACAAGAAGAAATATACTTCACTCTTCAACTTATCGCATGAATCCTGAATTATGATGCCACTTAAGCTTTGTCCAGTCTGCTACTTTGAATTCAACACATGAGAGCCTCCAATGTATCAGCAAAATTCTATAGTAATCTTAGAAATTTTATTCTACCCTCAATACTTCAAACGTAGAAGTATTTATACAAATTCTAAACTAGAATATCTTGAAAAAATATCAAGATTGGTTTATAAATACCTCCAACTGTTTTACATAAATAGAACTTAAGTAAAGGAAAATCAAAACTAATGCATCTATTTGGAACTTTTTTTTATGGATAGGTGATGAAAAAGAGGAGAATTTGAATTTGATCTCAACTCTTAGTTGATGATGAGGCATCCAAGTCACTAACTATTTCCTTTCTTTGTGCATTCAGCTCCAGCTATTCTGCAAACTTTGGGTCCAATTATACCTTTGTATTTATGAATCC
The DNA here is from genome assembly GCA_034641835.2 of Pinus albicaulis. Lineage (NCBI taxonomy): Eukaryota > Viridiplantae > Streptophyta > Pinopsida > Pinales > Pinaceae > Pinus > Pinus albicaulis. The sequence goes on from CM076577.1 coordinate 212,049,933, forward strand.
AAAATATATATATAAAAATTGAATGAGATTATTGTAGGTGAATATGTTGGTGAGATAAACCTCTCTCAGTTTCCTAATTTTCTGCTTCAGCTGTTCACAATAGGCTCTGTAAAAACATGTGTAAAACAGAGTTTTACAGAGTCTGAAAAATAGGCTGTAAAGATGCGCATGTATATTTAATTATGTAATAGCTGTGCACAAAGTGAGATAGGTATTTTTAGATGGCTCTCTTAGGAACAAAACCTCCTTCAATTTTTTAAGATTTATTTCCGATTGGCCACAATTATCTCTGCAATATGATGGCTTAACAGGAATTTTCTGCAAAAAGTGTTTTCCAATATTGTTTAATATTTCCCAACCCATAATGGTTGTTAGAAAAGTGAGAGAGGTTTTTTTATTTGGAAACCTTACGAACATAAACCTCTTTCATTTTTTCAAAATTCATCTTGGATTGGTCACAATAGTTTCTGAAAAACAATGACTTAAACAGGAAATTTTTGCAAAAATGTTCTTTCTTGTTATATGTTCCAAGAAGGAAATTTCACAATATGTTACTTCTTGTTATATGTTCCTTTTTGAAAAAATGTTCCTTCTTGTTATATGTTGAATTCAAAATCCATATTTTACTGCAGATTTCTAACAGGAAATTTGACCGCAGATTGATAATTAGGGATTAATATAGGAATTCAACACTTTTAACTAATCAGTCATTGAGCCTTGGGTCCGGTCCCAACAGAAGTCAGAGAAATTCTCTGAGTCTATTTGACTGAGATTATAGAATGCAGAATCACTACAGGGGATGGGAAATTAGTAATTTTTACCTGGTGATGAATATTTACAAGCTTCTTCCCACTTCTTTCTACCTACCCAATTTTAATCTAACATTTTTTATTCCATTTTGCAAGTGCACTTGAGCTTGCTACCTTGAAACATTTTATTCTTTTGAAAAGCATAAAATATATCTAAATCTACCTTATATCATCCAAGGGCTCATATTAAACTGATGAGCTCCTCATTATTCTCTACCTATCTACTAATTAGTGAGGATTAAACTGTCTGACCAATCTTTATTCACTATCTAGAACATGGAAATTGAAAACATGACAAGTCAAGATTAAACAGTTTAACTCATCATGGATTATGGCATTTATTGACACTTTTCCATAATCGTTTGAAAAAAGTAAAAAGTAGTGGCATTTGGACTTGCACACTTTCATGTTTTATTTAATATTTTTTCTTTTGGGGTATATGCATTTGTTTAACTCCTTTGATCTTTCTTTTAGGACTTTTACCCTCTTTTTTATTTTCTATTTTTTTTTTTTTTTTACAAAATATGGGAAAACAACTTGCAGAAAGCAAGGCATGTACATATTTACAATACTATCAAAATTCAATTCAAAATTATGAATCCTATATGTATAGGACCCTAACACCTAGTTAAGAAGGAGTGTTGAAAAGTGTAACTAGGTGGGTCTTCATGTTGACTATGTAATTATGTACTTATGAAAAGAAAAATTCAAAATAATAATATATATTTTTGTTGTACTTGCTTCATGGGTTGCATGAGCAATATTTATTAAGAAAATGGACTTCTTATTTATGTCTATTAGGTTTTAGTTAAGTGTCATATTCATAAAAGATCTAGTCTAGCTATATATATGCTCCAAGACCTTGTGGAATATGGGCACCTAAATAGCTCTCAAACAACGTTGAAGACATTCTCCTAACAACCCTCAAGACAACCTTATTCAACACTAGAAAATAATGTGGTAAAGACAACCTATAATCTTTTTTAAAGTCGACCTAAATGTTGGTTAAAGGGTCGGCCTAAAAGCCATTCTTGGCACTGTATATATAACATGTTCTGCGGCCATTTTAATAACAAGAATTGTGGATCTTTCTGATGAAAAAGGTGTGGATGAAAGACAAGTAACAGTGCGGATAAAAGACAGGTTCAAGTTCGAATTTGTAACATAATCAAATACGGATGTGAGTTGAGGTTAGTGCAGAAAAAATAAAGGGATAACATTTGCAGATTGCACTGGATTGTATTGCAGACTTCAGGAAGAAATAACACTACGGATTTTTGTATGATTTAAGGATCAAAAATATATTATATATATAATGTTTATATAAGAAAATAAGGATGTAGAATTCAGAGAAATCTTGAAATAGAAGTAGAAGTAAAGTACAACATTCAAAATACGGATTCGTTTAAAGAAGGATTTGAGGCAAGAGATCAATTTGAAAGGTGTGAAAAGAGACCGAGTTCTCTAGGTCAAGTGCAAAACAATGCAGATTGTTATAAAAGAGAAGAATCGAGTTTTGGTTCATCTCAAGAAGTTGTATCAAGGTCTTGGAAGCATATCTAGGTCAATGTTTTGAGTCTTGGTCATGGTACTTGTCATTTGAAGATGTATAAGAAGAATTATTTACGGGTTTTCCTCTCCAAGAGGGAGAGGTTTTGTCATGGCTCTAGGAGCTAAGTTTGTGTCTTGTTTATTTTGAGATTGACTTGATGAAAGACTAAACAAAATAAAAAAGAAAATATATTAGTAAGCTCACAAGTAATTATCAAGAAGAGAATTTGTATTAATCTCCAGCCCTCCAGATTCTCAGCAGGCCTTCCTTATACTAAGCATGGAAACGATTGTATTTTTGTGGTCGTCGATAGATTTTCGAAGATGGCCATTATGGAAGCCTGCAAGAAGAATATCACAATATAATCCCTTGCTAAAATATTCTTTGAATGAGTGTGGGTACACTTGTTGATCAGTGGTTGTGATAGATGTAAACCTAAGCAACACCAGGGGTTACCCTGATCTTGCATGGGAATTTTGACTTGACAACTTACTCTATTCTAAGTCAAGGATATTTTGGATGGTTTCTACTTATCAATTTGTTTCCATTGATATATGGCACGCCACGTAATTCTTCACGGTTTAAGAGATATTCGTGTTTGAATTTAGTAACCCCGGTTAGTGGGCTAAAACCCCATGGGGTCATGGCATGACACTAATCATTGGTTGTGATCATTGAATAGTCAATACTTAATAATTTTTTAAACTCCTAAAATCCCTAAGTTGTTCACTTGTTTAAGACCCTCTCAACCTAAGAATTTATATAAATTGTGACCCTCATATCCTCCTCATGTAAGGATTTTTCTACTTAAAACAGGTCATCATGGAATTATCACTATACTTTGTTTTCTGTGAAGCTTCAGATGATGAAAAAAACCCATTTGATCCAAAATCATAATGAAGCGCATGACATAATTTCATATATTGGTTCGCTATATTTTCAGAGATATTATCTGAGGAAGTTTGGGTTTTTGCAGACTCCTGAATTTAATGTCAAACAGGTGACTTTGGGAAAATCATCTAACTTTCTCTTGGAGCATTGGATTCAAATTTTGTAAATTACAGAAAGAGGACAAATTGTAGTCTGTTGGATATCGTTTTTAGGACTGAAGGTTGAAACAGTGCCACGTGGCACTTCGTACAAATTCTCTCTACAGAAATAGTCTATAATCAAGTCATTGTAGGAGATTGGGTATAAATATTTCTTGAAAAATCCAATATTGATCAGACCTGTGGGGTTGGAAAGACGACTCAGAGGGCTACCACAAGGCGCAATTTCAAACCTTGGACATCTGAAATTACATAGATACAACAGATTCAATATAGAGCTTCTATATGGAAAGAAAAAATATGCATTCAAGGATCACTGTAGTAAGGAAAACACATCAACAATCAAGGGTAAGTCTACTACAGCAAGGTACGTATGATTAGTGTTTGAATTTTAATTTTAATATCATCTCTGACATGTTTTTTTGCAGGAAAATGTAAGTATTTTGTATGTATGTTTGATTGGGTTTTGTTCCTAAATGTTAAACGTATTTACATTTGAATTTCGAGTATTTATTTGACATATGGTTTGCAGGACAATGTAAGTATTTTTTTGTATATTGGTTTGGGTCTTGTTCATTAATTCATGTGCAGGAAGGAGGAAAAAATAGGACAACTCAGACACATACTAGAAGGACAATGCAATGCCAAAGTACCATTACTTGAAGCAAGCACAACATTACCTCAACAGCTACTAGTGTTCAAAGAAGCAGTGTCAAGTCAAGTATCAGGTCGTGTCAAAAGTCAGTATTGTAAAAATAATCATTGTAAAATTGTAAAAGATTTAATTTTCCTAGAGTTTGAGAGGCATTGTTGGGAAGTATAAGTGTCATTTTTGGATAATCTTATGGTTGGGTTGCAGGTCATAGTGTGATTGGGTGATTGGTCTAGTTCAAGAAAATCATTGTGATTCATATTGTATCGTGGATCATTCTCCCTGGTACGGGAGTCCACACTCTTGTCCTATTTTTTATCATTATAGGGTGGTAGGGAGGTGCTAGGTTGGTGCATGAAGTCACCTACAGGTTGGAGCCTGTTAACACTTCAGGGTGGTAGGTCGGTCTAGGATGTTGGGGCATCCATTTAGCTTACTACTAAGGAAACCAAGGCATTGGGGTGTCCTTCCAGTGGGAGATGGAGAAGAATGATTTTCTATAATTCTAGGAAGTTGTAACTTTCATTTCAGTTGGGGCTGAAGATTAAAGAATTTATTATAAAAACGTTCAGTGTTTTTTGACCCAGAGGGGATTTCCACCTAAAATTCATGTACCTATTGTGTTTTATTGTTTACTGTTTTTACTCGATAAACATTAAGAACAATTGAAGATTAAATAATTCTCTGAAAATATTTAAAAGTGCTAATTGATAAGAAATAATGATTCACTCCCCCCCTCTCAGTATTTCCAACAATTGGTATCAGAGCTTGGTTCCTTCAATAAAAAACTAACAACTGGAAGGAAATCATGGAGTATACTAAGAATAGAGTTCCTATGTTCAATGGAAATAACACGTACTTTGGAGTGGAAGAATGCAGGTTAATTTTCTAGCACAAGGATACGAAGTATGGAAAATCGTTGAAAAAGGCTTTACAACAAACCAGGATGAACAAGGTAATTTATGTGTAGGGTGACTGGTTCACCTTTCCCTATGATTGATGACACATGTTTGTAGGCTGAGTGGTTTACCTTCCCCTATGATTGATGATATATGCATAGGATGAGTGACTCACCTTCTCCTATGGCATATGAGTAGGATGATTGGTTCAAGTTCTCCTGTGAATTCCCCAATATACATCATACGCGTGAAGTCCAAGACTCATGGGAAGTACCTCTCATCTAGCCAATGAGTTGGGAAAAGTGGATAGGGAACATAGCACTACATATGGATGCATCATGTACTTTCATACTCCCTATGTATAGGATGCATGGTGTTCAACAACTTTATCATTCAGGATCAAATCCAATTGGGGTTCTACCCCTAGATTGACTTTGGTCAGTGGAGAGTGGCAAGGTCTTGTGAATCACTCTCAATTTATCCTTCTTCATTATTACATCAGTGTTAAACAAAGTTGAGATGAGATGCAGTGAAGGTAGATAATGATATGATGACATGATGATGAATTGATTGGCAGGTGGAATTATTCCTAGTTGAGAGGGAGTGTTAAAATTGGCAACTAGGACCAAATTCCAATTTTGACATCTCATTTCATGGAGATGATTATTGCATTGAATTCATCTTTTCGATATCATTGACTAAAATCGACCTAAAGATCATCAAATTTGGACAAGAAAATTTATTTTTTTGAAGTCAATCCCACACATGTGCAAATTGTCAAGGTCAGCCACATCATCATGTAGGCTCATGAAGCCCAATGGAAAATTCCCTTGACCCTCAACGACTTGTATAAATAAGAGAGACCATCATCCTCATTTGGCACCTCATCAACTCAACATATTCTTCTCTCTCCTCATCTAATTGGTTCGTAAACGTTATTGGGCATCTCCTTTTCTCACACATGTGGAAAAAAGGATGAATTTTAGAGGCTAAATTTCTGATTTGTTGTTAGGTTTGATCAGTGTTGACCAAGGGGTAGTTGACCAAGTTTGACTATGATTTTTTTAGGAATCATTCTATTTGGGAAGGCTGCATTGTTTGGTACACAAAACAAGATTTTCTAGGAATGTTGACTGGCCTGACTGCAGGGCTAACCACAAACTTTAACCAAGTTTTACCATTGTTTTATTGACTGTCTTGGGATGAATTTAACCAACAAAGAAGAACGATTTTGACTGGGTTTGATCGAGGTAAATTGAGGATTGTTTTTTTTTCCATTGAATTTCTAGTTAGGTAAGAATTTAATTGGCGTTGACAACATATTTGACAGGGTTGTTTTGACTGTGATTTGGCATGTCAATTTTTAATTTTGTACTCTCACTCTCTACTGAACATTTGATATAATGATAATAAGAATTGATCAAAGGATTTTCCCCATCCTAGGGTTTTTCCATGGAATTCACCAAATCCTGGTGTTCTCTTGTCTTGGCTTGTATTTTTCATTTATTGTTTATGTTATATATACAATTATTGTCAATGTGATTAATGGTTAATGTGATTTCTATTGGAAATTAAATTGGAAATTGACATTGAGCAATATAAAGGACAATGAAGTAATTGTTTCAAACATAGAACATACCATTTTTAACTAAAATTAATAGATTTCCACTACTCAAATTTGATATGTAAGTTCAATAGCCCTCTTGAGGAGTGTGTCCCTACTTGTATGGGCCCATAACCGTTCTTGCGAAGGATTCCTTACCTAGTTGAGAAATGTGAATACACCACTTTGTAAATCACCTTTAAATGATTGAGCTTATTATATCTTTTAATAAAAATTTTAAGCCTACAAGCACCCATATCTAGTGTTTCCATACTCTCCTATTATGGTTAGATTTTCTCTTTGTTGTGCACTTAACCTTTCTCCTTTTAACATATCAATGGAAAACTATAGTGAGATGTTTTAGACATATTTTTTCTCTTTTAGTTTGATTTTGAATTTGTTGTTTGGTTCATGTTACCCACCCAAGTGGGTGAAACCTAGGAGGAACCATTTTACTATTATGTTTATTTTTCCAACCAACAACCATATATGATCTATGGATAATTGTCCACAAAGGTCCTCCATCTATGCTCTAATCAGTGCTTTTTGGCATCTAACTTATGTTTTAGATAAAGGTGGGTCATACATTATAAGGTACATTAACCATGTTTGTAATAAAGTGTTATCATTTAATGTTTAACAACATGTTAGTATGAATCACAGGTTGAGTTGGATGATTGACCACTTTTGGTTGTATCCTTGTTCCTGTTAGCCACCTATAAAAATTTGTCATACCAAATGGTGGCAAAATATTTTTAGGCCTTCAAGAAACAATTTCATGTCCAAATTGTGAGTTCTTGAAGTCTTATGATGATAATTACCCTTTGAGTTAATCTTCACTGCTGTTTCACTGTTAGTCCTAAAGTACATGTTGTTTACCAAGGGAAAAAACTGTTCAAAGAGGCCCCATTTTCCATCATTACACTTCCCATTTCATTCTCCATATTCATCCATAAAGACCTTCATTTGACTTCTAAACCATCACAAAACCCTTTTTAAACCTTATGTTCTCCTTTCATTTGGTTTAAAAACCCTTATCTCACCTATCGGAACCCTTACTTAGCCTTAAAAACCTTGTTTTTGGCTTAAAACACCCTTTTGCACTATAGGTTATTTAGCCCCTGAGGGCTTATTACCTTTAAACCCTCCACCTCATATGGCCTAAGCCCCGCAATCGAGCGCCAAAGGCCTAAAAACCTTCTTCCGAACCCTTATTTCCTTCCATTTTAGTTTGCCCGACATTTCGATTTTAAATAAATCTAGACTGTTGATCTCTGCAGATCAACAGCCATTGGGCTCCATTCTTCCGCCCTTATGCATGCCTTACCTTTTCCTCCGTTCAAATGAACCCGCCCCTCTTTAAAATCTTGACCGTTCGTTGCGGAGATCCAACGATCAGGACTTAACCCGATCTCACCATTGATCCCTACGCGACAAAACTACATGTCACCATGGACCCCGCTTTAAAATTATTACCTCGCAACTTTCCGCCCATCACGTTCTATCCACGCCATTAGATCTGGACCCTCTAATTCGACAGTTCAAACACAATATCGTGTAATTTTTGGCCTCCCTTCCCAGTGCGCTACTTCCGCGCGAAATAGGCGGTTTTCATTTTCCACGTGTCATACGCTGTATGGAATCGCGTTCCAAAAGCGAATACCGCCTCCCCCCCAAAATGCTGCGTGAAAACCATTAATGGTTTTCCGAAACCACTTAATCTAAAATTCGTGCCATAATTCAAAATTTTCCTGGTTAGTTGTTCTGCCAGGTTTCGACCCTTCTTCCGTTGCATTTCCTCATCCTCAAGCGCTCCATCACCTCCATTAAACCTCTGAACGTAGTTTTACCACAAATCGCAGGGTTTCTTAATGAATTTTTTTTGTTTTTAATGGTTTAAATGGTGGTTAATCTGTGTATTTCCACAGTCATAGACAGGTGACACATAAGGTGCAGAGTGACGATTTTGTGCCTTAATCCAATGGATAAAAGGAACCAGCGGGTTTCCAAGTTCAAGTTATCAGTGGATCGCGACCCCTGAGCTTAAATGAAACTCTCCAATAGCAAAAAGCCACCTGTATAAACAAAGAACAACAAAGTGTATCATTAGTGAAGAATAAACGATAAAGGGTGATTAAAACCTAAACCTGAAGGTCAAGGTTTTTAATCCACGGGTTAAAAAGATAAAAACAGTGTCAAAGAATGAAGACCCGAAGATGAATATTATGGCTTAATAAGGCCTAAACACAGCTCAAGAACAAATTAAATTGTTTTAAATTAAAACAGAGAAAAATATCAGTAAATAAGCCTCCACTGCCACATCAGAGGCTAAAGTATCCTTTCAGCTACCAAAGTTCCACCTACAGCCTCAATAAATCAAATGAAGACATAGTTATTGCCCAGTCAGAAGATATTTGCTTAAAGACAGCCAGAGTTATTGCCAGCCTATCTGAAAGAGTTTTAAAAGTCAACAAAATTTTCCAAGTAGCTTAATACTTAATGAAAACCAATTAATACAAAGAAAATATCAGAAAAATTCTCTATTGAACCCCTCAAAGACAGAGAAGCATTAAAACTTGTATTAATTGACAAATTACTCTTCCTTTCATTCCACCTCCTCTTTCTTCTATAAATATTTCTGAAGAAGATGAGATGTTGTTTCTTGTTGGACTTTGATGTAATACTTGCTGCTCGAAACTTTCTGCATGTAAATAGTTCTCAGAGGCTGTTGAAGCTCTGTTTGTAATCAAAGAAGTTAGGCTGAGAAGAGAAGTTATTGTTGTATTGAAAAATTGGACTTGAAGTATGTAACTGGATTGACATCAATACACAAGCTAATTCATGGGATCCTGGTCTATACCATTGGTGAAGTGTCTCTCATTTTACTTGTTTTCCTTCTTATGTTTTCCACAAAATTGTTCATTTTTCTATGATAAAGAACAACAAATATAGAGCTAGGATTTACTCTTAAAAGTACCCTACTCTCACTGATAAGATTTATCTTTATGTTTTCCTCCAATTGTGTATTTAAGAATGATTTAATACAGTCCAAACAGTCAAGGAATGTTGGTGAGCCCATGTCTTACTGTCTAAAATTTAAAACATTGTTCTTGAATGATTTTTTCATTACATGCTAAGCAAAGTTGGAATAGGAAAGTTTATGGTTTTCCCTATCTCCTAGTTCTTTCTCCAGAGGTTGTTTGAAAGTTTCCCTAAGAGTATGTTGAAAGCAGACCTAGATTTTAATGATATATTACTTGATCTTAAGTTGCACTTCGTTCTCTTATATGTTTTCATCCTTTCTGAAAGTAGTCATGTGGATTACTGGATTGTTTGTCTGATAAGTTGGCTTTAGTACAATTTTATCCAAAGAAGTCTATGGTTAGCCCTGTCCATTGGTTGGTTTCAAACAATTGCTTAAAAAGGCTTTTCTTGTTTGGAAAGTTGATAAATACTTGTTGAAATTATTGGCTTTTTCCACTTTCACAACACTTTTAATGTTCCATTCCATCATTTAATCTAAAATATCCTTTGTTATAGATGACTTGCCCCATGGACCACTCTTGAAAACTGCTGTACAATTAAACCCTTTTATGACTCCATAGCCCAATGGATTAAGTGTTGTTTCACACCCATCCTATCAGCTGAACCTTTTTTTGATTATTCACACCTTCACCCCTCTAAAACCCTTTCATTTTCAGGACTTTCCACTCAATTAAAAATCACACCCAACCAAACAAACAAAAACCCTTGTTCTTAATAACTAGCCTAAAATCACATTTTAGAACCTTAAAAGATAAATCAAATCTTTACACTTATAGAGAGATCCCTCTCTGGATTCAAAAGGGCTAGATCCTAGAATCCCAAAATGGTTTGATGTTGTCTTGTCTTTTGGATTTGCCAATCTACCAAAACACAGGAACCACAACATAATGGCGACTCCACTGGGGACTATCTGAGTAAAATCCTTAAAACAAAACACTCAGCATTCAGTGCAGTATAAGTAGCTCTCTTCAAGCACTACCAAAGAAAATGGTGATCATGATAGGACTTATTTGAATCAGTGACAAACTAAAGTAACCCTTAAGATTCTCATAGAGCCTTATCAAACCTTGAAGGAATTAGCTAGCTAAGCCATAAGAGTAAACTCTGTTTGTCTCATCACCATAGCTAAGTGTTGAAATAGATTTAGGACACTCTCATAACCTATAGGACTGAAAAAACTCAAAACCCAAAAAACATTTCAGATTGGTTTTCAAAACTATTAATGGTGGTGGACCATAAAACATTTTACCTCCAAAAGAGCTAAAAATTTCCACCTGGTGACTTCATTGGCCTCCAGTAGGCCTAATATCCCTCCAGTATTTGTAGATCCATTTTGGAATGCATTGAGAAAACCAAATCATATTTTTGGTGGACAGCAAAGTTTAAATCATCCACCTAGTGACTCCACAACTCTCAAAAGACCAAATGACTCCACTGGTAGAAGACCCTGAACTAATTAAGCAGATACAGTGACCTCTTATCCAATTTTGCAAAATGATTCCAAGAATACAACGAAGATATGCCCCAATGAGTAGAGAACATATCCCTGGGTTTCCACATAAGATTCCCCAGGTATTATGGGATGATAACCTTCCTATTTTTCAGGGTGAGAAGTTTGATAACCCACTGTTACATCTTATCAAATTTCACATACATGTATGGAGGTTAAAGGTTGAATGGCATGAAGATTGCCTAATGAAAATTTTCATGTTAACATTAGAAGGAAAAGCTAGGGATTGGTATGAATGGTTGAAATCTGGTAGTTTTTTTTCTTTAAATAACCTTGAATATGTGTTTTATGAGAACTATAAAGGAAACACTACATCATTATCATGGGGTGAAATACATTATGATCCATCACAAAACATCACCCAACACATTATAGACAATGATGAGGATTTGGAAGAAATGCATCCCGAAGATCTTTTAACAGCCATTCATGAGTTTAATATCTTATTGAAAAATTATAAGAATATAGATGAATCAGTTGAGGAAGAAATCAACCAAGAAATAAAGAACATTCCTCAAGATATTTCTGAAAACCCAAATAAAGATTCATAATCCCTTATAGCTGAGGCTCAAGAAGAAATCTAGCCTCAAAATCAGTCTTCACAAGAGATAGAGAACTGTTGTACTCCTGTTCAAAGGAACATAGAAACACCTCCCCCTTTCACAAAAGAATAAATTGATCAAATGCTAAACAAATAGCCAGCCTCTGAGCCTTCATTTGAACAAGATAATCATCAACATAGTGCCTATCCCACCGAACAACCATATGGCACTCAAGACAAAGAGGATAGTAGGGAAATTAAGGGTAAAACTGAAAATAGTCCTCTTTGGAGTATGAATTTTGAAGGGTCATGTAGTAAAACTAGTACATGTGCAGGAATATGGCTTTATAATACAGAAAACAATTATTCTAAAGCCTATTCATATAAATTGAATTTTCAATGCACAAATAACATTGTAGACTATGAAGCACTTCTTTTAGGGCTGCACTTATTGAAGAAATTAGGAGCCCAGAGGATAACAAGTCATGGAAATGCAGAATTGGTAATTAGGCAAGTGAACGAAGAATGCATGGTTAAACATCCCAGACTTAGAGCCTATAAGGATGATGCCATGGATTTGTTAAAATCTTTTAAATAATTCCAACTTACCCTTGTTCCTAAAGACCAAAACAGTTTTTCCAGTGGATTAGCCCTTGTTGCTAGTACATGTCTGAGACCTTGGGAAAGCAAACAATATACAATTCAAGATAAATTCAGACCAGCTGTCCCAAACAATAAAAATTACTAGCAAGTCTTTGGGGAAGAAAAACAAATGCAAGGCTGTCCTACTGAGGATATATTATCTTTTCAAGAGAAACCCTCTCCCATCGCTGATATCAATCTGTCATCCAAAGAACCTGAATTTGCACTAGAAGCAAGCATAGATTTAGAGAAAGAAGAAATGTCACTGCTTGTTGATTTGCAGGTGAAGAATGATGATGCTTCCAAGGAACATATTGAAGGAATAGTCCTCAAAGCTGATATCTTAGAGGCAGACAATCTACTAATCATGGAGGGCCAAAAAGAAGAGAATTCTCATCTTTTCTTTGTTGATCCTATGGAAGAGTGTGTGGAGGCCCCAATTGGCTCAAATTCTCAAGCATGGATCCTTTGCAATAGCCAAAGACATAAAACATTGTCACCTTCTATGACAGCCTTGATTTTAAAGATTAATATTCAATATGTATTGTGGTTACCTCTGACTAGTAGCCAGTTTCTTTATTCCTTTTTGTCACTACTCAACTGGCTACATTGGCATTATTGTACCATATAAAGCAGCAGAGATTTTCAAGTAGGTTATATAGGAATGTCAATAAAGCTCAGCCTTTGAGCATTTAGTTAGTTGTTGATTTTTGCTTTGAAGGAAAAGGAAAAATAAAAAAACAATAGAAAATAAAAGAGGGCAGAATGAAAATAAGAAAGGTATAGCCCCATACCAAAAAGAAAAGAAAATATGAAAGTGTGCAAGCTCAAATGCCACTCCTAAAAACACACTTCTAGTTATTCATACAACCTAATCATGACTAATTAGTTTTCAGTTTATTGTTGATAGGTTAGTGAATTAGATCAGCCAAATAGCATAATCTTGGCTTATCAGTAAGGTAGATTAGGATAGAAAAGGAAATGGTTCTAAAAGCTCAAAACTTGAACCAGATGAGAAAGAGAAATAACTCAAACAAGACCAAAACCAGAGCTAAAGAAATAATGAAGGATGTTTCAGTTTTCAGATCTTAAGCCTTCACAATTTTGTTTTACTTTTCTGCAAATAACAGTCTATGTGCAGCTTGTTTTTATGCCATAGATCTGCAGCAAGTCAGACTGTTTAATCCTGGCTTGGCTACTTTTAAATTTCATGTTTTAGAATTTAGAGAATAAAGGTCTGTCAGATAGTCTAATCCTGACAGATAGTAGTTAGGTAGGGAAATTTTGTGAACTCAACTGTTTAAACTGAGTTCATGGAGAAATAAGAGTAGAAATAGATTAGTTTCATGTTTTCAAAAAGAATAAAAAGTTTATGAAAAGGTTTGCAAGTCCAAGTGCACCTTCTGAAGAAAAAAATTTAGGAAGTAGGTTGGGTAGGTAGGTGTTTGGGAAATACTTTTCTGCTGATATATCAAGTTCTAATCATTTTTGTTAGCAGCTGATTTCAAGTAAAAGATGATCAAAGTGCAAGGCAATGATCAGCTTCTAGAGAAAATTGTCTAAAGTTCTTGACATCTTCAAGAAGATGCCATCCCCATGTGGAGCCACTGTTAGCCACCTATAAAAAATTTTCATACCAAATGGTGGCTAAATATTTTTAGGCCTTCAAGAAACAATTTCATGTCCAAATTGTGAGTTCTTGAAGTCTTATGATGATAATTACCCTTTGAGTTGATCTTCACTGTTGTTTCACTGTTAGTCCTAAAGTACCTGTTGTTTACTAAGGGAAAAAATTGTTCAAAGAGGCCCCATTTTCCATCATTACACTTCCCATTTCATTCTCCATATTGTTAGCCTCTTTCATAAAGGAAATTATAAATCCAAAAATACATAAATTAAATAATGTAAAGTTAGGATAAATATATTTGCTAAATTAGAATATTTAATAAATATTAGAGATACTTAGAAATAGTATTTTGTTAGTAAAAATAGGACTCTAGAATAGAGTCGTTTCCTACGCTCTAAAATAGGAATAAAGTTAGTAGAATGGTTAGAAGGTCATTTATTGTAAATGGACACTTGTTAGTTTTCCAAGCGATCCATAACTAGATTAAGTTTGAACATAGAGCTTATAAATAGGTTAGTTTCCTAATTTCATTGTAGAGTGAGAGTTTATGTTTGTAAACTCCTACAATTTGTTATGCAATATTTTTTCATGATCAATAAAGTTATGTGTCTGAGGACACTTCTAAATCTACATGTGGTATCAGAGCTACGGTAATGCTGTGAGGAGGAGATTCCAGCTCTAACAGTTCTTGGAAAACTCCATTGCATTGATCAGCAAATGATTGCAACGTGATTTCCAGCAACGTAATTTCCAACAACGTGCAATTGATTCCCAACATCGTGAATTTCATTTTCAATAGGCTTGTACTCTGGTGCTGCACGTAGAGATGCAGGCGTATCTGCTATCTCTAGTTTTTAAATTTTTTGGGATATACAAAGCGTTGAATCTATAAGTTAAGCACTGAATGTTGTTTTCTTTGTGACGAAGTGTTTGGGTCCGTGTTTGTGGTATGATCTATGTTTGCAATAGAAAACAAACCTGCTCATAAGTCGATCGATTACAGAAAAATTTGCGGTCGTATCTACCTGTAGATCGTTGCAAAGAAAGCTGATACCATCTGCCATAACAATATCTGTATAAGGATCTTTATACTGCTGATAAAGCTCTTCAAGATGTCGTGAATCAGGGATGGATCTTATCTATGGCTAGCTGTAAGCCCCTTCAAGATTCCAATCACTCGCTTTTAATACCTGAAGAGAAAATTTTTCACTTGTTCCCGTAATTTCCATGAACTGCTGGAGAAAAATTGCAACGGGCAGATTCGTAATCAAGCTTTGAAAGTTGCTGGAGAAAAATTACAGTGGGCAGATTCGTAATCCAACTTTGAAAAATTGCAGAGCTTTGAAAGGAGCCGTATGCTGAAGGTTGCCGCAGTCTGAACAAAATATTTGTAACTGCTTAACGCAGTCTTAACAACACCGTGCCCATGGATTGGGTTTCCTGCGTTGTTTCTCAGGAAATTTTCTTAATGAGTTTGGGCTTAACCATGGATTGAGCTGTAGGATTGCTGTAGGTTTGATGTTATGTGTTCTGGAGCTGCGTAAAGGCCGAGAAGATTGAACCAGTTCTGTGTTCTACGTGTTAAAAATTTAATAAATGGTTGCAACGATTGTGTTTCTGTGCTAATTGATGTGTTGATTCTGTGTCTCTATCTTAGAGAGAGATGTCGTGGACGGTGTTCCGAGAGCCTCGAAATTCGAAGAAGCAAACTTACAAACATTTCCACCGAGCAATGGTCAAGGCCAAATGTGGGGTTATCAACCTACACCTAATGTGAAGGATTTTTTAAAGGAATGAAGTAATAAGGTGATTTTTTTATATATGAACAATTTTGAAGTAATAAGAGATGAATGAAATTTTTCATTTTGAGTGATAGAGTGCTTTACTGAAAATTGGAAAATTGGAAAATTGAAAAGGGTAGTAAAGTAAGGCTTTTGTGAAGAAATAAGGTGTGTTTCCATTTGTATTTGGAGAGATAAGGTGATTTTTGAGGTATAAGTGTTTTGTATTTGGATTGATATGTCGATTTTTTTAGAGCAATTTCTTGTTGTAATTCAAAGTATTTTTTTACTTTGAGAGAGATTGAGTCGGTGAATATCCAGATTTTGAAGACAAATTGCTTCTAAAGGTTGTGAGCTTTCCATTTCCATTACTTGAAGGTGGAGATTTCTTATGTACTCAATACTTAATAAAGATATCATTTTTTGGTGATTGTGTCCTAGATCCGCCTGAAATTGAATAAGGGGATCTTAGGTACACCATGTGTGTTTGTGATGGCGCATGTTTTTTATGGCTTCATGATGTTGCTTTTTTATTTGTGTCTAGTTGTGACACATCAATCATTTCATTTAATATCGCATACATAAAGTTCAATATCAGCAAGCACAACACATGTAACGAAATATCTACAAGATCAACACATGCATTTGTGCCACTACACCATATAATCAAAGATTGTCTACATCAGCATTCTACATCAACAATCAAATTCACTTAGTCAAGTTAATGCATTTCAAAGCAAAGTCTACATCAGCGTTCTTGCAAATCCATTTCAGAACTTGTAATCAAATTCATTGTTTTAAGTGAATCATTAAAAATTCATTTTTAATGAATTTTTAAGAGAACAAGTGAATCATTAAAATCATTGTAAGCTTTCTTTGGTGCATTGTCGACAGTGTTCGACACCCTTCCTTTAAGAAAAATCAAGTGAATGCATGAGTTTTTAAAGCAAACAATCAACAAGTTTACATCTCCAAGCGAGCGTGAATATTCATTCAAGAAATTTGCATCAAGACAGTACAAAGTTCAAACCTTCAAGCGAGCCAGAGTGAATTTTATTGCAGTAACCATCAAAGCAACTAAACAAGTTCAACTCTAACATCAATCAAGCAAGTTGAGATCGACATCAAGCGAGCGTGGCTATTCATTCAAGTGAGCGTGAAGTCATCAAGTAAGTAAAGTGAGCACTTAAAAAAACACGATCATCGTCAAGAAAGCGTGAATTCCAGAGTTTAAGCGAGAAAATTCTACAATTCTAGCAAGTGCAATAAGCAACAAATCAAGTGAGCGTGCCATTCAAGCCACATTCAAGCGAGCCTGTCAATCAAGTGAAATAGTTCAAAGAACGACATCTACAACAAGAGAGCCTGATTTCAAGAGCACAAGTTAAAATGGCGCAACATATTCAGTTGTTAAACATTATTCATAGTTTGATCATCTCAAGTGATGAAGACATGGTGCAAGTCAGCAAAGACACTCTTGCTGATATTTCACGGCATCTACAACAAACAAAAGAAACCATTGAGTTTCTTCAACTAGAGTCGCAACTTCAAAGGATTGAATTGCAAGAAAAGCATGATACTTTCAAGTTTTTGAACCATCCAAATGATAAGTCATTCATTCCAACAGCTTCAAGTGTCAAATTTGTTCCAGTTAAAATTTCTTCCAAGCCCATCATCAAGCCCTGGGAAGAAATTCACAATAAAAAGAATCGAAGAGGCTTAGGATATGTCAACGATGACATCAACTTGGATATCCCAGGTTATTCCAAGCCAATTAAGTTCTTCAGTGCAGGATTTCTTGCACAACTCACCTCAACAAGTTCTTAGAAAGTTGCAAACAACCAGCAATGCACACAACCCAAAGTTGCAGACAAACAGAATTGCACGCAACCTGAAGTTGAAGTCCAACCGAAATGTTCTCATTGTCAAAGAACTGGTCATATGGAAGATCAATGTTTTGATCTCCATCCTTGTCACCATTGTGGCAAGCCCAATCATTCCTCAGAGAAATGTAGCAATCAACAAAAATCAACCAGATTGAAGATACATTATGAATGGATCGACCCTTGGAAATGGTCATCCACAGTCAACATATTGTCTCAGTTCTACAATCGCATACAATCACACATAGTGCAACCAATAGTGAAAAGATGATGGTACTCTCATGCAGTTTAACGGGGGAGTACACCAATGTAAAACTCCTACACCTAAAGGGGGGAATTCAGGAATACTTTCCAAGAGAAGTGTCTCTCCTTTCAGCTAACAAAGGGGGGAAAATGTCAATGAGATTGACAGTGGTTGTCAGACTGAAAGTCTCAACAAAACCAGCAAAAGTAGCCAATGGGCATCTTCAAACAGCTAGTGGGCATCAACAAATTTTCTAGTGGGCATCAACAAATTTTCCAGTGGGTAGTCGATAGCAATGAATCAGTGAATGGTTTTCAGCATAGCAAAAGAAACAGTGAGTTGTTTTTGACATCATCAGCCAGTGGGTTTTGAACAAATTTTGATGTTGATTTCATGCAAAGGATAGATGGATCCTTTTGCAACTTGGCACGTGATGGAGTTGTCAAGCAACATTCAGAGATGAATCATACATATAGCTGACTCATGGTCTCTTGAGAATGAATATTTTTTCAGCATCAACTTGAGAACTTGGAAGATGGTTCCTCGTTCTTATTTTGGATTTATCCTTGAAGGGGGGAATGTTAGCCTCTTTCATAAAGACAATTATAAATCCAAAAATACATAAATTAAATAATGTAAATTTAGGATAAATATATTTATTAAATTATAATATTTAATAAATATTAGATACTTAGAAATAGTATTTTGTATTTTAGAATAGGACCTCTAGAATATTGCTCAGGCCTCTAAAATAGGAATAAAGTTAGTAGAATGGTTAGAAGGTCATTTATTGTAAATGGACACTTGTTAGTTTTCCAAGTGATCCATAACTAGATTAAGTTAGAACATAGAGCTTATAAATAGGTTAGTTTCCTAATTTCATTGTAGAGTGAGAGTTTATGTTTGTAAACTCCTGCAATTTGTTATGTAATATTTTTTTCATGATCAATAAATTTATGTGTCTGAGGACACTTCTGAATCTACACATATTCATCCATAAAGACCTTCATTTGACTTCTAAACCATCCCAAAACCTTTTTTAAACCTTATGTTCTCCTTTCATTTGGTTTAAAAACCCTTATCTCACCTATCGGAACCCTTACTTAGCCTTAAAAACCTTGTTTTTGGCTTAAAAACACCCTTTTGCACTATAGGTTATTTAGCCCCCGAGGGCTTATTACCTTTAAACCCTCCACCTCATATGGCCTAAGCCCCGAAATCGAGCACTAAATGCCTAAAAACCTTCTTTTGAACCCTTATTTCCTTCCATTTTAGTTTCCCCGACATTTTGATTTTAAATAAATCTGGACCATTGATCTCTGCAGATCAATAGCCATCGGGCTCCATTCTTCCACCCTTATGCATGCCTTACCTTTTCCTCCATTCAAATGAACCCACCCCTCTTTAAAATCTTGACCGTTCCTTATGGAGATCCAACGATTGGGACTTTACCCGATCTCACCATTGATCCGCTACGCAACAAAACTACACGTCACCATGGACCCCACTTAAAACTTATTACCTCGTAGCTTTCCGCCCATCGTGTTCCATCCGCGCCATTAGATCTGCACCCTTCAATCCGACGGTTCAAACACAATATCACGAAATTTTTGGTCTCCCTTCCCAGTGTGCTACTTCCGCACGAAATAGGCGGTTTTCATTTTCCACGTGTCAGATGCTATATGGAATCACGTTCCAAAAGCGAATACCACCTCCCCCCCGTAAACTTTGTACGAAAACCATTAATGGTTTTCCGAAACCACTTAATCTCAAATTCGTGCCATAATTCAAAATTTTGCCTGGTTAGCTGTTCTGCCAGGTTTCGACGCTTCTTTCGCTGCATTTCCTCATCCTCAAGCACTCCATCACCTCCATTAAACCTCTGGATGCATTTTTACCACAAATCGTAGGGTTTCTTAATGAATTTTTTGTGTTTTGCATGGTTTAAGTGGTGGTTAATTTGTGTATTTCCACAGTCACAGACAGGTGACAAATAAGGCATGGAGTAACGATTCTGTGCCTTAAGCCAACAGAGAAAAGGAACCAGCGGGTTTCCAAGTTCAGGTTATCAGTGGATCGCGACCCTTGAGCTTAAATGAAACTCTCCAACAGCAGAAATCCACCTGTATAAACAAAGAACGACAAAGTCTATCATTAGTGAAGAATCAACGATAGAGGGTGATTAAAGCCTAAACCTGAAGGTCAGGGTTTTTAATCCACGGGTTAAAAGATAAAAACAGTGTCAAAGAATGAAGACCCGAAGATGAAGATTATGGCTTAATCAAGCCTAAACACAGCGCAAGAACAAATTAAAGTGTTTTAGATTAAAACTGAGAAAAATATCAGTAAAGAAGCCTCCACTGCCACATCAGAGGCTAAAGTATCCTTTCAGCTACCAAAGTGCCACCTGCAGCCTCAATAAATCAAATGAAGACATAGTTATTGCCCAGTCAGAAGATATTTGCTTAAAGACAGCCAGAGTTAATGCCAGCCTATCTGAAAGAGTTTTAAAAGTCAACAAAATCTTCCAAGTAGCTTAATACTTAATGAAAACCAATTAATACATAGAAAATATCAGATTGAACCCCTCAAATACAGAGAAGCATTAAAACTTGTATTAATTGACAAATTACTCTTCCTTTCATTCCACCTCCTCTTTCTTCTATAAATATTTCTGAAGAAGATGAGATGTTTTTGCTTGTTGGACTTTGATGTAATACTTGCTGCTTGAAACTTTCTGCATGTAAATAGTTCTCAGATGTTGTTGAAGCTCTGTTTGTAATCAAAGAAGTTAGGTTGAGAAGAGAAGTTGTTGTTGTACTGAAACATTGGACTTGAAGTACGTAACTGGATTGACATCAATACACAAGCTGATTCATGGGATCCTGGTCTATACCATTGGTGAAGTGCCTCTCATTTTACTTGTTTTCCTTCTTATGTTTTCCACAAAATTGTTCATTTTTCTCTGATAAAGAACATAAATATAGAGCTAGGATTTACTCTTAAAAGTACCCTACTCTCACTGAAAGGCTTTATCTTTATGTTTTCCTCCAATTGTGTATTTAAGAATGATTTAATACAGTCCAAACAGTCAAGGAATGGTTGTGAGCCCATGTCTTACTGTCTAAACTTTAAACATTGTTCTTGAATGATATTTTCATTACATGCTAAGTAGAGTTAAACTAGAAAATTTTATGGTTTGCCCTGTCTTCTAGTTCTTTCTCCAAAGGTTTTTTGAAAGTTCCCCTAAGAGTATCCTAAAAGCAAGCCTATATTTTAATGATATCTTACTTGATCTTAAGCTACACTTTGTTTTTCTTATCTGTTTTCATCCTTTCTGAATGTAGTCATGTGGATTACTGGATTTTGTGTCTGATAAGTTAGCTTTAATACAAGCTTGTCCAAAGAAGTCTATGGTTAGCCCTGTCCTTTGGCTGGTTTCAAATAGTTGCTTAAAAAGGCTTTTCTTGTTTGGAAAGTTAATAAATCCTTGTTGAAATTATTGGATTTTTCCACTTTCACAACACTTTTAATGTTCCATTCCATCATTTAGTCTAAAAGATCCTTTGTTATAGATGACTTGCCCCATGGACCACTCTTAAAAATTGATGTACAATTAAAACCTTTTATGACTCCATAGCCCAATGGATTAAGTGTTGTTTCACACCCATCCTTTCAGCTGAACCTTGTTTTGATTATTCACACCTTCACCCCTCTGAAACCCTTTCATTTTCAAGACTTTCCACTCAATTAAAAATCACACCCAACCAAACAAACAAAAACCCTTGTTCTTAATAACTAGCCTAAAATCACATTTTAGAACCTTAAAAGATAAATCAAATCTTTGCACTTATAGAGAGATACCTCTCTAGATTCAGGAGGGCTAGATCCTAGAATCCCAAAGTGGTTTGATGTTGTCTTGTCTTTTGGATTTTCCAATCTGCCAAAACACAGGAACCACAACAATTCCCATGATTCATTTTGGTGGTTTTACTCTACCCCTACTGTAGTGTTACCTTCTTTGAGGCCTTTCTATCCATTGTCTAAGAGGTGCACAAACATGAGGCAATGATTGATGTTTCATGCTAATTTAAATCCATACTTGCCACTTTTCATCTCTCCTTGATTTTTTATCCCTATCTTCAGGTTGATTATTATCTATCACTAGTATCGATTTCATGCTTTCCTCATTCTTCAATAAAGGCCCAAAAAAATTTCCCTATGAGGTTGATGCAGTAGAAATAAAATAAAAACATGAACCATAATGATAAAATGAAAAATATTGGCTAAAGATAAAATTAAGTGCGTGGAAAAAATCCTATCCTGAGCTCTACCCCCTCATTAGCCATCACCCAATTCATAAAAAAAGCATGAGAAAATCAAAATAAAAGCAACATTGATATCCAAAACTTGATGAGTGATAAATTGCTTCATCTTTAAGGGGTAATAAATGAATAATCAAATCGTGTAGCCCAACCTATGCAAGAACAATAAAATCATTAAATAAAAAGGAAGACAAGATGGGTGGGAAAAGTAGATTGAGGAAAGGAGTAACTTAAGCCCCATGATTTCTCCATTTTCTCATTATAATGCTCAACAATGATGGTCTTTATAGCTAATAAACCAATGATGGGCCATGGCCATTGGCATCTTCCATGCAGAAAACACCCACCATGATCTGGATTTATGCAGGAACGCAACAGAATACAGAAATAACCATAAACATAGAAATACAGTGGAAATAAGGCTTCATTTCATTAATATCAAATCACAGAAATATGCTTACAAACATGATGGAAATAAAATAGCTAGGGTGCTGGTAGTCAATCTCTAAGAAGAGATGTGGTGACTACAGACCTCTGAACTGTGTTACAATGAGGTTCGAGGGCCTATTTATTATGGAGAAACAATGGAGAAGTCTAAATGTCCAAAAACCTAACCCTAGGAGATGAAGCGCCAAAACTATGGGCCCCGTTTGGGTAAATTGGTGTTTCAACTTCCCAGGGACATAAATTCGGCGTACTATCTCCATTTGGGGCTTCAAAATGGCTTCGGAATATCAGGACCCGAAAAACTGCTAAAAATAGTAAGTTCTGAAAAAAACTGAAAGAGACAATGGTGGGACCCCAAGTGGAATAGGCGGGTGGCCACCAATATCCACCTAGATCATTCCTCCCCCCTTAGGAAGAAATGGTCCCCATTGCGTTTAGTTCCTCCATGAGATGAGGAAACTTTTGTTGAACCTGGTCCCTGGTGAACCACTTGCCTTGGTGCAGGAGTTGGCCAGCTTTGACAACCCGATACAGTTGGATCTTCTGTCGGTGAGTGTTCTTTATTTTCATGTCCATGATACAGTCCGTGGTGGCCTATTCCATGCAATCTGGGTTTAACTCTTTTGGTGTGAGTTCTTCTGCAATGTCAGAGGTGTCCAATAGAGGTGGGAAGTAGGGACGAAGGCGTTCTACATTGAATATTGGGTGTAGACCAAGGAATGGTGGAATACTGAGCTCGAAGGAATTGTTCCCTACAGCCTTGGTGATGGTGTACGACCCATATAGGAGCAGGTGAATCTTGTGGTGGGGTCTAGTGAGGCACTCCTTCTGCAAATGTAGCCACACTTTTTCGCCCACCTGGAAGTTGTGTGGCACCTGATGTTGATCATGTCGTTTCTTGTACTTAGCATTAGCTCTGTCCAATATTTCATGAACCTGTTGGCGGATGTGTTGAATGCGCTCGATGAAGTTGTTTGCTTTGTCAGCTTTAGACTGGACATGAGCCGAATTGGCTTGAGTAGTTGCAAATGGTATGGCGACGTCAATGGGACATAATGGCTGGAATCCCAAGCCCACCTAAAAGAGGCTATGGCCGGTTGAGTTGTGGAGAGCCCGATTATAAATGTATTATAGATAGGGAAGGCTCTCATCCCATGTGCGTGGATGCTTTGAATTGTACATGCGCAGAATGTGTACAATCATCCTGTTGACGACGTATGTCTGGCCATCAGTTTGGGGATGGAAAGTTGTGGACTTAGTGAGCTTGGTGTCCAACATTGACCAAAGGCTGGACCAAAATGTGCTGAGGAACCTGCTGTCACGATCTGATATGATAGACTATGGGATCCCAAAGTGCACCCACACTCGTTCAAAGAATATTTTAGCAGTGGCTTCTGCTGTGATATTCTTCTTACAGGCCGCCATAATGGCCATATTTGAGAATCTGTCGACGACCACGAAAACATAGTTATTTCCATGTTTAGTAGAAGGAAGGCCTGACATGTAATCCATGGAAATGGATTCCCAAGGTTGACTAGGGGTAGGTAGTGGAGTATAGAGCCCTTGCTTCTTGATGGTCGGTTTGGCAATGGCACAAGCAGTGCAGGATCTAATGTACTTCCTGACATCCTGTCGAAGGTTCGGCCAATAGAAATACTTATGTAGTACTGCCACTGTTTTCTCGACCCCAAAATGCCCAGCGACTCGACTGTAGTGCGCTTCCCATATCATCTTGGCACGCTCGCTTGAAGGAACACAAAGGTGTCCCAGGTGAAATAGTAGTGCATCTTGGAGGTGAAAATTTGGAACTTGCATACCCCCCAAGAGTGCCTTGTATGTGCAGCTGAATTCTGGATCGCCCTTGTAGAGAAGCGACCAATCAGAAGTCTCATTCCCACAAGAGTTGAGAACGGTGGATATGGCCATGATCCGTGGTCGGCTGAGTTATTTTGCAACATTATTGGTGCTATCCTTCTTATACTTGATGTTCAAATGAAATTGTTGCAGATATGTGGACCACTTCTAATGGCGATCGTTCTGCAACTTCCCTTATGTCTGTATGAACTGTAGGGGTTGGTGGTCTGTGTGAATGATTGTCTCCTTCCCCAAAATTTAATGCTTCCATTTTTTACAAGCCTACACAATGGAATACATTCCTTTGTCATAAGTGGGGTACTTTCGAACTGTGTCCGACAATATCTCACTGTGATATGCCACTGGATGCCCCTGTTGAGTAAGAACTGACCCAATAGCATAGTCAGAGGCATCTATCTCGATCTCAAATGGTTGTTGCAAGTCTGGTAATGTGAGCACTGGGGCAAAACAAAGGCGATGTTTAAATTCTACGAACGCCTTTTGTTGAGATTCTTACCAACAGAATTTTTCTTTCGCTCCTCCCTTGGTGACTTGAATCAAGGGCCCAGTGATATGAGAGAATACCAACACGAACCTACGGTAGAAATTAGCAAGACCCAAAAATCTGCGAAGCTCTGTTAGGGTGGTTGGGGCTGGCCAATACCGAATGACTTGGATCTTGGCTGGATCCACATGCACCCCCCTTTCATCAATAATGTATCCCAGATATTGAACTTGGGTCATGCCAAAATTTCACTTCTCCAAATTGGCACACAACTTGTGTTGCCGCAGTGTTTGGAGGACTTATCGGATGTGGTGGAGGTGCTCTTCCCAAGTCTGGCTAAAGATCAGAATTCCATCCAAGTATACCACTACAAATGAGTTGGTGAATGGACACAAGATGTCATCCATAAACCTCATGAAGGTTGCGGGAGCATTTTTCAATCCGAAAGGCATGACGAGCCATTCGAAAAGGCCCTCCTTGGCTTTGAAGGCGGTCTTCCACACATCAGAGGGTTTGATTGGTACCTGGTGATACCCAGATTTCAAGTCGATCTTGCTAAAATATTTTTCCCCTTTGAGTTGGTCTAGAAGGTCATCAATCTGTGAGATAGGGTACCTATTCCGGACAGTGATCTTGTTCAGTGCCCGATAATAAATACAGAGTCTCCAATTCCCATCCTTCTTCTGTACCAACATGATCAGGCTCCCACAGGGTGATGAACTTGGCCGGATGTGACCTTTCTGTAGCAACTCCTAAATCTGCCTCTTGATTTCATCATTCTCCAGAACAAAGCACCTATAGATCGGTCCACTGGGTAGCAGCGCACCTGGGGTCAGGTCAATTGGGTTCTTGACCTGACAATGTAGAGGCACCCCTGTGGGTGAGGTGAAGATGTCCCCGTACTCCTCCACAACCTTATCCATTTGTTGTTGTCGCATAAAGGAGCCATGTCTGGAGGTCATGTCCACAGTCTTCTTCTTTCCTTGGGGGAAGATCATTAGAAAAACAAATTTCCTGGTTTGGGAAATGAGATTACTGCATTGTTTTGCAGTAACCAAAGAGATAGTGGGAGGCAGTGGTACCTATGGTATCTTGTACAATTTATTTCCCAAAGTAACAATAACAGCGTGAGGCCGGGACTCATACACAACATGTTGCTTCCACAAGTATGGTTGGCCTAATAATACATCAGAAACATCAATAGGAGCAATGTCACACAATACCTCATCCATGAAGGGCTTGATGCTATAGGGAAGGCGAAACTGCTGGCTGACGTGAAAATCCCGTCCTTGGTGAAGCCACCCGATGGTGTATGGTTGTGGGTGCATTGTGGTCGGAAAGCCCAACCGCTTCACATCTGCTTAAATGAGGTTCTTTTGGGTCCCATTGTCGACAATGAACCGTAGCGGGGAACCCTTTACCCACATCCGAGAGTGGAAGAGACACTCTGCCTCCTCTGGATCTTCTGGTTCCTCCTTCTGGATCTTCGTAGTGGCAATAGTGGCGTTGGGCTCTGCATTAATAATCTGCTTCCCTTTGTCATTCACCTTGTCAGGTTCTGATTCAGATTCGGAGCATGCATCTAATTCAGAAGCCCTCATCTTGGCCACCAGCGACTGCTTGGCCCGACACTCACTTGTGTTGTGAGTGGAGCTCTTATGGAACTCACACCACTTTCCCGTGTCCTTCTTTGGCTTCACGGTGTTGTTCTTTTCTTGTGTCTTTGGCAGGTTTTCTTGGGCCGCCATGCCTTGGATTTTTCCTTTGTTCTGCGGTTTGGGGGTACCTTTCCCTTGCTTTTGATTCACAGATCCAAAGTCTCACTTATTCTGTTTGAATTTTTGTTCAATCTTGGCAGCATACCGGTATGTCATACCAAGAGAGGAGATGTCGAGGAGCTCCATTTCCTTCTGAATGTATCTATGCAGACAATCGTGATACTTTAGCACCAAATGTTTCTCTGAATCTTTGATACCCAACTTTGTGCGCAGGGTATGGAACAAATTCGTTAGCTCATGCACATCTTGATCCCTTTGTTGTTGCAACGTGGTCCATTGTATGTACTTGTCCTCATAGCTCCCCACGGGATAGTATTGTTCCTTGATGGCATCTCGGAAATAATTCCAAGTGGGTACATTTGAGAACATAGAGGGTTCTGTCTCGTCCTTTTTCTCACAGTAGGTTTCCCACCAGTCCTTGACATGGGAGGTAGCTTTGAAGAGTGCAAAAATAATCTTCTCCCGGTCGGAAAAGTGATGAACTGAGAAATATCCTTCTAATATATTCAACCATCTATCTACGGCATCTGCATCTATTTGACCCTCAAATATGGGAATGTCAAAGTTTACTTGTACCTTAAAGGGATTCGCGCCTCCAGAGTGGCTTCTGGATGCAGATGCGCCGTCGGTGGGCAGTCGTTGAACGATCTGGGAAAATTTATCCATCATTGTGTTCCTTTTTTTTTCAAGGGCCTCCTCGAGCAATATTTTGATAGGATCTCCTGCTCCCTCATCTTTCTTTTCGTCCCCCATGGGCATCCATCAGGGTTTGTGAGGCTGATCTTGCAAAGTTTCCACCAGATCGAGCCCTAACTCCTTATACCTAGACCTCGTTGCGGTCATGCAAAGAAGGATCGAGAAAAAGCAGACCGCTCTGATACCACTGATCTATATTTATGCAAGAACACAACAGAATACAAAAATAACCATAAACATAGAAATACAGTGGAAATAAGGCTTCATTTCATTGATATCAAATCACAGAAATATGGTTACAAACATGATGGAAATAAAATAGCTAGGGTGTTGGTAGCGAATCTCTGAGAAGATATGTGGTGACTACAAACCTCTGAACTATGTTACAATGAGGCTTGAGGGCCTATTTATTATGGAGAAACAATGGAGAAGTCTAAACGTCCAAAAACCTAACCCTAGGAGATGAAGCGCCAAAACTATGGGCCCCGTTTGGGTAAATTGGTGTTTCAATTTCCCAGGGACGTAACTTTGGCATGCTATCTCCATTTGGGGCTTCAAAATGGCTCCGGAAGTTCAGGACCCAAAAAAATGCTAAAAATAGTAAGTTGTGAAAAAAACTGAAAGAGACAATGGTGGGACCCCAAGTGGAATAGGCGGGTGGCCACCAATATCCACGTGGATCACACCATACCACCATTCATTTGCACCTATTGATTGATGGGCCAGCCTAGAAAATAGTACACCCCTTAAGGTTAGAAGCGACTAATATGGCCCTAAGATAGCCATCCCATATCTAAACATGTTTACAAAACCTAATTTAGAAACACATTTGAATATGATGCTTGTGTGAAATACTCTTGTGCTTTTTACATTAAACTTTGGTCCACTGTGACACTTTAAAGGTTTCTTTACCTATGATGATGATATCGCATTATTTTGAGAGTATGTTTCAAATATATTCTCAGAGATACAACATTTATCCCTTAAGTGATTTGATTTATACTTCTCCAACACACGACATAGAACATCTAACCCCACTTAATGAGACCTGAGGGCACTATAGCCAGGATTCTGAACACTCATAAAAGAGCATTGACCTTGGGATTGATCTAACATAGATGATGAAACTATCCTCTCCCTCCAAAGCCTACTCACTACCCAAAGAATCTAGGAAATTTCTAAAAATGATGATGTACCCCACAGACCATAGGGCTCTCCCCCTTGAAGGTTGGCCTTGCACCTTTTTTATGAAAATTTCCTATTCTCGAACTAGTTCGAAGGTGTCAATGATTTGATATTCCTTCGAAAGGGATGGTATACATTCCTTGATTATGACATCATTCCCTAGCCTTGTGACGCTACCCTCATGAGGGATAAAGTGATGATGTATGCTTTTCTCATGGAAATATCTTAATCTAGATGGTTTTTCTTGACCATTGGATACCTTGTTGAAGAGGAGACAACTTTAAGTGAGGAGCACTCACACAACTCATCTTTGGATCTTTTTTATCGAGATATTCACTCTTGGATGATGACATCACCCTTAGAGGCCTTTTACTCACATTTGTGGGGTAAAAAAATGTTAATTGTTATGTTTTTTTATTGAGAGAGCTATCTTTTAGGGGAACTTGTGACCTAATTAATTTGTAAACACTTAAAATATTGATTTAGGGCTTTTAATGTAAATATTACCCCAAATCCACTTAGTTACCATCATTTAAATAGAGGGGAGATGACTTGGAGAGGACCATAGTCATAGACACTCATTATTTCTCTTGTGAAAGAGTGCACACTACCTCTCATCTATTAGACGCAATGGATCGCTAAAGTATAGTTAATTATCTTAGGGAGGATAAAATTGCATAAGGATTTTCTTTTGGATTGATAAAGTGATTCCAATGGTGAATTATGATATTTTATTATATATTCTTCCATTTTTCAATGTTGTAGGATTTTGATTTCTAGGAATTTTTTATGATATGTTGATGATTTTATGGTTCTAACATCACCTTTGCAAGGTTTGTCACATAGTACCCATCAAGGAAAATTAGAATGGCATTCCTTGACCTTAAATCTTCTACTTATTGAAAATCACTAGGGTTTGATTGAGAGTTTTATCTGTCTAACTCATTCCATCAAGTTCCTTCGCCTTTGACCTCGCCTTCTATCGACTTAATATACCAAATATTAATATGGCACTAGTCATTATTGTTAATTTTCAGATTGTTCTATGTTGTATCAATTACTTTAGCCCAAATTATTTTTTCATTAATAATGCATCCAAATATTAGCAGTGTAAATAACCATAAACTATAAATGAGGATAGAAAAATGCATGCAGTGACAAAGAATACAATAACACAACCATAATATAGAACAGATTGGTCCAAGACTAGGAAAAAACCCCACTGTGGGGGAAACCCTTTCAAATCTTCTTCTTTAGCAGAGATTGTCATAAAAAAATTTTAGCAGGGAGTACAATGAGCCCAATACATATATGTAGTGGAAAAAAATAGATATGATCTACAAATATGCAGATCTACAATATCAAAAGCACAAATCTGATGTATCACAAAAACCAAGTGATCCCAGCTACCAAGCCCTAGATCTGAATTTAGGATGTTATCAAAGATTGTTCTGAAGAGATTGCGACTGAGTGACATATGAATGAATACATTTCACAAGCAACTGATTGTGATGCAATCCAGATCTTCCCATCAAATCCCTTAGTTGTGACCTTAACACTCTCATCCTGCGGCTGAAGCCTCACGACATGGATGCTTTGTGCTCGTGGATGAGGTCTAGATCATCCCGATATGACTCAGAAACCCTGGCCGTGCCCTAAACACGGCCTGCCCATGGCTATACCATCCTAGATGTGACCATAACACAATATTCTCGTGGCTCTGGCCCAAAAATTGAATAACTATGTCCGCGGCCCTGGCTTAGAAGACCCAGATCAGAGCGAGCCTCTCATCTGAGATCCTGAACCCTTTCTCGAGCTTCTCTTGATGAACCTGTGCGAGCCAAAACAAAAAATACGACCCAAAGAAAGAACTGCATGAATGAAAATGTCATGAGAGAATGTACGCGAGAATGATCTTGGGGTTGCTTCTATTTATAACTTTGTGAGGGACCGCTTGGGGCTTTGACTGAATCCAAATGTGTTGAGGCTGACCCATAAAAATAATAAAATAATTCATAACTTAACTTATGCTTAACCGATTGGGGCGATCTATAGGTCAATTTTTTTCCTCTCGAAAAGAGGAATCTAATGAAATTATAATCTTAACCATCTCAACTATCCAAAGTGGAATTTGACTCTAGTTGCAAAAATTAACACTTGTGTGTCAATCCTCTAAAAATTTTATCCTTTCTTGTTTTTTCATGGTGAAATAGGGTTATATTACAACAAAATATCTATTAAATAGCATAAAATGCCTTAAATTCCATATTATGATGGTTAGGGTTTTCATCTATTCATTTGAAAAACGAAAAGCATCATTTTTATGCATTTTTTAGCGACAAATCTAGGGTTGACATCAAGGGTTTCCTAATTTTTCTATGCATTTTCAATCACTAAAATTTTATTTAATCTTTCTCTTGCTTACCTATTCAATAGCCCTTGATGTTTTATTATTTATTATAAATTATAGGCTATTTTTATTATTGTTATCATAAATTTTGCATGTTGTAAATGGACTTCATTTGAAACCCTATTTTATAAAAACAATATCTTGTTTCAAGGTAGCATGTGTTTGCAATCCATTTCAACATATCTAGGACTTATCTCGGCCCTATACACTTGGCCATGGGTTTTTTGAACTGACTACCTTATCTTAACCTGGAGCATGCCTTTATTGAATACTATCCTAGGATGTTTATTTTATAGTGTCCTTATAAGGTTTTTAGCTTAGGAATACTTGGTCTATTTAATCTCTTAAACCTCTTGGGTAAGTTTCCCTTGTGGGAATAATATTCATCCATAAAACAAAAGGAAAAAAGCCACTAGAGTTGCAATGGTGGCCACTCTCATTGTCGCCCATAACCTAGAGAATCTAGTCAGGCTTTGCACTTGGTTAATAGAAGTAGACTAACACTTTTGGAATCGTGTCAAAGACGAGTTGAGTCCCCATGATTTGAAATATATGATTAAAATTTTTGTAATGAGCTCATCCCAAGTCGAAGGTTAAAATTTGTCACTTGAAAACTCCATTGGAAGAAGGAAGTTCTAGCTCTTCATTAATCTCTATTTTTTTTTCTTTTGCGGTGAATAAAGTATCTTTTAGGGCATTTAAATCCACCCTAGAAGCTCCAGAATTTTGGGTTATTAATATTTCATGGGATATGAAATGGCTCTTTTGGATTTTCATGAGATGTAGTCTGATTTATATGTTCAAGATATTCCTGGATATTCAAACAATCTTCCCTGGGATTGTTATAAAATTTGTCATGAATTTGGTGATGATCCTTCTTTAGCTATTGATCATGTGGTAAGATTCCTAAAATATGATTTAGAAAATAATGTGATTCACGAAGATACATTTTATGACATTGTTTGTTAATGCTTTTGAAGGAAATCAAAGGAAGTGGGTTAAGTAATTTAGTTATCCAAGAGGCATATCTTCTAATAGAATATTTTATGAATAATTTCTCAAGCTTTGGGGACCAAGATCTCAAATTGATGAATATAACCTTCAATACTTGACCAAGCCCCTGGACAAGGAAAATCTCATAGATCTTTCATAAGACATGGAATGGGAAGACACAGGAGAAGAATATTACCAAAAGCAAGAAGAATAATTCATTCTTAATCATCTAGAAGAGCATATTGAAGAAGATCCTAAGGAATATCATGTTCATGACAAG
Source organism: Pinus albicaulis (assembly GCA_034641835.2). Taxonomy (NCBI): domain Eukaryota; kingdom Viridiplantae; phylum Streptophyta; class Pinopsida; order Pinales; family Pinaceae; genus Pinus; species Pinus albicaulis. The sequence goes on from CM076577.1 coordinate 212,082,243, forward strand.
GATTTTATTATTGAATATTATGTTTATGAAGACGATATTAATGAAGATCATGATCTTGATGAATATTTTAATATTGATGAATAGGTTCCTATTAAAGATGATGCATTTTCCCAAAAATATGAGGCAAGCTCTATCCGGTCCAATGATTTCGAGTTTAATGATGCATCTTCTTGAAGCCTGGAAAAGGAAGATCCTATTAAGCCTTCAAAACTTGAAAATATCATTAGTTATTTTCTACATGGAAAAGGGGAAATGGGATAGGATTTGTTATCATTTTGATAGAGATCCAATTTAGGATATTGATAATGATCATGTATAATATTTCCTTTGGGACAACCATGCTTCACAAGGATATGTTGGGAGGATGCTTATGATCTCTTCCAACTATACATATCTAGTGGTGATTAGGGTTTTGAGAATCATAAAGAGGACATGATCATAGAACTGTTTGAGCCATCTTCTAATGTTGATCTTTAGTCATCCCCATGTTTATATTCAAGTGATTATCAATATGATTTGGTGTACCCTTTTGAATCTGATATTTGTGAAGTGCAATAAGTTTTTCAAAATAGGATCCTTGAGAAATTTCTTCATTTGTACCATCCACTTGTCCCTAGGGACACACTTAAGAGTTGTATGTTTGGTGTTGAAATGACTAGGGGACAAAAATGTGTTCAATTCATAATTTTATGTGCAATTTTTAAAATGAAGGGAAATATGCAACAAGCCTTGGAATTTGAGCGAAAATTTTCTTTCAACTTTTTCCTTCCTTTTTCATCCTTGTTATGTTAAGAAAAAATTACACCTTTTTGTAGATCTATAATGAACCCTTATTGGCATTTTCAGGATGATCTCGAGGAAATTCGTATTAATCACCTTCCTAACTTGCTTGGGTTGCATCGTGAGAACCATACTTGTAATAAGGATGCACCATTATTGTGTTATTTCAAGCCTTTTTCATCCCATCCTTATGGCTTTGATCCTATGCTTGAGAACTATGAGATGTTGATCTATAATTATGATATTTCCTTGTTTTATCTCATGATTAAGCATAAGGGTAGATTGTTTGATTTTCATATTCATAATATGTTGGCTTCATTGGTTATATGATTATAATTGTCCCTCACTTATAGAATTTTAGAGTAGATAGGAGTAGGAAATTGTGCATTACATCCTCAATTGTGCATCCTTCTTTGTTGTCTTCATCCTAATTTTCTTGCATAATTAAAAAAAACAAAATCGTGTTCCATACTTTAGTTAAACTTTATATTTTCTTATATTTTAAGGGTGACAATAAACACCCTACTCACTTGTTATCAACTAGTTTTTCTTAAGTGATACAAGTAGTAGGTCTATGAGCACCAGGAATTGATGGTATTCTCATGCACTATTAATTCAACCACATGGAGAGTGCACTCCACAATGAACACGTCCCTGAGGTAGATATAGATTTTACCCACCAAATTGGGTGACCACTAGGAGAAAAATATTCTCCAATTTTGTTCAAATTGCTAGCCAATGAACCTATATGACCTATGGATACATAGCCTCAAGCACCCTCCATATGTGCTCTAGTTAGTGTGTTGTGGCATCTAGCATACTTTTCAGATGAAGGTGGATCATACATCATAAGGTACATTAACCATGTTTGTAATAAAAAGTGTTTTAATTTAATGTTTAAGAACATATTAGTATGAATCTCATGGGGATTTGAATGATTTATTTCTTCTGTTTGTATCCTTGTTCCCATGCTTCACCTTGGTGGCTATCCTCTTCCCCTAATCTAGTGTGATCTTATTTGATGCCTTTCTTTCCATTATCTAGGAGGGGCATAAATAGGATGCACTAATTAATTCTGTGTGCCCATGGTAATCCATACTTGTCACTTTCCATCTCTTCCTAATTTCATGTCCCTATCTTCAAGTTGATTTTTATCTATCAAAAGTATTGGTTCCTTATTTTCATCATTCCTGAGTAGGGGCCCAAAAACTTTTCCCTAAGAGATTAATGCAACAGAATAAAACAAAAAGCATGATAAATAATTATAAAATGCAAAATATTGGATACGATAAGATTAGGTGTGTGGACAAAAGCCTAGCTTGAGCTCTACCCCCTCATTAGTCATCACACAATTCTTGGCAAATGTTATTGAAAATAAAAATAAAATGAATTTTCAATAGGAGAATTTTGAGGTCTAAAATGGGCATCCCAAGGAAATAATAAAATAATAGCTAAACCAATAAAATAATATTTATGAATTTGCAATTCACTTTTTGCACCAGAATCCATGTAAACATAGTTAAATTAAATTCAAAATTTGTATCAAAATAAAATTAATAAAAAAAATTGTATTGATGTGACTATAAATAAGAATGAGTTTTTCAAGAAAAGATCATTATCATTGAAAAACTAATGCATTTGTCCTTTGCACTTAAATAACTTAAAATAAAATATAAATATAAATTCACAAATTATTAATTATATAATATGAAATGACAATAATAATATTTTATTCAAAAAGTGTGAAATGACATTTATTATAAGTACTTTACTTTATGACTTTAAAAGTACTTAGAGCACTACCATGGTTAACCATGAGATTTTATCCACCATTGAGAATGTTCCAAGTAAGTACCTTTAACTCAAGCAATGCCACCTCAACCATTAGGGATGATGTCATTCCCTAAAATGTGATTGGTTATCATAAAGTGAATTTTGATTGTACATTTTCCTTAGGAGGCCCATTTTAGACCTCAAAATTCCCCTAATTTGAATATCTAAACCCAGATGAGCGATACATTTTTCATTTTCAATGGGTAATAAGTGCATAATCAAAGCTTCTAACCCAAGATATGAAAGAAAAATAAAATCAGTATAGAAAAATATGCACAAGATGAGTGGGAAAAATAGGTCAGGAAAATGGCTAACTCAACTCCCATGATTGCTTCTTCTTCTCATTATAATGCTCAATAATGATGGTACTCCATATAAAAAAAAACCAATGATGGCATCTTCCATGGAGTAAACCCCCACCATCCCATAATTCACTTGCACCTATCGATTGATGGGTTAGTTGAGGACTTGTTCCTCCCCTTGAGGTTGGAAGCAGCTAATAGGGTCTTAAGATAGATATCCCATATCTAACATGGTAATTTGTATACAAACCCTAAGTTATAAATAAATTTGAGATGATGCTTATTTGAAGTATTTTTGTGCATTTTGCTTTAAATATGGTCAAGTGTGATAATTTTATGGTTTCTTTACCTATGATTATGATCTCACTTGATTTTGAGAGTATGTTTCAAATGTATTATCCGAGGTGCAACAAATATCACTTAAGGTAATTGATTAAGACTTATCCAAAACAAAATAGAGGATGTTCGACCCCACAACATGACACCTCTATTTGAAATATTGAGAGGGGATTGAATATATATTTCACTTCAATTAGTTAATTTTTAATCTTCACGGCATAATTAACATTAACATTAGATCAAAACATAAATCAACAACACCATTCAACAATGCACAATATCAAAGACATTAGACACAATATTTTTAGGTGGAAACCCTTATGGGATAAAAACCACTGAACACTTCTTAATATATGTATTTTCAAGGTTACATCATTGGGAATCTCCAACTTAAAAATTTATCAACTCCAACTGAAAGGATTCTCCAGCACCCTATTTTACCAAATCCAATAGAAGGACACTCCAACACCCTGGTTTACCAACTCCAACTGGAAGGATGATCAAACAACCTACACAGGCTCCAACCTTCCTAGAACCGCACTTCCACCTTGAAGAGTTATCGGGATTCAACCTGAAGTACTTGCACCACCCTACCACCCTGCTGAGAAAAAAAAGCTCCAAAATTTTGGCCTAAACTCAAATTTCGAAGAATATTTTGACTTTTCATGTTGTCGTCACAAGTATTAAGAGTAATAACATGTGTTTTATCTAGGTGTTCTTGCCCTATTTAGAATAAAATCAAAGTGTCATCTTTTAGCATGGGAAGCGTCGCACATCACACATGTAGTTTTGGTTTGTTTCAAAGGGTAACCTTAGCGTTAATGAGTCATTGTTACCATATAGACATTTATCACACTCATTCCAAAATTTCACACAAGTGTTGTCACTGTCTTCACAAAGTGTACCTTTAGTGTCGCACTTGGGATCAACCATCACAATGTTGACGCATTGGAGGAAGTATGTTGTTCATATGTTCTTAGTGATAAATGTCACGTTGTCAATTATTGTAAGTGTGCAATCATACTTACGTTTTATCATTGTTCACTTTGGTTTCACCATTCCACACTTAGCCAAGGCTGAAAAAGTTCACACCCAAGAAAATTGGCCTCACTCAATCTTCCTGAATTACGCATTGCGTAGTCTTAGTCCTCAAGCTTTAACCTTGCCTCTTGGCACTGCGCAATGTGTAGTCACTTCCTTCCAGAACTGTGAACTACATAGTCTCAGTTCTCAACCTCAACCCTTAATCTCCAAAACTGTGCAACCCCTACCTCCAGTCATCCTCCTCTACACACTACGCAGTCTTAAGCATCAAGCCTCAACCTTGACCTCTTGAACTACACAACTGCACAATTCCTTGCCTTATGTTCCTCTAGAAATACGCAGTGGGAAACTTCAAGCCTCAAGCCTTAAGCTTGAACTCTTGAGCCCCCCAACTGCACATATGTCTAGCACTCTCTTTCCTGAACTACACATTGCACAATATCAAGGCTCAATCCTTAGCCCCTGACCTCCTGAGTTGCGCAACTGCGCAATTTCTGAGCTTGTCACCCGATTCGAGTTGTTTTTTTTCCACGATCTTGGTGTCTGGAATAGAATCCTAAATATTTGATGCTACCAAACCAAGAATCACAACGATACTAATTTTAATAGAAAAATATAAACAACAATAAATCACACATGCATAAAATATAGAAAAAAGTTTACAAATTTGCACAATAACCCAACTTCGTTATATTAATCCAACTAATATAATACAATAGTCTAGGGCTCCCATACCAGGGATAATGGCCCTCATACATCCACTGATACAAGATAGAAAACTGGGGCTTGGTTTCAGTCCATCGACAACCAATCTACCCATGCAATATACTATGACCAACTAGAAGATGTAGCATGCTCTCTTATCTCCTCTCGGTCGTACCCTGTACATTCTCGGTCCTTCGGCTCCCAATCTGAAACAACTCCTCTATCAATGATCCATGTCCATCTAGCCACTGAATCTCGATTATCTAATGTTCTCCCTAGTTGTGCCTTATTCTATCAAGGGAACAATAGATTGAGAATCTTGTTGGATTGTTCACAACTCCATTTGTGAACAACTCATAACTCCATTTGTGAACAACTCACAACTACCCACTATTGCTACTCAGGGACTTCAGCCCACTATGGTATTCCTGCGCTACTCCAATGAAGACCAACATAGGGCACAGAGGGTTGCCACCTATCACTGCAATATTTCCATCTCCAAAAATAAACACGGGCTAGGAGGACTTCCCATCATATGCTATAGAATTCCTTCTCCACACACAAGTCTAGGGATTTTCAAACTGCTCCTGGTTGATCAGACCCTTGAGCTCAAAAACCGCCACTCTAGCAACCACTTAGGTCTACGAAGATGGTGTGCATCGGGCTCCAATCTTGGACACTATCACGTTATCCTCCAACATACCATGAATGCCCAATCCACCTCCACAATTGGTCTACTCTCATGCTTCCCTCCAACATACCACGAGTAAAACATGTATCTGCCTCTTGCTAGGGAATCCTCACACCTAGGAAATCCTCGTCTTGGCTACCAAAAAACTCCATCAAATAGTCCTCCCCTAGGACAACCATCCACCTAGCATCCTATAATCACCAAGAGATCATTTGAAACTCCATGATGCTTCTCTCTTGCCTAGGATTATGTGCACACTGTTGTAGCTTCCTATCACTGGCTAGGGCACCCAATATCCCTCCAAAGTCTACTACAATAGTCCTCAAATCGATGTGTGTCCTCTCCCACTAGGCTTCCCTTACTCACTATCCTTTCTAGGCCCCTCAAACACTATTTTTTCCCTTGTAATAACCACACAAGGTACTCTATAGGTGGTTTTCCATGACAACAATAAAAACTGCCCTAAAAAAACTAGGAAGGAGACTATGTTTGGGTTGCAACCTATCCTTGATGAATTTGGCTAGGAGAGAGGGGATTGACTAGCCCTCTCGGCCCTTCTACAAATCCTCCAACAATGTTTTACCTACAACACTTCTCTACAGACCTAAACAAAGAAAATGTACTAATCAAAACATTCACAGAAACATACCCAACCTTACCTTTGAACTACAACCTGATATGGAAAGAAATATGCCTCAAAAATTACCATAAATCTATCCAAGACACATCCTCTCTTCATCTAGAAGGATGTGTCATACCTGCGGCCTATCTACCAAGAATCTCACACCCAATCACAAATAAAACCCTCTCAAATTCATGCTCCTGGACTTATTTTCTTCTTGCCTCAGATTCACTTCCTTTTTCAAATCTATTTTGATGGATTAGTGCACTTAGGATGTGTCTAAATGCCTCACACTTGACCTATATTTATAGGAATAAAGTGCCTCTAGCTAATTTTTTTTGGGCACCACTTTGACCTCAATCCGACTTTTCCAACAAGATAAATTTACCCATCATATCTTCAAAAATTCGTCTCTTCAACCACAATTTGGAATCGAATGATTTTCGATGCGTCAGATTCGTCTCGATGTGCACTATCATCCTCATCCATCACATATTGAAATATATCCATGCTTTTGGCACAAACATCGATGGGTGAAAAACCCCAAGCTTGGGTTTCAAGTCCACAAGGCCACTTTTGGAGCTCCTTCCTCTAAACCATCGATACTCAAGGCTTGGAGTACCTCCCAAGCTACAAAAATCAAAATTCCCTATTAGTGAGGGAGGTATTACCAAGACTAGGAAGTAACCATCATCACCCGATGACACTAGACCATCTGGTGTCCATCACTGCAACATACCCTGTAGAATGAACCTAACAATCTTAGTATTTCCTCTTCCTCATCACATCTTAACCTGAAGATCTGAAACCTCCATAGGGTTTCTCCCTCTGAGGCTGAATCCCTCTAAGCCTACACGATCACTACTGGCTCAGTCCTGCGAGCACTAATCCTCTTGGATCAAATACCACTCGTGAAAATCCCTCCAATATTGGATATGCAGCATCATGATCTGATGAAGACTCTATCCTACCAACTTGTAGTCCATCATATTAAGCCATCTTGATCAAACTAATCTCATCCATGCCAAAGTAGTCCTCGAGTTGTCCCAATCTCCATGAAAAGACATAGGAAGTCCATGATCTACAAACCGCCACACAACATACTTCACCACTGATCTGCCATAACTCCCAACTCATCTCACTATGTAGTCTATTGAGACCACATCTCCATTTCTTCAATTGAACCATCTGGTCCATGATATAGAGACCCACAACTCCCTTTGACTTGCTTCACTATGCACACTCTAATTCATTTTCCCTCAAAGTATCTCATATATGCTTTGATACCATGTTGTTTTTCCACAATCTTGGTGTCTGGGATAGAATCTTAAATATTTGATTCTACCAAACCAAGAATCACATCCATACTACTTTTCACAGTGGAATATAAACAACAGTAAATAACACATGCATAAAATGTAGACAACTTTTTACTATTTTGTATAATAAACCAACTTTCATTATATTAATCCAACTGATATAATACAATAGTCAAATGCTCCCATACTGGGGATAATGGCCCTCATACATCCACTGATACAAGATAAAAAATTGGGGCTTGGTGTCAGTCTATCGACAACTAATACAAGATACTATGACCATCTGGCTGATGTAGTGTTCTTTCTCAGCTCCTCTCGGTTATACCTTGTACCTACCCAGTCCTTCAGCTCTTGATATACAACACTATCTCTATCAATGATCCAAGTACATTTGGTCACTGAATCTCAGCTATCCAATTTTCTCACTAGTTGTTCTTTAGTCCATCAAGGGCACAACACATCGAGACTCTTGTTGAATTGTTCACAACTCCGATTGTGAACAATTCACAACTTCCCACTGCTGCTACTCAGCTACTTAGGGACTTCATCCCACTATGGTATTCTTACGTTGCGCCAATGAATACCAACATAGGGCATGGATTTATTCGACTTATCACTGCAAGATTTCCATCTCCCACAACGAACACGGGCTAGGAGGATTTTCCATCATCTATTGTAGAATTCCTTCTCCACACACAAGTATAGGGCTTCTCAAACTTCTCTTGGTTGATCAGAGCCTTGAGCTCAACAATTGAAACTCTAGCAACCACCTATTTCCATGAATATGGTGCACACCAAGCTCCAATCATATCTTGAAAAATTCATATCTCTTCAACCACAACTCATAATCGAATGATTTTTTATCAGCCGGATTCGTCTCGATGTGCACTATCATCCTCATCCATCACATGCCAAAATATCTCCATGGTTGTGTCCCAAACACTGATGGGTAAAAAAACTCAATCTTGGGTTTCAAGCCCACAAGCCCACTTGTGGAGCTCCTTCCTCCAAATCCTCAATCCTCAAGGCTTTGGAGTACCTCCCAAGCTAAAAAAATTAACACCATCTCAGTCAATGGTTATTGTGAAACATGTTAGACTAGGGGTTTATCGGACTGATGTCGTCTTCTCATGAGTGGATTTTTGTTGCAGGTATTCTATCATGTCATGACAGGGTGATGATGAAGGAGATGAAGAAGGAGACCTTGCTAGAAGACACCTTTTAAGCTGCGAAAACAATTTGATCAATTAAGAAAGACAAAGGGACCCCAGATTGAAACAATAATGGAGATCAAGATTACATTGAACAGGAAGAAAATAGAGGAGGAAGAAGAAGAACTGTTCCAACTTTCAAGAAGAGACAAATAAAGAAACAACAAAGAGCGGATTGACATTTCCATGCCACCATTCAATCATTTTCATCAGTGTCATGTCACATCTGTTGAACCCTTAGTTAAACTGAGAGGGGGGGGGGGGGGTGAATCAGTTTAACACATTCATGGACTTTTAAAACTTTTTCATTAACACTTGTTTACACCTTCATTTCATGTTTAACTTAACTTGTGAGTAATCTTAGAATGTCAGCAACAAGCATTAATATAATGTAACAGTAGACTTATTATGAGAGTAGCAAGTATTAAGCAGATGATATAAATAAGATTAACACATAAACATCATGCACAGAGACACCAGATATAAGTGGAAACCCATAAAGGGATAAAACCACATCTTATTATTGTTGTGATGCAAAGGCAAGCTCCAACTCCCTCTCACCACTGATTTTCTGTAGGCACCAACCTACAGGAAGCTCCTACCTCACTTCTGCAAGCTACAACTTGCAAGGAAGCTCCAACTCCCATTAATTTTCTGCAGGCACCAACCTACAAGAGGCTCCAATCTCAGTCAGCTACAACTGACATCTATCAAGCTACAACTTGATAGGGAAGCTCCAACTTCCTTACTCTTTCAAAAGAGAAACTCTTGCTGATTTACCTTGGATATCAACTCTGTTCTGGTCCATCTGCTCTGTTGTTCATCTGTTCTCATATCTGCCCTGTATCATCTCTGCATCTTCTCAGATTCTCTATCAACTTCTTCTTCTTCTCTGCTCAGCTCCTCCTCCTTCTCTGCTCAGCTCCTCTTTCTTCTCTGCCTCACTGCTTCATTTCTGCATTCTCTTCACTCACTCTCTAACCCTTTTGTGCATATCAATGTGATATTATATATAGAGTTCATCACATGACTTTTTACATTCCTCAGGGAATTTGAAGTGAATAGTCCTGAATTTTTGCCTTTGCCTTCTCATTTCTTTTACCCGCTCATTCAGAAAAATATAACAATATGCATTAATTTCAATATTACAGTGGGAGTTTTGTTTTCCTACTGGAGACTTGCCAATGCATCACAAACAATAAAAAATTAATTACAACATTTACATTCACATTTTCAGTTACACACTTCAATTTCACTCAACTCCTTTTCTGGATTTTGACTTTACTGGATTTGTCTTTTCTGTTGTTGTTAAGTGATTGTTCTGTATACTTTGATTCACCTCTGTGTCTATTCATCTTTTTCCCTGTACCATTTTTTTTTTTTTTTTGTCGTTGTCTCTCTCTCTTTCGTTCTTGCAGGCTTTCTTCTTCATTGCAGTTGTATAATTGCTGTACATATAATTGTCTTTTAATATAACTGCTATGCGATTTATCATTCTAGTGCTGAACTGGAAATTTCAATAAACATATCTGGATACTCTAGAACTATGCGGAAGCTTTGATAGTTTCTCATTCATCTATGCTTATGCAACCATATTATAAACGTAATATACCAATATATTATACATTTTTCTACCAGTGTTTCGAAATGCTGCATAGTATCCTTGACTTTGGCTTAAACCCCGACGCATCAACATTATATATATATGAACAAAGATATACTCTTACATGCTCATGGTTTCCTCATAATATATATTCCCCACTTCAATTTTTACAAACATTAACGCGCCGCTGACTTATATTAAAACCCAGCAGAAATATATATCCATATAACCTTTCGGGCCCTTCAACAATATTTAATATTTGACTTGGGGGTTAAGATCTCGGAATAACACAAAAACGTATATTGAACCAATAATGTGAAGGGAAATCGAGTCCCACACCCTTAATACATACCTTGTAAACCATCACGTCCATCCAACGGCTGTGATGATGTCGCTTCGTTTTCAGTGATCCAATGAGCATAACGAATTATCACGCAACCAAACAACACGAGAGTTACTTCTCCGAGTTCACGTGATGGAGTGGGTCCCAACGCTTAACTTCCCTTCTCATCCGACGGTGGAGAACACATCGCCTCGCTCCACACGATCCGACGGATATCGCTTGACGAATCTGAACAGACGATAACGCACGATGGCGCGCAATGAAAGTGTTTTTGGGGTCCCTCTGTATGCCACGTGTTAGTCGCTCTATGGAATCGCTCTGATTTCTTGAAAACCGCTTGCCCATCGAAGGTGTTGTGATGAAAACCACCGGTTCGCTCTAAACTGTGTCCACTATTCCTCCTTCGTGGTTCCGCCCCTCTACTCCAGGTTTCGTCGTCCGAGTTCCACTTAGCTTTCGCTCAAGGCTCCATCAAGCACAGCTTCGTTCCTCTGCCTATTATGAAATTGGCCACACAGGCCAGATTCCCAATCCTCAATCACAGTCTCATTCACTTTCGTTTCTCCATGAAAGCATAACTCTGTTTTAATTGTTCTTCCTCCGCGCGATTGTGTTAATGTAACTCAGGTTATATATGATTCGAGCTGGTCCATACTCTCAATGAAGATTGGAATGGATAGGCTTCTTCCCTATTTTTGGATGCAAATATACATTAAAGGGAATCTAAACTAACACAGGTCATATATATATGTATTCCAGCAAACATGCTCTACGATTAGGTGTCCATTCAATTACATTCTTCAGCAAGCGGGTCAACCCTATCGAATCCACCATACAGAATTACATCCTTTACTGATATGCTATCTCGTGCTTTTATGGTTCATTCCAGAATGCATACAACTTGTCCTCTATACATTGATTCAGGCAATTAAACAAATATGAATATACACAGTGATTGATTCTTCCTGATTATAAGTCACACTGAGTCACTAATTCATCCAATGATACAGAGTTTCACACTAACCCTACTACAGTATTGCCATTAATCCATTGGTTCCAATACACACAATTCCACAGTTATTCATAAACATATGCAAATGAAATCAACTACAAAACCCTCCTAGTCTTGGCCAGATATTCAATTGGCCCTTCAATTAATTACCTTGTCTTTCCCTACCAGCTCTCTCCTTTTCCATCTCCTTTGCCTCTGTTTCCTCTGATGTCTCTGCTGCCTTTCCAGATCTCCAATCAACTAACCCTTCTAAAATTTCCTCAGCTTCATGTTCCATGCTCTCTTTGCCTTTTTGTTGTTTCAAGTGCTCCTCCTTTGTCATTTCCTTTGCCATCAATGACAACATTTCCAACAGTCTCCCCCTTTGGCATTGATGGCAACCCATCCACCAATAATTCAATGCTTCCTCCAAGTCTTCCTCCGTCTAGATTCTTTTAGAAGACCCTATATTCTGTTACTTGCTTTTCCTCCCCCTTTGACATCAATGGCAAAGGGTTTCACATTTCCTAGAGTGCTTCCTATCTCTTCATTTCCTCTCTCTGAGATGTATTTAGGCCTTCTTCTTCTGAATTTGTACCCTGCTGCTCCAAATTGGTGTACATTGAGAGAACACTTTTGAGGATTATAGAACTTTGAATATACACTGTAAATTGATACAATTCAAACACATAGACTTCTTTCACTTGTATAGAGCTAAAAGTGAAGATAATGACACTTCATAGAACACATTGTACCAGCTTTATATAATCAGAGATGTATGATTGGATCAAAAACTAAAATACTGAAAGGCTTCAAATATACTTCTGTCTCTGTCTGATGTAGTGAGCTAATATATTTATGTTGAGGAAGATTGTAGATGGAATATGTCTTCTCCTGCAATACTCATCTTCAGTACCAAACCTGTTCAATTATGATAATGATGCCAATATATCTTTTATTGTTGTGGTACACCTTTCCTGCCTCTTGGTGATGATATGAACTAGGATGCTGACAAGGATAGTACACTTAAAGACTGAAAGGTTCTTGTTGTTGTTGTGAACAATGAATAAAACCAAAGTTTACAACTTATTGTGAGATTAGGCAATATGTTTCAATATAAGAGACCAAATGACTTTTACTGCTTGCACACTGTACTTTCAAAACAAATCCTTCAATGTATTGGTCAGTCTTATTTATCAATCATGTAGTTTTCTTTATGACATGAGGAGGTATGTATGTCAATGATAAATCTCTCTTTAAAGGTGGATTAACAGTAAATCCTTTGTGTTGAAGTAGGATTTAGATGATTTAAAAAAAAAAAATTGAGCTTCAGATGGTAATCACAGCTAGTCCTTCATTCTTCAGATGCTTTGACTATTCTATCAGAATGAACTTCCACAAAAGCATATTCAAGATGTTTAATTGAAAACTCAGAAAACAGACTTCACACAGTTTTGTAACTAATCTTTAAAAAAGAGGCCTTGAAGATATACATGTACCAACTTCAGGAAGGCATGAAATTATATATAGAAAAAGATATTGCTTCGGTGCTCAATATACTACTTCAAGTGTAAATCAGATACTGATCCTTTAGCACTGCTACTGCCCTTTTCATGCTGAATGTAGATAACCCTGGGAATTTTACCTTGATGCATTCTTGCCATAGTCCTTTGATCCTGAGGACCTGTATCATACTACTGCTCTATGACAACACTTGATATTCTATTGATAGGCATGCTATTTATACCTAAACACCAATTGATATTACTTTGATAAACCATGCAGAGATTTCAATTCAGCTTGCACATTAACCCATAATTGATGCATCCTTCATAAATTCTATTATTGATCTTTCCACTGTTCATACCAATAATCATCAATATATTGAATCTGATCTTGGCATTATTTACCACTCTTCTTTTTATGTCCTTCTGTTCCAAAGAAATCCATTGCATGTTCCTTTCTAGGACTGCTCTAGAATCATTGCTGCTTTATATTCAATTCAATTGTTCTAACATAAAGATTTTCAGGAAGACATCTTCAATTTCTTTTCTATGAATCTTCATGGGCTGATTACTCAAAGATTTATTACTCACTTCACTGCATTTCTCCAAGTGGAACTTTTGAAAGATGTAATGAAATGATGATAGGTGCTTTTCTTACTCATCCTTCTTAATGTGATACATTGTTAATTCTAGCAGTATAGGGCATTCTGTGATCATCCTTTAATGTGCTAATATCTTCTTAGCTTACATGTTCATTACTGATGTTTCCTCTATCATCATGGTTTCTTGCAGCTTTTTCTCCTTCTATCAATCTGTCAGCGATTTAATACTTCAAATAATATTCTTGATCTCATAGTTGTTCTTATTACATGGAGCTCTTCTCAAACTGCTTTCATGGTGTCTATTTATGAACTGCTCTCCCCCTGTGATGTTGCTTCATATATATTACTGGATGGATTTTTGCTTTGCTTCCTAGAGCAGCTCCCCCTGAGACTATGGAGGATTCATTATGTTATTGAGATAATAGGCTCCCCCTTTCTCTTTTCCTTCCATACTTTATTGGGGTTCATCATAATGTCTGCTCTTCTTTTAGATACATAGTTATGTTTGATTTGCTTTGTTTCCATCATCTATCTAGAGTTCTTTAGTATATATGGTAGTTTACAGTCCTTTACTTTGTGGCCAAGCTTGAGGCATACATAACATCTTATTTTTTCAAAGTACATTTGAGCTTATGTATAATAATTTGTTCCCCTTCTTGAATACATTTTACAATCTACAATTTTATGTCCAAAATTATTGCATGCATAAAAGTAGCCATGGAAATGATTTGTGTACCTAGTGAAAGATTGTCTTTTCCATTTGCTTGCTTGAGGGATTCTTCTCTTTTGCTGGTTGGACTGGATTGGCTTTGTCTTACAATATGCTGCATTATGTCCTGGTTTATGACAAGAGAAACATGTGCTATTTTTCATAGGAGGGAAGAACCTCCTTTGACAACTTCCAAATTTATTCACTTCATCTTCAGGAGCATATGAGCCTTTGGCAGCTGATTGTTTCATCTTCTCATTCTCTATACTACCATGTTGCTGCTTGATTCTATTTGTTTCTTCACAAATCCTATTCTTGCTGGCTTCTATTTTTGTAGTAATCTTCTGAGCTGCTTCATTGTCCTTTACAACTTTTATAAAGATGATTTTCTTGTTATCTTCTGCCTTAGACTTACTGGTTTCTCCTTCATATCCTATCCCAGCATTTATGAGAGGAGACCTTTGAGCATTTATAATTTGATTCAGTTGTTCAGAGCCTTTTATTTGAGGAGTATTCATTAATAATTCTCTTTGGCATTTTTCTAATTTCTTTCTTAGGCTCGCTACTTCTTCTTCCAGTCTCTCACATTCCATATTTTTCTCTTTCATTTGTTGCAGCAGAGTGTCTTCTATTTTCCTTGTTTCTTCAAGGTGTGTCTTTAGGCTAACAATCTCTTTCTTATATTCATACTCTTTCTCATCACAAATTTTCACCACTGTCTTAAGGTCTTTGTTTTCATTCTTCAATTTTTCTATTTCAGTCAGAGCTGTGTCAAGTTTGGCTTTTTCTTCAGCTGCAATTTCTTCATGGCTCTTACTACCATTCACACTAGAAGGTACCTCATTTTATTGAACATCTTATTTTTGACATGAATTTCTCTTTTTCTTAATTCTCTTCTCCTTCTTGACAATGCAATCCTCAGTGTCTATTCCATGCATGAAATGCAGTCTGTCCCAGATTTCTTTTGCTGAAGTTAAATCCATTATTAACTCAAGATCCTTGTTATGAAGATTGTTATATATCACACATTTTTCCTTGGCATTCCTTTGTTGTTCTTTCACCGTGGGTGAGTCTTTGCAGTAACCATCACATACAAGCTTCCATACCTCAAGTTCATAGGCCATTAAACCTGTTTTAACCTTATCTCTCCATTCAGGAAAGTTTGTTGTATTTAACACAGGTGCATTTTGATAGTCCATGACTCAACCAGATCTCCTTCAAGCTATTAAGCTTACACCAAAGGAACCAGCTCTGATACCAATTGTTTAACCCTTAGTTAAACTGAGAAGGGAGGGGGGGGGTGGTGAATCAGTTTAACACATTCATGGACTTTTAAAACTTTTTCATTAACACTTGTTTACACCTTCATTTCATGTTTAACTTAACTTGTGATTAATCTTAGAATGTGAGCAGCAAGCATTCATATAATGTAACAGTAGAATTAATATGAGAGTAGCAAGTATTAAGAAGATGATATAAACCAGATCAACACATAAACATCATGCACAGAGACACCAGATATAAGTGGAAACCCATAAAGGGAGAAAACCACATCTTATTATTGTTGTGATGCAAAGGCAAGCTCCAACTCCCTCTCACCACTGATTTTCTGTAGGCACCAACCTACAGGAGGCTCCTACCTCACTTCTGCAAGCTACAACTTGCAAGGAAGCTCCAACTCCCATTAATTTTCTGCAAGCACCAACCTACAGGAGGCTCCAACCTCAGTCAGCTACAACTGACTTCTATCAAGCTACAACTTGATAGGGAAGCTCCAACTTCCTTACTCTTTCAAAAGAGAAACACTTGCTGATTTACCTTGGATATCAGCTTTGTTTTGTTCCATCTGCTCTGTTGTTCATCTATTCTCATATCTGCCCTGTATCATCTCTGCATCTTCTCAGATTCTCTATCAGCTTCTCCTTCTTCTCTGCTCAGCTCCTCCTTCTTCTCTTCTCAGCTCCTCTTTCTTCTCTGCCTCACTGCTTCATTTCTGCATTCTCTTCACTCACTCTCTAACCCTTTTGTGCATATCAATGTGATATTATATATAGAGTTCATCACATGAATTTTTACATTCCTCGGGGAATTTGAAGTGAATAGTCCTGACTTTTTGCCTTCTACCTTCTCATTTCTTTTACCCGCTCATTCAGAAAAATATAACAATATGCATTAATTTCAATATTACAGTGGGAGTTTTTTTTCCTACTGGAGACTTGCCAATGAATCACAAACAATAAAAAATTAATTACAACATTTACATTCACATTTTCAGTTACACACTTCAATTTCACTCAGCTCCTTTTCTGGATTTTGACTTTACTGGATTTGTCTTTTCTGCTGTTGTTAATTGACTGTTATGTATACTTTGATTCACCTCTGTGTCTATTTATCTTTTTCCCTGTACCATTTTTTTTTTGTCGTTGTCTCTCTCTCTTTCGTTCTTGCAGGCTTTCTTCTTCATTGCAGTTGTATAACTGTTGTACATATAACTGTCTTTTAATATAATTGCTGTGCAATTTATCATTCTACTGTTGAACTGGAAATTTCAATAAACATATCTGGATACTCTAGAACTATGCGGAAGCTTTGATAGTTTCTCATTCATCTATGGTTATGCAACCATATTATAAACGTAATATACCAATATATTATACATTTTTCTACCAGTGTTTCGAAATGCTGCATAGTATCCTTGACTTTGGCTTAAACCCCAACGCATCAACATTATATATATATGAACATAGATATACTCTTACATGCTCATGGTTTCCTCATAATATATATTCCCCACTTCAATTTTTACAAACATTAACGCGCCGCTAACTTATATTAAAACCCAGCAGAAATATATATCCATATAACCTTTCGGGCCCTTCAACAATATTTAATCTTCAACTTGGGGGTTAAGATCTCGCCATAACACAACAACGTATATTGAACCAATAATGTGAAGGGAAATCGGGTCCCACACCCTTAATACATACCTCGTAAACCATCATTTCCATCCAACGGCTGTGATGATGTCGCTTCGTTTTCGGTGATCCAACGAGCATAACGAATTATCGCGCAACCAAACAGCACGAGAGTTACTTCTATGATTTCACGTGATGGAGTGGGTCCCAATGCTTAACTTCCCTTCTCATCCGACGGCGGATAACACGTCATCTCGCTCCACAAGTTCTGATGGATATCACTTGACGAAGCTGCACGAACGATAACGCGCGATGGCGCGCAATGAAAGTGGTTTTGGGGTCCCTCCGTATGCCACGTGTCAGCCGCTCTATGGAATCGCTCCGATTTCTTGAAAACCTCTTTCCCGTCGAAGGTGGTGCGATGAAAACCACCGGTTCACTCTAAACCGCGTCCACTGTTCCTCCTTCGTGGTTTTGCCCCTCTACTCCAGGTTCCGTCGTTCGAGTTCCGCTTAGCTTCTGCTCAAGGCTCCGTCAAGCACAGCTCCATGCCTCTGCCTATTGTGAAATTGGTCACACAGGCCAGATTCCCAATACTCAATCACAGTCTCATTCACTTTCGTTTCTCCATGAAGGCATAACTCTGTTTTAATTGTTCTTCCTCCGCGCGATTGTGTTAATGTAACTCAAGTTATATATGATTCGAGCTGGTCCATACTCTCAACGGAGATTGGAATGGATAGGCTTCTTCCCTATTTGTGGATGCAAATATACATTAAATGGCATCTAAACTAAAACTGGTCATATATATATGTATTCCAGCAAACATGCTCTGCGATCAGGTGTCCATTCAATTGCATTCTTCAGCAAGCGGGTCAACCCTATCGAATCCACCATACAGAATTACATCCTTTACTGATATGCTATCTCGTGCTTTTACGGCTCATTCCAGAATGCATACAACTTGTCCTCTATACATTGAGTCAGGAAATTAAACAAATAGGAATATACACAAAGATTGATTCTTCCTGATTATAAGTCACACTGAGTCACTAATTCATCCAATGATACAGAGTTTCACACTAACCCTACTACAGTATTTCCATTAATCCATTGGTTCCAATACACACAATTCCACAGTTCTTCATCAACATATACAAATGAAATCAACTACAAAACCCTCCTGGTCTTGGCCAGATATTCAATTGGCCCTTCAATTAATTACCTTGTCTCTCCTTAGCAGGTCTCTCCTTTTCCATCTCCTTTGCCTCTGTTTCCTCTGATGTCTCTGCTGCCTTTCTAGATCTCCAATCAACTAACCCTTCTAAAACTGCCTCAGCTTCATGTTCCATGCTCTCTTTGCCTTGTTGATGTTTCAAGTGCTCCTCCTTTGTAATTTCATTTGCCATCAATGAAAACATTTCCAACAACATCATGAGTCATCATTTGCCACATCATTTGTGGATTATGTAAATTAAATATTGGATAAATGTAATGTAAAGTGGAAGTCCAAGAGTCATACATAGAATGTGAAAAGTCATGGATTCAAAGATTCATAGAGAAGTCAAACAGTCATGAGGGTAGTCCAAAAGCTACAAGGGAGGTGAATGGTCACCCCATTTGTTATATATACACCCTCATATCTCGTGCAAATGAATTTTCACCTTCGCTCCTCCTACCAGGCATTAGAGAGGAAAAAAGTTATTTTGGATGAGCAAGTGTTTGATTTATCTCGTGAAAATGAATTTTCACCTTCGCTCCTCCTACTAGGCATTAGAGAGGAATAAAGTTCTTTTGGATGAGCAAGTGGTGTTCACTGTACTAATGTATCTTCAAACTTTTTCTTAATTTTGAGGCTTGTTGAGCCAACACACTTTCATGTGTATGTCGTAAATATTGTAAGACTATTCTTTGAATGTTTTTTATGTATGTTGTTTTCATCTCTAATAAGGAAGTTGGAGTATTTTGGTGAATTTGGTACCTATCTTGTTGAAGGCATGTTTTATGTGTTTTAACAATCATTTCTTATATGCGAACTATTTCATTGGTTGATCAATGATTCATTCATATGCATATGCTCATGTGTCGTTACTATATTAGTAACATTACTTTTATTTTAAAGGCTCATTTTTCTCATCCTTTCGATAGAAGAACCTTAATGCATTCTACAGAAAAACATTCCATGAGGCATACTCACTTGTTCACCTAAAAGTACATGTACATTACTCTCCTATGTTGACCATTGTAGCCAAGAAAAATATACAATAATATATTAAATTTAGGCCTTATTTCCATTAGGGATCGCACACAAAAGGGTGCAAAGTATGATTGGGAATTTTCATTGGTGAGACCCCCTTGGTTGACATATTTCCAACATCATCAACACCACCACTTTTTCTGAAGGCCCCAACCTTCAATTCACCACAGTAGACCATGTTTCATAATTTTCAGACTAGATTCACTTGTGCTCTCTCTGTTTAAACATAAAAATATCAAAATACCTTTCTGCATATCAATAATAATATAAATTTAAACAAAAAAATTGGTTATCTTTATCGATTTGCAATACTGGCACAAGGACGTCAACAACAATAACAACTTCCTCTACTCAAGAGATCAAACCCTATAAGCTTAAAAAATTTCAATTCTTTTCTCAACATCTTTGTAGCAATAACTATCAATAACCAATGTGATATTTTTGACAAACAAATTTGTTCAATATTGCATCAAAAATTTGTTGGATATTCCAATAGCAAGACTCTACAGAAATAACTCTATCAGGAAAATATTCTCAAGACATATATATTCCTTTGCCATACCATAGCCACAATAGGCCACAACATCACTCTTCATAATGTGTATATAGTTGACAAACTTTAAAAACTCTACTCAATAAAATCATCAAGGAAAATTCAAACCCTATTTCTGAAAATAAAGCTATCACAAGGTCCATGTTTTCCTCAGCAATGTATAGAGGTTGTTATTCATTTGTATAAGAAAACATTCTACTGAATTTATTGTTCAAATACTTGGCCAAGCAATAACTGAAGTAACCCCTACAACACAAACCATAGTTGTGGGTAACACATCAACAAGTAGTAAAAATTGTCATAACATAATAATGCAAGATTCATCTGCTAATAAATCATCAACACTATGGGAAAAAACATTCTTCAAACCCTAATCAACAAACCTTCACTCAATACATAGCTATATTGTCAATCATAGCATCCATACTCTCACCATATACCAAAACATATGCAATCTCTCATTACTCAACAAAACACTTCCACAATAATAACTTGCAAGAATTGTCATTGCCATAAAAACATCCACTACAAACACTATAAGATACTACAATCTACTCAGATAATCATAATCCTTTAAAACAAGGTCCATCTCTGAGCCCTGATTTCTCAATTTCTTATGTATTTCAAATCAAACAATAATTTCTCTAGAAATAAAAAACAACTATAATAAAGCATGTAAAATTTAAATATTCTACATAATACCATTTTTTGCGCACATCATACAATTGGTCAAATGTTAGTACTGAAGCTACAAAATGGTAGATCGTTGGTCTACTAATATGTTCGAAAAAATATACTGCATAAAAAAGTAAAATTAATTGTTTTCAAATATATCGAACCTGTGACTTTGGGTAGATACAAAATAAAATAAAATTATTTGTGACTTCAGGTAGACCATCGATACGTGCACTACATGTGTTACTTGTGAAAACTATTTCCATCCGTCCATATTAGTTAATGTTGTATTGATCAAGGATCAATAAAAGTGAAACTCCCTTACTTATGTTTCCAACATTATATCCTCAACAACTCATGTACTCAACCTACCAACTTCGATGTCGCCCCCAATTAGCCCCTTTGGTTTCTCCGGCCCAAAACCCACAAAACCCTCCCAAATAAATGCAGAAAATCCTTAGAAAAAAACCTCATACAAGCTCCAAAACCCACGAAAAATATTAGAAGTAGATAGGGCCAAAAATATTCCTCAGAAGGGCTACAGAGATTTCCAGACAAGAGGCCTCAAAACAGGCCAAGAAACTCCTTCATATTTTCTTGGATTAGATTTTTGTCCCAACAAACAATTATCTCAATAATGAAGCTTCAATGTACCCTTGAACAGGCCCAACCTTCTTCAAATACCACACTCTTCCTGGGTCTATTATAGTAAAAAAAACTAATTTTATTTTGTGAATCAATCTATGATACTAATGGAAATATTCAAGATCTATTTATATTAGAGTGATGGGGACTCTATATGGGCCTAATAGGCCAACAAATCATAGAGCTGATAATATAAATTTAAATTTTGGAGCCAAAAATAATTACCCTTTGAAGCCAACTTCTTCACCAATATTTGAATGATTTTCTTAAAACTTGATAAATCCTCCTATGGAAACTGAATTAGGCTAGGATATTTCTCTCGTTGAGGGCAGACAAAACCCACACAAAATAATTATTTTTTTGAGAGTAAGAGCCATTAACTGACCAAATATTAAGTTTCCCTTTTCAATCACTTTTGTGTACTTTGACCATGACTTTGGGAGACAAGCTTTGATTGATAATATCTCCTTAACCCTAGGGAGTTAGGAGACGTGCCACCTACCATCGAAATCGACATGGAGAGGAGAATCAATTGATGATTTTCTTGAGTCCAAACATATTGATCTGTCCATCCAAAATTCTCTTCAAACGTGGGGCATCATGATCACACTGCATTGACTTGCTTTCTTTAGGGGCTTCATGTCCATTGGAACTTCCAACTAGGGTAATTCACAACATATATTAAGAGTCTTCATAGATCGACATTGGCATCAATGACAACACCATTCAAAAACCTCAGGGAAATATAACCATGACACTGGAAACTCAAAGAAGAGTTTTGACCTTGGGATGCATCTAACATTGATGTTGGCCCCCTCCTCTCCCTCCAAAGCCTAAAATTCTACCCAAAGAAGCCAAGATGTCACCAAGAAATATAATGTAACCTAGAGACGATAGGACACCCCCAGGCTAGCCTTACACCTACTTAATGGGCATTTCCATGTTCTTGGCCATGTTTGATGGCAGTGACAACTTTAGATCCCTCAAGAAAGAATGGTACACATTCAATTATGATGAGATCATTCCCTAGCCTTGTTACGACACCCTCATGAGGGCTACAGTCATGACGTAGGCTTATATCATAGAGATATCTTGATCTGGAGGGTTTTTCTTGACCATTGGACACCTTGATGATGAGGATTTGAGTGATAAGCACTCATGTGACTCATATTTGGAACCATTTTGATGGAGATTTTCACTCTTGGATGATGGCAACACCCTTTGAGACCTTTTTAATCACATGTGTGGGATAAAGTTAATTTTCTAGTGTTCTATGCTTAACATAATCACTTATTCTAATTTATCCTTCAATTAGCAATCAATTTATCCAATATAATTTGGTCTTCTAGAAAAAATAAGCAATTTTAGATAGAAAAGTAAGCCAATTCACAATAGAAGACAACCACGAACAACATAGACACAATATTTGGTCAAAGACTAGAGAAAAGCCCTACAAGGGGGAAAACCCTTTCCAAGTTATTCTTCTATTAGATTGTCATCAAATGTTCAGTAGAGGGATACAATACTCCAGTTCATCAACAAAGATTCAAGGTCAAGACTTTGACAAACCATTATAAAATAACCAATACCCAATCAAATATGAGACAAAAGTCAAATCTGGTTAACAAGTCAAATCTGCAAATTATATCAAAGTCAACAATAGTCAACGTTGCCCTAACTAGTGAACAATCAATGGTCAAAGTTAGCTCCAAAAGATTCAGTCAACTTGAAAAAATATGTAGCCTCCTTTCTCTAATCAAAATTGGCCAAAATAGTAAAAAAAAACTCCCAGGATTTAGTCAAAGTCAAAGCATTGACCTGTGGTAACCCTAGCCCAAAATCTGTAGATAACACAGGTCAAAATGCCCAAAAAAAATTTTCCAAATCAACAATCAACTTGACCTCCCAAACAATCCAAGAATTTGGTCAACCCAAGTCAAATCCAAGTCAAAGTCTAGTCAAACAGATCCCAAACACTAGTTAATGTGGGTCAACAGATTTCCTTCTCTCTCCTTTGCACATGTGGCTTCGGACCTACAATTTTCATAGCTATACGAAACAATAGAATAGAATATGTGATGTGATTTTATGCTTCCAAGTGATGTGACATGATGTGTATTTATATGAGGTTGATGAGGTGAATTTCCCTTGCCTAAGCCGACTTGTACTTTTATGCACTTGTGGGTTTCATATTAAAAATAATAATTTTCCTTGACCAGATTAAATTATTCCAAGGGATAGTAGGGTCTTCTCTAGAATATGAAGGCTTCCCAATGGAGGGAATTTGTCCCTAAGTTACCAAATTTCAACGCTCCCTCTCAGCTAAGGATAAATTTCCAACTGCATTAGAAATCTCATCTCAAATCTCTAACCATCGTCATCACTGAATAATATCATATCTCGTCTTTGCTCATCTTATTAACACACTTGAATCTAAAGAAGAAGAATCATTGCAAGGGAGATAAATCTACCACCCTATATCCAAAAATATGTGAGATACCACTTGACATATGAGGTAAGGATCACATCCATCCTATTATTTTCTGATCTTCCCACCTTTACCATCTAGAGTCAAGTGGTGGAATGTGAAAATTCCTTGAAATGCAGTAACTAGAAATAATTCTTCTAACTGAAAAATTTAATTATGTGGTTTATTTTGTTTACAATAAAATAAAAAATGATTCACACCGTAATTTATTCACCATAAAAATATTGCGGAAGAAAAAATAGGAACTGAGAAATTCTAACACACACACATAAATTTGACACAATTATTTTTGGACAATTGTCTGCAGAAAAACCCAATTTAGGCAAATTGGTGCAGTAGCTGAGGGTTTTATTATTATGCAACAATGAATTCTGAGTACAATAAATTTTTATGTCCAACTGGCTATCCAATCTAGGAGAAATACTGGCAAAATCACCTAAGGGAATTGACCCATGTCTCCAAGTAATACTGGCTCAAAAATGATAATCCCAAGAAAGTTGTCCAAACCCTTTGTGCAAACCTTATGTCACCTCTACACAGTCTACCTCATGCTTTACCCATAATAGTTGCTACTCAAGTCGCCCTGCATGTTATTTTATGGGAAAGTGTCTCTCCTGCCTACTGGAAAATCCTCTCGGCCTCTGGAAATTGAAACAACCTCCTCTCTATCTAAATCGAACTGCCTCTTGGAGGCTCTACACAGGCCCTGTGATGCCTCTTGGAGAAAATAATTCAACCTCCTCTCTTGCCTCTCCGGAACCGGAAAATATTCCTCTGGATCACTGTCTTTTCCCCTCTCTATCCCTGCATCCCCTCTCTGGCTCGAACTCTACTATTGGTTAGCTCGACCAGCCCAAGGAACTCACATTTTTTTCTCTCACTCACTGCGATGTGTGTTTCTTCATCTACCCATAGACCTCCTCTTATAATCTCTATTTGGGACTCCAATAAAAAAATTAAAACTTAATTGATGGATGAGATTATCTCCAAGTGGATCTATATGAGTTTCTAGAGAATTATCACCTTTCTCAATTAGTTAATATTAGTTAATCGATTTCCTTAAGTTGGACTAAGCCACTTTTTAATTATTGATAAATTAATTTCATTGAGCCATATTTAGGTGGAATTCCATAAACAATTTTTAGGTTTTGGAGAACTCCTATGTTTTAGCCTCTCCGCAAAGTTTTGAGACTAGAACAACAAACGTTGTCACAAAAACTAACACTCCCTCTTGGCGAGGAAGGTGTTCTAGTGTTGCACTGCTACAACACCCCCCCTCTACATCATCCTCCCATACACGTTGTTGATGTTTGACAATTGTAGTTTCTTGCCATTGCCCACCAACCATTGCGCTAACTCTAATTCATCTGACACTGACTGTAATCGAACTATGTTGCATCTATGTTGTTGTTAACATTGTATTGTACATCATGTTCTGCTGCCAACTCTGCATCAACACTACAACTCATTTAAAATCCCTCTCATTGTTGTAGCTGCAAGTGTTGCAACTAACAAGCATCAAAAATATTGAATCAATTGTGTCTTTATGATGCAACTGTCTCCTAAATCTTTGACTACTACTAGCCTCTAAAATGTCCATTGGGGAATCTGCATTATTTTTTATTCTTCTATTGGGCCTCCTACTCTTCTATCAACACTTATCTATGCTCCTCGACATCTGACTACCACTAGTCTACAATTGTCACTCTAGAATCTAAATGCATCATCTGAAATTGATCCCCTTGCCACTGAATACTATGGTCCCCTGTTACAAGGTAATGATCCATGAGGAACCACCATCTGATGTTCACCTCAATGGAACTTTCCCAAATCTTTGTGCAACTCTATGACTAAATTTCATTATTGCCACACCTCTCTCCTAGAGGTATAGCTGCATACATGGTGAATTTTTCCTCCAACTGGGAGGACACCTGGTCTATCTTTGTGGATGTTGCCTCCTAATCCTACTTCTCCTTCTTGTCCTTCTTCCTCTAAGGACACTGAGTACTGTAGTGGCCAAACTCCTATTAGAGGAAATGTCATCCTAAAAGTGCCCATGGAATTTTCACATAATTTCTATGTCATAATATTTAAACCAATAAAAATCATTTAAATTTAAAAAGAAAAACATGTAAATATTTTGGAGGGAGAAGAAGAAAAACTGAATTTTTTACTTGTATTTTTAGCTTATCTCCTTATAGGTTTACCCAAATTTCAAATGCAGACACTTTTTGGATGCATTATTAAATTCCACATCCAACGAGTACCCATTATGCATACTTTTGAGAAGACCCACATTAACAAAAATTGAAGATACATTAAAAAGGTGTGTGAACCAACAAGTGCCTACACTTGAAATTTGGATAAATTGATAAGGAGATAAGCCAAAAATACAAGTAAAAAAAGTAGTTTTGTTCTTTTCCCTTAAAATTCATCTCTTATTTTATTATTTTAACTATTATTTTATTATTTTCCCTTAGGAAGCCATTTTTCAGCTGAAATTTCCTCTAGTGGTCACAACTGTAACTATTATTTTATTATTTTTCCTTAGGAAGCCACTTTTAAGCTAAAATTTCCTCTAGTGGCCATAATTGAAGCATCTGATCTTAGATATATCCTTTTTCTTCTTCTTCTCTCCTTGTGAGCCTTGTATTTGACTAGGACCTTTTGTTTTCCCCTATGATGCAAGAGCCACATTGTCTTCCTCCTTCACACCTTTCGATCCCTTGTTGTTACTATCACTGATGGAGCTCTTAAATATAGATCACCTCATCTCCTCCTGTTGTAGGTCGGACCACATCCGGTCCCACCCAAGTAATGTATCTTGTCCCAAAATGCATTGGACGAATACTTCCCATTCCTTAGAGACACTGTTCAGGGCCAAACACACAAGCTATGTAGTTTGAAGTTTTTTTCCTACAACTGCATGTTGATCTTGAGTATCTTGAATTATGGTGAGAAATGGATTTATGCCTTCACCCTTCTGCATCCTAACATTCCACAATTTTTCCTTCAGAAAAATCTTCCACTCCGCAGAAGGATTCTAATATAACCCTACAAGATCATCCCATATCTCTTTGGACATATTCTTCGTCGCAATGTGTGAGACTATATGATCTCGAACTCCATCAAGAAACATCCACTTCTCCTTGGCCATTTCCGAAGTTTGCTAGTTGCCGTTGATTTGTAGGGTCTACCACAACATTGTCTGCATAAGTTTTCAGACCATGCTCATCTAGGAGAAAGGACAGCCTAGCCTTCCAAATGATATAGTTGGAAGCATTATCCAATCTATCATGATCTTTAAGCTTAACTGTGGCCATTTCCGCAAAAAATTGACCAGTAATGGAAATATCCCTCTTTTTCCCACTCAGATCCTAGCTTTGCTATTCGCACTCCCTACTGGAGTGAGAAAAAATGCCTACTACTACTACCTGCTGCAACTGGAAATATTGGATTTTTGAACTAGAAACCCTCTAAGATAAATCTCCATCTGTGTGTGCACTTTCCCTTTCACCCAACGTTGATTCTTCTCTAGCAAACTATTATAAAACTCTTCTATGCCCAAACTAGAAATCTACTTTGTGAAAAATTGAGTTGTTGCTCCCTCTACCTGCGGGAATAACTTCCCTGGAAAAACCAAAATTTGCTGCCACTTGTAACTAGAAAATCGAACCCTTGTCTAGAAATTTTCATTGCCTGGCTAGGCATTGCACAACCTATAAAAATTGTTTCATGTTGCTCCCTCTGAATAAATAAATTTTCTTCTTCCAACTCTGAGCCTCCTGTCTGTCAAATATGCTCTGATATCATGTGAAAATTCCATGAAATTTAGTAACTATAAATAGTTATTCTAACTCAAAATTTCAATTATGTAGTTTATTTGTTTTACGACAAATAATGAATTATTCACATTGCAATTTCTTCACCATAAAAAATATTGTGAAAGAAAAAATAGGAATTGAGAAATCCTAGCACACACATAAAATTGGCACAATTATTTTTGGACAATTTTCCTCGAAAAAACCTAATGTGGGAAAAGTGGTGCAACAACTGAGGGTTTTATTATTATGCAGCAGTGAATTTTGAGCACAATAAATTTTCATTCCAAACTGGCTATCTAATCTGAGAGATATTGGAAAAATCACCTGAGGGAATTTACCCTTGTCTCTAAGAAATCCCGACTCCAAACTGACAAGCCCAAGCAAGTCGTCCAAACCCTCTGCGCAGGCTCTATGCAACCTATCTCGCACTAGGCCCAGAACAGATGATACTCAAGTCGTCATGTCTGATGTTGACTGGGGAAGTGTATCTCCTACCTACTAGAAAATAATCCTATCTTCTTGAAACTAAAACGAGCTCCACTCTAGCTAAATTTAACTACCTCTTTGAGGCTTTGGGAGGGACATGTGCTGCCTTTTGAAGAAAATAATTTGACCTCCTCTCTTGCCTCTCTATCACTGCATCCCCTCTCTGGATCAAACTCTGCTATTGGCTAGCTCAACTTGCCCAAGGAACTCACACTATTGGCTCTCACTCATTATGATGTGTGTTTCTCCATATACCCATCGACCTCATGTTATAATCTCTAGCTGGGACTCCATTGACCAAGATTAAAACTTAATTGATGGCTAAGATCATCTCCAAGTCGATTTTTGTGAGGTTCTTAATTAATTAATATTAATTAATCGATTTCCCTAAGTTGGACTTAGGCATTTTTTAATGATTGGTCAATTAAATATATTAAGCCATCTCTAGGTGGAATTTCCATAAACGATTTTTGAGTTTTGGAGAACTCATGTGTTTTAGCCTCTCCACAAATTTTTGAGACTAGAACACCATCCAATGCTACAAAAACTAACATAGAACACATGTATCCTCTATAACTTGGGGTGATACCCAACTTACCAGTGGTAAGGATCACACACACCCAAGTCTCCTCACCCATTGGCCAGATGTGGAGGGACAATCCCAACAAGCCAAACTTGTGGGTAGGATGCCAACTGGGGTATACTCTACTACATCTGATAAGCGGATATACCCGACTTGCTATAGAAGAGAAGGATCACACACACCTTATAGTGAAAATAGGGGAGATACCTAACCTACCACAAAGGGTAGGGATCAAACACACCTATTGTCTAGAGATCCATCAACCCTAAGAGCTCTTATGGCTCAATTCCTATCCTTGGGAGCTCAAGCAAGGGAGAAGAGCATAGCTCAGTGTCCTCAACCAATAGGGACCCTTACCTAGGAGGGTCACATCCATCAGTCCAGGTTGCTCTCTAAATACCAAGAACTTCCCTTCGGCAAAGACTTGGTAAGAATATATGTTATTCGCTCATAGTCGAAATGTGATGGTCTTACAACTCCTCTCTGCGTCATATCTTGAATGTAGTGATATCTAATATTAATATGATTGGACTTGTCGTGGAACACGAGATTCTCTTCCTATCAGATAACACTCTTGTTTTCTCAATATATCATTGTCGTATCCAAAACCTGCTCAAATGGATCTCCAAAGAGCTTTCTCAGCCATACTACCTCACACCTAGCCATGCTAGCAACAATATACTCTGCTTCAGTCATGCTAAGGGAAAAAAACTTAAGCTTATTTCTTATCTAAGATATCATGGTAGATCCCAGGAAAAAACAACATCCTCATGTGCTCTTCCTATCAATAACGTTTCTAGCCGAGTTAGCATCAGTGTAACCATGAAGTCTCACATCTTTGAAAATATATCTCATACCAAGATTAATTGGCCCATGTAAGTATCTCAACACATGCTTAGCAGAAACCTACTGTGTGTGGAGAGACTCGGTCATAAATTAACTCTGAGTGTTAACTGCAAAACATATGTCCGAATGACTGTTCACGAGGAACATAAGTTCCCCAATCAATTGTATATACTCGGAGGGATTCACTAGATCGGGTGCAAAAAATTCTCCACATAGCTTCTTGAAGTTCATCTCCATTGGTGTGGCCATAGACTTACATTCCACCATTCTGAATATTTCTATCAGTTTCACAACATATATTCCTTGTGAAAGGAAAATCTAACTAGGCCTTTGCCACACCTCTAAGCCCAGGAAGTACTGCATCAATCCAAGGTCTTTCATTTCAAATTTAGATGTTATCTCTCCCTTGCATTCGAGAATCATAGGTTCACCCCCTGTCAAGAATAAGTCATCATGATATTAAACCAAAATTAGGGGCATACCTTGGACAACTTTGAGTAGAGGTTAAGGTTTTCATTGCTTCTTGTGAATCCAAACTTCATCAAGTTTCTATCAATATGGGCATACCAAGCCCTAAGGGATTTCTTTAATCTACAGAGTGACTTCTTCAACCTACACACATGAGTCTTTCTATCCTATACTTCAAATCCCTGTGGTTTCTCAACATATACTTATTCCTGGATTATGCCATGGAAAAATGTGGTCTTCACATCCATCTAGTGAAGATTCCATCCCTGGCTAGGAGCTAGAGAAAAAATAGATCTAATGGTAGTGTTGTGAGAAACTGGTGCAAAAATTTCATCATAATCTTCTTCCTCTTTCTGGAAGAAAACTCTAGCCATGAACCTCACCTTATATTTGTCGATACTTCCATATGCTCCATGCTTGATCATGGAAAACCATTTAGAAGTCACAACGGACTTCCCTTCAGGCCTTGGAACTACTTACCACAAAACAATTCTTCATTATAGATTTGTACTCCTCTGCCATGGCATCCTTCCAGACTTTCCCTTTCACTGCTTCTTCAAAGTTGTGTGGTTCATCATGTATGATGTTGCTCATAGCCACAACATGACCCTGATTTTTGTTGAAAAATGTAACTAGGTCCGATATTCATAATTGTATTTTTAATATTTCAAATTTTCCATAAACTAATTGGAATATTAGAGTTCTTACTTTTCTTATTTAGTTAAGTAAATAAAATGGTGGAGGGACCCATAAACCCAATAGATGAATAAAATCCACTTTTGTTGTGTGAATGTGGGTTAGTTAGATAGTGGAGCAGCATTATAGAGTAGTGGAGTTGATTATTGATGAAGGAAGAGTCGAGGTCATGGAGAAATAATGATGAAGTGATGGAGGAAGTGGTGCATTAAATGCACACATGATGGAGATAGTGGAGAAATAAATGCAAGATAATGGAGATAGTGGAGAAGTAATTGCAGAGATGATGGAGATAGTGGAGGACAACGCAATCTTTATGGAGGCTAGTGGCCACATGTGCAACACGATTATGAGGTGGGCCAAGGCTAGGGAAGGCTCACAACCATAAAAGGAATATGATGGAAGCAAAGGAATTGGAGTTTGGATTTCTATTGTTGAGTGTCATGAGACATTTCTTTGCACGCTTCAGCTGTTTAGCTAAGTCTGTTGTGTTGTTTAGCACCGGGTGTTCTCGAGCGGGAATCCCACCCTTAACCATAGGGGAATTCGATTTCCTACTCTAGGAAGGTTTTCTTGGGCAGAATTCATCATCTAAAAATCAGTGCCACTTTTAGCCTCTCTCATCTGCACTTCCAGCTACAGGAATTACACATTCCTGAACTTGGGTTTGGGAGTTGGAAGGTTGTTCTCAGTACTTCAGCTGAGAAACCTGTGGAGGGATCAACCCTTCACACTGTGGATCCATTTTTGTCTTCTGGGAGTTTCATTGTCATATCCAACATCACACCATCCATATATTCTCCTATGCAACAACACTTCCTGCAGGAATTGCGTAATTCTACAGTTAGGGTGGGAAGAGAAGAGGAAGTTCCAAGCAACTCATCTTGGAATTATGTGGGGTATGAATCCTTCACTCCGGGGATCACTTTAGCAGCCTACGATCAACATTGTATTATTTATCATCAGGCTACATTATCAACCCTCCTAGACAATGCAGTATTTCTCAACAATTGTGCATGCAACAACTACATATTCCATGGAGGAGCTAGAACTCAAGTTTTGAGCTTGGGAATCGGGAGAAGGGACCAAAATTTTAGTTAGTGAGCTGAGTGGGTGATATTGCAGTAGATAGATCATTATTTCAGCCCTAGATCAGCATTTTTCTCCAGGAAGTGCGTAACTTAGCCAGTAGGGCTGCAGTGTGCAACCCAAAAAGGGCCGAAATTCCAAACTCAAAATCTAGCCATACCATTTCTGGGTTTCTCTGGGTTTTTCGAGTAGAGGCCGTGGTTAAAATACTGAATCTTTATGAGCACACTAGAAGCCTCTGGCACATGGATATTCTTCCCAAAAACAATAGTTCCAACAGCAGCAGTAGTAGCAACAACAACATTTCCAGTGTTAGGATTTGGATTTGTTCCAAACATCCTTGGTTGGCTTGAGTGCATTCTTTTTGGAGCACTGTGTACATTAATTTGTTGTGATTATAATGCTATGGCTCAGTTGTTTCTGCTCATATGTATGATGTCTTGATGTATTCCATTATTTTCCAGTTCTACATGTTTTGTTCTTATTTTACCGTAGTTGGAATTGTGCATATGTTTTATATTCTCGTCTTTTCCATTTTGGGATATTACAGTATTTGATTCATAATGAAATTTACTTATGAAAATAATGAAAAAAAAAAAATTATTATTATTATTATGACTTATTAAAGCATGGGTTTCATGCTTGGGTCATATTTTATTAGTCAAAGTCCCCATTGAGGATTTCTAGGATTTGTGGAAATTATACAAAAATTATGTGTGTCATGGATTCAATCTAATCTAACAATGTACTAAAGCTAGATATTGAATCGCTTCTACAAATCAATTGCGGCAATTAAACACAATCTCCAGTCACATGAAGCAAAGAAGGATCAATCAAAGCACAACAAAAATAATTTCTCGGGGAAAGCTTGCTGCTCAAAACCCCTCTATCATATATTGTATATTCCACAAGGAATCATGAAACAATTATAATGCAACTCTTCTCACAATAGTCTCCTGCAATCTGCCTATTGTCTCACACTGATCCAGACAAAATCGGGCTAGTACTTAGCTGATTCTCAGCCTGTCTTCAGCTTGCCTTGCTCACGCAATTCCTGATGAATTAAATCCCTATTCTTTAGGAATTTCAACCTTCCTCAATTTTGCTGAGTATCATGGGCATCCTGTGGTGTTTAACTGCATCTGGGAATTTTTCTAATAATACAACGGATAGTCAACTTCCCTTTAACCTCTGTCTCAACTGGATCTCCATTGGAACTGACATGTATGCAGCTATTAATAGTAAATCATCAGTTGCATGGAAGATCACTGCATGTGAATTAAATCTGATTTAATTCACTTGATCTCGCACTAGTGCAACAATCAGTTACAACTAGTTCAACTGACTTTAACTCACTTAACTGAGTTAACAGATTTCTCATTCATTAAACTCATGCACTTAACTGCAACTTGAACTCTAAAACACATAGAATCACTCTGCATGCCTTACCAACCACCTTCAACTCAAATTCATGAGCTAATTGAGTTTATCACACTCAATTACCTATTGCAAGTGATTATGAGATAAGATTACATTTTATTCTCCAATTTAATTAAGGGAAAATTAAATTAGACACACATTTCCAATTTATTAAATAAATTGGCTTGCACACTAATGTATCGCTAGGACCCATCACTACATGACCTATGATTCCACACTAGTGTGTGTACTGTCATGTTGTTTTTGAATGCCAATTTCACTATTTCTTGTTGCAAATTTCAATAGGATTTATATTGAGCCATTAAAGTCATTGTACATTTAATAAGACCCTTCTTAGGATTTTGAATCATGTAAAAAAAATTATTATTGAGTAAAATAGGTCATTTTTCAACTCCACACCAAGTCAGCCTCAAGGAGATCAATTTGGCCTCAATAAGGGTAATTTGACCTCACCATAAGCCTATATATTGAAGCAGTTTGATTCATTTGGAAGATACACTCACACACAAGTTCGATACATAACAAGAAGAAGCTAAAAAAGTACGAAGTTGGAAAAGAAGGAGAAAATTTATAGGGAATGTCTAGATCAAAGTTTTGGGCCATCCATCTCTCACACATGTGGACTTTCTAGGAAGATCAAAGTCTATATTGTTGCATCAAAGTTGTCGCTGCCAAGTTGAAGTTGTTACTGCTAGGTCGAATTTTTTGTTGCAAGTTGTTTCTTCTAGGTCGATTTGTTGGGGTCAAAGTATTGATGCTGCATAAGTCGAAGTGTTGCACAAGTCAAAGTGTTGCATAGGTCGAAGTACCTGCCACTGCATCGATCAAAGTTTTGTTGCTACAAGGTTGAAGGTCTAAATCGAAGTTGTTGGAAGGAAGAGTTAACTTGGTCTGGAGGAAGTCTGTGTCTAGTCAAGAATCTTGGATTATTTCAGGAAAACTATTGAAGGAAGAGTTGTTGACTGGGTTTTCCCCTAGATTGGGATTTTCCTGGATGTCCACCTACATCTGGTTCCCTTGATATTTGTGTTATTGTTTTGGTAATTTCTTGATGAATTAAGCTAAAATAAGAACATAAGAAAGTTAATAAGAACACAAGAATCTCACAAGTAATTATCAAATTAATAAAATATTTATTCCTTTCTGATTGTCTAACATGGTATCAGAGCTAAGGTGAAGAAGGAGGAAAAAGGCTGGTTAAGGATCTACTGAAAGAAATCTAAGGAATCTCAAGAAGTTGATCAAGGGATCATAGGAGACCTTATAAGGAAAGAAGCTTACTATCTTCAAGTAAAATGTCTAACACAATAAAGGGAGAGAAAAAATTAGGAGCATCCAATTATAGGTCATGGAAGAAGAGAATTGATCTCATTCTTGAAAAGAACAAAGTCTTGGATTTAGTCGGAAAAGTGAAGAAACCTACTAAAGGATTTAGATTTTCATATAAAGTGTAGTTTAGAGAGTAAAACATATTTGATATGACACTAATGGAAGAAGGTATAAAGGACAAACTTATCCCGTACATTTCCAACATAGACTTTGCTTAAGAAATGTATGAAGCTTTATCAAAATTGTTCACTACCAAGAACGTTGGTCAAGTAGCAAGTATTAAGAATGAACTAAGGACCACAAAAATGAAAAAGGATGACAATGTGGCTTCCTTCTTTGTAAGGATAGCTAGAATTAGAGATGACCTTCAAGCCATAGATGGGATTTTACTAGAAAAAGAGCTAGTGATTATTGCATTATTGAGATTTCCACCCACTTTGAGTGCTTTTGCTTCAGTAATCAATAACTAGAAAAAAAATATTTCATTTTAGGAATTATGGAATGCTTGCATCCAAGAAAAAATGAGAATCTCATTAGTATCTAGCAATGAAGAATAGAAAGTTTCAAATGCCTACACCGCTCATCACAAGAAAAGAAACTTCAAGAAGTCTAAAGGGCCAAGAAGGACAATAGACATGTCCAAAATAGAATGCTACCAATGCCATAAAATAGGTCACTACAAAAGTGATTGTCCTGAAAATCTGAAGAATAAGAAGAGGAATAGGGATCCAACTAATGTTGCCAAAGAAGGATCTGCAAAGAATAATAAAACCGAAGAATCAGATATAGGGGACTTACACTACTGAGTCCTTTTCTCTAAACTTTAGTTGTTTCATTTTTGTAATTTTTATTTCTAGTATTTGTAGGTTTAACATATTTTGGAAAAACATTTTTGAATTGTTTTTATAAGGTTATAGGTATCCCTCGAGTTTGGAGGGAGCCCTCACCAATTTACAAATATAAGTATCTTATTCATTATATTACCTTTTTCATATTTGGTTTCCCTTACTTATCTAGGTTTGTTTAGATACTAATTAATTTTCTTTTATATTTTTCTTTGTTTAGGAAATCATGTTGATCCGGTCAGGAATTATGAAGAAGGCCTCACAAGACAAAGCATTGGAATTTACAAGGTCTGTTCTCTTCATGATAAAAGTATATTCATTTTTTTTCTGACAAACTATTCTACATTGCTAACATCATTGTGTCTAGCTTACTTGAATAAAGATTCATGATTGGGTGATTAATCATTAGATAAATCTACCCTCCTCATATCTTTGATTATTCTTGTGTAACCCTAAAAAGGTTCTTTTTAAAACATTAACTTAAGGGTATGTCAAATATATGAAACCTTAACCTACTTAGGGTTATTAGTGAAGTGTAAAAAAATACTATTTTCGTGTGTAAAATCTTTTGATGATGTCATCTTTGGGGTTTTAGTATGGTTATGAAAACCCTGACCTATTAGGGTTGGATAATGATGTTTGAAATACCAAACCTTTGAGGTTTTGGTAAATTTGGGTTTGTTGTGTTATGTATTGAAACCCTATATCTTTAGGGTTTGGTGGGGTTTATAAGCAAGACACTTATTTTAGATGATGTCATAGGAATGAAATCCTAGGTGTATGTTTTTCTGTCTAAGAAAAACCCTAGCCTGATAAAATTTGACTTTAATGTGTTTGTGTCATTGGGTTTGTCTGTTATATTTTATGATGTGCTTGTTCATGATTATGAAGTCCTGGATATATATTTTTTGACCTAATTGTTGCTGGTCACAGTTCCTATGGTTTGTAATTAATCCCTAGTCGAAGTTTGATATTCTAGGATGATAGTGTTTGTGAATTCTAGGGTTTTGTAATTAAACCCTTGTAGAAGTTCAATTCTATAGTATATGATGATATTGTTTCAAATGTGATAATATGGGATTTATGAAAGGTTATTGAAACCTGAAATTGTTTTGTGATTAGTTCACTGATTGAGGCTTAGTTTCTATAAAGATGCAATCTAGGATTTGTATTAAATCCTAGTAGAAGTCTAATGTATTCTAAATTTGTTAGATGCATTATTGAATTGTACCTAATTGAGTTATTTATAGGGTCTTTGAAAGTGATATTATAGCCCTATATATAATAAGATTGATATATTGGTTTAGCTATTGATGTGATTTAGGGCTTATGACAAATCCTGGGCAAGAAGTTGAAGTATAAAAGTATGCATCTCTTGCATAGTTATCTAGTGTCTAAAATTATAAATCTTCCAATATTATATGATTTTGATATGGTTAACCTCATGCTTATATAGATTTGGTTGTACTTGCTATCTAAGTTGTGCAAGTACATAATCTTCAAGATGGTGAAGATGTTTGTAAACTGTAAAGGAAGTTATATGAATGGTAATGATCAATATGACTTTGATGAGAAGGATGGAAGCCACGAAATATTCTCCAATGTCATAAGAAGAAGTTGATATCCCTAATTTAAGAGGGGGCTTGGATAGAAGAAAACTCCTTAAGTTAAGAGGGAGGGAATATTATAGTCATACCTTGAAAAAAGAAATTGGAGAATGTTTTTAGAGGTGCTGCTAAAAGAAGGAAAGTAGGATCCAGTTCTAGAATATGTTTGTTAGGTCCCTATATTACTAGTATAGTCCCTTATTGTTGTTAGTGTAACCCCCTTATTGTTATTATTGTACCCTTGTAATCCCCATTTTGTTATTATTGTGCCCTTAAATTATTATTGTTAGGTCGGCTAGGATTACATTGTGGCCCACTAGGATTACATTATGGCCCCATGGACTCCTATATATATAGAAAGGAGGTTTTGTAAATTGTATCATCCAAGAATTGTTCATTTATGTAATGTATTGAGGTTGCCCCCGAAGTGGCTTATTTCTAAGGCGTTGGTTATCTCTTTTCTTCTATTTTTGGAGCTGGTTACACAACATTTGCACGTAGCTGATTCTAGGTTTCGCTGTCTAAACAAAGTCATCGTGGAATTTTCGCTATAAATTTTTTTATAATGGTTTTCCAGTTGAAATTTTTGTGGGTGCGGTCGTAAATCCTGAGGAAGCTTAGTAAAAAAGTTCAAAGATTTGTCTGCAATATTTTCAAAGATATGATCTCAGGGAAGTTAGGTCTTTTTTCTGTGATCCTAAACAAAATATCATGGAATTTGGCGCTTATAAAAATTTTTCTTCATTTAAGGTTCAACATCTGAATGTACAGAGAAGCTGAAATCCTGAGGAAATTCATCAAAAAATTTCAGAGCTTGGTTCGCAATATTTTTGGAGATATGATCTGTGGAAGGTAGTGCGTTTTCAGGCTCCTGAATTTCATCTCAAAGAGGTGATCGTGGGAAAAGTTGAATAACTCTCTCTCTGAAGATTGGATTGGAGTGCCGTCAAAAGTGGTCACAAGTAAACAGCCTGTAGTTTCTTCGCTATCAATTTTAGAGACAAAGGACAAAACAGTGACACGTGGAAAGTCGTACAATTTCTCTCTACTGAACCAGTCCAGAATTAGGTCATTGTGGGAGATTGGACACAACTTTGTCTTGGAGAATCAAAATCAGGTCAGACATGTGGCATTTGAAAGAAGCTTCAGAGGGCTACTTTGGTACTGAAATTCAAATATTTAAGTTCTACAATCACAGAGATAATCCAATTTCAATATCGAGCTCCTCAAAAGCAAGAAAAAGGTGTGTATTTTTTTTCCGAATTGCATAAGTCTTGTTTGAAGAATCAATTTGAATTGATTCCAAGGGCATATCAGTATTGGGTTCTAAAATATGCCTCGGAAAAATAATTCAACACCCATTAAGCCTTCAGAAGGGTCTACTATGACTCATGAAGATGAAGAATTGCAACATGATCTATCAAAATTACAAGAGCAAGTGCAACAAATTTCACTTTCGCAAAGAGCAACAAAAAATGAAATGGAAGTTTTGAAGAAAGGCATGGAAGCTAAGATGGATGGCGTGCAAGCTAATATGGATGGCGTGGAAGCTAAGATGGATGGCATGGAAGCTGGCATGGAAGCTAAGATGGAAAACATGAAGAATGATCTAAAAATAGACATCGAAGGTTTGACAAAGTTGATACAAGAAATGTTTCCTAATGGTGAAAAGATAGTAGAAGAACCTCATGATGAGAACAAAATGAATGTTAATCGTGATTTCATAAACTCTAATGTTGGCGGGAAGAACCACCATATTCCAAAAATGGATATGAGGAAGTTTGATGGAAAGGATCCTGTAACATGGATACTACAGATGGAGCAATATTTTGATCTCCATAATGTGCAAAACACACAAAAGGTACGCATTGAAAATTTACATTTAGAACAAAATACATTTGTATGGTATCGATGGCTTTGCTCCCGTAAAAAAATTGTCACTTGGTCAATTTTTACGGAGGAAATGATAGCACATTATGAGGATACAAAGAGCAACACCTTCTTTAGCCAATTGATAATCTCAAACAAAAGGGTTTAGTGGGGCAGCACATTGAGGACTTCCAAAAATTGAATATAAGGGTAACTGATATTCCAGAGGAACACAGGATTGATCTCTTCATAGGCACTTTAAAGGATAACATACAACATGAAGTTCGTGTTCACATACAACATGAAGTTCGTGTTCTAGAACCTGATTCATTGGGGAAGGCATTCAGGTTGGCAAGAAAAGTTGAATGTAAAATTATGGCGACAAGGAAGCCTACCACTCAATTCTGTAAAGAAGTGTTGCTATGCCTAGATTTCCACAACCTACAAGGTTGACACCAAAAAAATTGGAAGAAAAAAGAGCAAAAGGGCTTTGCGACAGTTGTGATAGCAAATACACTAAAGGTCATAAGTGTGCTGAGAAGAAATTATTTTACATAGATTGTGAAGAGGAAGAAGAAAATGAACAAGAAGAGGATATACACCAGGAACCAGCCCTAGAAAAGGAAGAAATGAATCCGACCATATCGTGTAATGCACTGGCAGGAATTACCACTCCTCAAACTCTCAAGATAGAAGGACAAATCAAGAAGAAAAAGGTAATAGTGTTGATTGATTCAGGCAGCACCCATAATTTTATTCATTGTAAGGTAGCCAAGGAATTAAATTGTTTCCTATACCCAGCACCAGAATGTCAAGTGATGGTTGCAAATGGAGGAACTATAAATTGCTCTGGGAAATGCCATAATATCAAGCTAACCATGGGGGAATATGTATCGACTAGTCCAATGCTTTCCATTCCTATGGGAGGTGCTGATGTTGTACTAGGAGTACAATGGTTACAATCTTTGGGGACGGTAGCTTTTAATTTTCAAGAACTTTTCTTGAAATTTTTTTCAGAAGGAAAGGAAGTTGAATTACGGGGTATTGCGGGGAAGCCAGGAAGGATAATATGCTCTAATGTCATGACAAAGCTTCTAAAGAAAGAACAGCGAGGCGTAATTGCACAATTATGCTCACTAGAAGTTCCAACATCAAAATCATCTATTTCAGCAGATCTCCAACAAGTCTTGGACAATCATTCCAAGGTGTTTGAAACTCCCAAAGGACTCCCACCTATTCGTGATCATGATCATGCTATTCATTTGATTCCAGGAAGTGTTCCTCCAAACATCAGGCCTTATAGATATCTTTACTTCCAAAAGAGCGAAATTGAACGTATGATTGCAGAAATGTTAGAGGCGGGTATAATTCAACCTAGTCAAAGTTCTTTCTCTGCTCCTGTAGTATCGGTACACAAGAAGGATGGATCATGGCGAATGTGTCCGGATTATAGGGAGCTCAATAAGCTCACCATTAAAGATAAATTTCCCATTCCTGTGATTGATGAATTATCGGATGAATTACATGGAGCAATTTATTTTACCAAGTTGGATCTTCGTTCAGGATATCATCAAATTAGAATGAAGACTGAAGATATTCCAAAAACAGCGTTTCGAACTCATGAGGGTCATTATGAATTTTTGGTCATGCCTCTTGGCCTTACCAATGCACCTTCTACATTTCAAGGGTTGATGAATTCCATTTTCAAACCCTTCCTTAGAAAATTTGTTATAGTATTTTTTGATGATATACTAATCTATAGCAGGTCTTGGAAGGATCATGTTGAACATGTTGACAAGGTGCTCAAACTATTGCAGGAGAAACAATTATATGCAAAAACATCCAAATGTTTTTTTGGAGTACAAGAGGTGGAATATCTGGGTCATATTGTATCTCACGAGGGTGTTAAGGTAGACCTTAACAAAATTAAAGCCATTAAGGAATGGAAAGTCCCCACAACCATAAAGCAGTTGCGAGGATTTCTCAAGTTAACAGGGTATTATCGCAAGTTTGTTAAGAATTATGGGAGAATAGCAGCACCTCTAACAACATTATTGAAGAAAGATGCATTTTCATGGACTCCCGAAGCAACTAAGGCCTTTGAACATCTTAAAGAGGCAATGTGCCTAGCACCGGTCTTAGCTACGCCAGACTTCACAAAAACCTTTATTGTGGAATGTGATGCCTCAGGAAATGGAATTGGTGTTGTTTTAATGCAGGAAGGAAGACCCATTGCTTTTGAAAGTCGTCCAATCAAAGGAAAGTATTTACATAAACCCATTTATGAGAAGGAAATGTTAGCAATACTGCATGCACTAAAGAAATGGAGAACTTACCTAATGGGAAGACACTTCAAGGTAAAAATTGATCATGATAGTCTTAAACACTTTTTGGAACAAAGACTATCTTCAGAAGAGCAGCAAAAATGGGTCACAAAGACGTTGGGTTATGACTTTGAAATAATCTACAAAAAAGGAAAGCTTAATGTTGTTGCAGATGCACTCTCAAGAAAGAATGAAGAGGTGGAAGCATTGCTTTGTGCTATTTCTATTATCCAACCAGATTGGATAACCGAAGCAAGAGATGAATGAAAGAAGGACAAAGATGTATGGACACTCATTCAAAAGTTGCAGCAAGATCCTAGTACATCTGATACATTTAGTTGGAAAAATGATTCCTTATGGTACAAAGATCGCTTATATCTTTGTAATAATTCCAAACTAAAACAAAAGATTCTTCTGGAATTGCACACTTCTCCTTTAGGAGGACACTCAGGATTTTTAAAAACTTACCACAGGGTGAAGAATTTTTTTTTTTGGGATGGCCTTAAATCTGATATTCAAAAGTTTGTGGCGGAATGTTTGGTTTGCCAGCAGAATAAAGTGGAAACAATTAAGACCCCGGGACTTCTACAACCTTTATCCATTCCAAGTCAACGTTGGGAGGAGATTTTAATGGATTTTATCACAGGTTTACCTAAGTCCGAAGGAAAGAGTGTCATCATGGTGGTAGTTGATAGACTTACCAAGTATGCACACTTTTGTGCATTATCTCATCCATTTAAAGTAAGTACAGTTGCTACTACATTTATGGACAGAATTCAAAAGCTACATGGAAGCCCAAGGGTTATTGTGAGCGACAGAGATCCCATTTTTACCGGAAATTTTTGGACGGAGTTATTTTCTTGTTTGGGTACTCAATTAGCTCATAGCTCATCTTATCATCCTCAATCTGATGGTCAAACGGAGATAGTAAATAAATGTTTGGAAGGATATCTTCGTTGTTTTGTATCTGATAAACAAACACAATGGGTCAAGTGGTTACCTCTCGCCGAATGGTGGTATAACACTTCCTTCCATACTGCAGCAAAAATGACCCCATTTATGGAACTTTATGGATATCATCCACCATCCATCACATCATCTTTAAGGAAAAATTCGAAGGTTCAAGCAGTGGAAGATCACATCGAGCATCAACAAGAAGTTCTCCAACTCTTAAAGGATAACCTGAATTTGGCACAAAATCGAATGAAACAACAGGCAGATCAACATCGCAGTGAGAGAAGTTTTAATGTAGGAGATTGGGTATTTTTACGGCTACAACCATACAAACAAATGTCCCTCAAGCAAGCTAAGAAGGATAATAAATTATCGCCAAAGTACTATGGTCCTTACAAGGTGTTGCAAAATATTGGTACTATGGCATACAAATTGGAGCTTCCTGCTTCTTCGCGAGTACATCCAGCTTTCCATGTTTCATGCTTAAAGAAGGTTATAGGTGAAAATCTTCCAGTTCAAACAATATTGCCAGAACTTGATGAGGAAGGAAAAATCATATTGGAACCCGAAGCGGTCATGGAAACAAGAACTCGACAGCTACAGAATCGATCAATTTCAGAGTATCTCATCAAGTGGAAGAACTTACCCACTGAAGATTCTACATGGGAGGATGAGAATTTTATACAGAAGCACCCGGAGCTACTCAAGCGTTGAGGACAACACTTTTTTTTGAAGGAGAGGGGCATGTTAGGTCCCTATATCACTAGTATAGTCCCTTATTATTGTTAGTGTAAACCCCTTATTGTTATTATTGTACCCTTGTAACCCCCATTTTGTTATTATTGTGCCCTTAAATTATTATCGTTAGGTCGGCTAGGATTACATTGTGGCCCACTAGGATTACATTATGGCCCCATGGACTCCTATATATAGAAAGGAGGTTTTGTAAATTGTATCATCCAAGACTTGTTCATTTATGTAATGTATTGGAGGTTGCCCCCTCGAAGTGGCTTATTTCTAAGGCGTTGATATCTCTTTTCTTCTATTTTTGGAGCTGGTTACACAACAATGTTGCTACATGTGAATCAGTAAAGGAAGTTGTATGGTGAAGGAATATTCTGACAAGATTTGA
This sequence comes from Pinus albicaulis, assembly GCA_034641835.2. NCBI lineage: Eukaryota > Viridiplantae > Streptophyta > Pinopsida > Pinales > Pinaceae > Pinus > Pinus albicaulis. The sequence goes on from CM076577.1 coordinate 212,125,867, forward strand.
AATTATGTTACTGATTGGGGTTGTGTTTGTACAGTTAAATCTCTAAAAGGTTTGATAGCATATTGTTATTAGTCATTTTGATCAGGAGATATTTGTTGTTACTGATCCATTTGATAGGGGAGGATTTGTTATCGATTGGATTAATCAGGAGTATTGAGGCTTTATGTGTGATACACATTACCTGGGAGGACATCTGGTCGACACTATGTGTTGATGTCTGGATCTTGAAGTAGGGAGGGTGGCATTGGTCATAGAGATACGAACTTGAATACAAACCTAGAAACTTGGGTTGATGGTTAGCAAGTAAGCATGATGGTACCTAGACAAGCTGAAAGCTTTAGTCCATATTAGTTCCACCTAGATAGATTTCCCTGGTTAGCAATCTAGTTTGTGGCACTGTAAGTGCCTAAACTGTTTTAGGACCTTTGATAGATTGCCATGGTCAAGAATCTAGTCCAGGGCATTGCGGTGCCTAAACTCTTCATGGTTCATGTGTTTTGAGATATTCCTTGTACTTGAATGTGTCATTATGAATACCTCCCTAGTTAACGAGGAGTGTTGAAAAATGTAACTAGGTTCAGTCTTCATAATTGTATTTGAGTCATAACGAAATGCACTTATGAAAATAATGAAAGGAAAATTATTATTATTATTATTATTATTATTATTATGACATATTAAAGCATGGGTTTCATGCTTGGGTCCTCTTTTAATAGTCAAAGTCCCCTTTGAGGACTTCTAGGATGTATATTGAGTCATTATAGTCATTGTACACTTAATAAGATGATTCTTGGGCTTTTGAATCATGTACAGATATTTATTATTGAGTAAAATAGGTCATTTGTAACCTCCACACCAAGTCGGCCTCGAGAAGGGTAATTCGACCTCGCCAGAAGCCTATATATTGAAGCAGTTCGATTCATTTGGAGGATACAATCACACACAAGTTTGATACATAACAATAAGCAACTAAAAACGTACAAAGTTGGAAAATAAAGAGAAAATTTACATGGAGGCTCTGTTTGAATCACGATTTCCGTTTGACCAAAACTCGCAGGCATTAGTCTCTGCTACAATCACCAGAGTTAGGATCCACGAGAGGCAGTTAGTCCATGTCACGAAACACACGGGGAGCATTGAACCCAATTTCCAACAATCTCCCCCCCAACGCGAGCTGGGTGAGTTTCGAACTCGAGACCTATCGCTCTGATACAACTTGTTTGAATCATGATTGTTGTTCGACCAAAACATGCAGGAATTAGTCTCCGCTACAATCGCCAGAGTTAGGATCCACGAGAGGCGGTTAGTCCATGTCATGAAACACACGGGGAGCGTTGAACGCAATGTCCAACAAGCTCTAGATCGAATTTTTGGTCCATCTATCTCTCACACGTGTGGACTCTCTAGGAATATCGAAGTTGTTGCTACCAGTTGCATCCAAGTCGAAGTTGATGTTGTTAGGTCGAAGTGTTGAAATTCCACGATTTTAGGTCTAGGATAGAGTCTTAAAATCTTTGACGCTACCAAACAAAGAATCTCAACAGAACTACTTTGCACAATGTAATATAAACAACAGTAAATCACAAATGCACAAAATATAGACAAGTTTTTACGTTTTTCAAACCAACTTATTTATATTAAAAAACATATAATACAACAATCTAGGGCTCTCGTACTAGGGATAATGGGCATCAATCATCCACTAGTACAAGATACAAACTAGGGCTTGGTGTCAGTACATCGACGACCAATATTCCCTCAACAAGATATTATAACCATTTCGCTGATGTAGTCGACTTTGTTGTGAAACCAGCTCCAAAAATAGAAGAAAAGAGATATCAACGCCTTAGAAATAAGCCACTTCGAGGAGGCAACCTCCAATACATTACATGAATGAACAATTCTTGGATCATACAAATTACAAAACCTCCTTTCTATATATAGGAGTCCATGGGGCCACAATGTAATCCTAGCCGACCTAACAATAATAATTTAAGGGCACAATAATAACAAAATGGGGGTTACAAGGGTACAATAATAACAATAAGGGGGTTACACTAACAACAATAAGGGACTATACTAGTAATATAGGGACCTAACATGCCCCTCTCCTTCAAAAAAGGGTTGTCCTCAACGCTTGAGTAGCTCTCGGTGCTTCTGTATAAAATTCTCATCCTCCCATGTAGAATCTTCAGTGGGTAAGTTCTTCCACTTGATGAGATACTCTGAAATTAATCGATTCCGTAGTTGTCGAGTTCTTGTTTCCATGACCGCTTCAGGTTCCAATATGATTTTTCCTTCCTCATCAAGTTCTGGCAATATTGTTTGAACTGGAAGATTTTCACCTATAACCTTTCTTAAGCATGAAACATGGAAAACTAGATGTACTCGTGAAGAAGCAGGAAGCTCCAATTTGTATGCCATAGAACCAATATTTTGAACACCTTGTAAGGACCATAGTACTTTGGTGATAATTTATTATCCTTCTTAGCTTGCTTGAGGGACATTTGTTTGTATGGTTGTAGCCGTAAAAATACCCAATCTCCTACATCAAAACTTCTCTCGCTGCGATGTTGATCTGCCTGTTGTTTCATTCTATTTTGTGCCAAATTCAGGTTATCCTTTAAGAGTTGGAGAACTTCTTGTTGATGCTCGATGTGATCTTCCACTGCTTGAACCTTTGAATTTTATCTTAAAGATGATGTGATGGATGGTGGATGATATCCATAAAGTGCCATAAATGGGGTCATTTTTGCTGCAGTATGGAAGGAAGTGTTATACCACCATTCAGCGAGAGGTAACCACTTGACCCATTGTATTTGTTTATCATATACAAAACAACGAAGATATCCTTCCAAACATTTATTTACTATCTCAGTTTGACCATCGGATTGAGGATGATAAGATGAGCTATGAGCTAATTGAGTACCCAAACAAGAAAATAACTCCGTCATAAAATTTCTAGTAAAAATGGGATCTTTGTCGCTCACAATAACCCTTGGGCTTCCATGTAGCTTTTGAATTCTATCCATAAATGTAGTAGCAACCGTACTTTCTTTAAATGGATGAGATAATGCACAAAAGTGTGCATACTTGGTAAGTCTATCAACTACCACCATGATGACACTCTTTCCTTCAAACTTAGGTAAACCTATGATAAAATCCATTGAAATCTCCTCCCAACGTTGACTTGGAATGGATAAAGGTTGTAGAAGTCCCGGGGTCTTAATTGTTTCCACTTTATTCTGCTGGCAAACCAAACATTCCGCCACAAACTTTTGAATATCAGATTTAAGACCATCCCAAAAAAATTCTTTCTTCACCCTGTGGTAAGTTTTTAAAAATCCTGAGTGTCCTCCTAAAGGAGAAGTGTGCAATTCCAGAAGAATCTTTTGTTTTAGTTGGAATTCTTACAAAGATATAAGCGATCTTTGTACCATAAGGAATCATTTTTCCAACTAAATGTATCAGATGTACTAGGATCTTGCTGCAACTTTTGAATGAGTGTCCACACGTCTTTGTCCTTCTTCCATTCATCTCTTGCTTCGGTTATCCAATCTGGTTGGATAATAGAAATGGCACAAAGCAATGCTTCCACCTCTTCATTCTTTCTTAAGAGTGCATCTGCAACAACATTAAGCTTTCCTTTTTTGTAGATTATTTCAAATTCATAACCCAACATCTTTGTGACCCATTTTTGCTGCTCTTCTGAAGATAGTCTTTGTTCCAAAAAGTGTTTAAGACTATCATGATCATTTTTTACCTTGAAGTGTCTTCCCATTAGGTAAGTTCGCCATTTCTTTAGTGCATGCAACATTGCTAACATTTCCTTCTCATAAATAGGTTTCTGTAAATACTTTCCTTTGATTGGACGACTTTCAAAAGAAATGGGTCTTCCTTCCTGCATTAAAACAGCACCAATTCCATTTCCTGAGGCATCACATTCCATAATAAAGGTTTTTGTGAAGTCTGGCATAGCTAAGACCGATGCTAGGCACATTGCCTCTTTAAGATGTTCAAAGGCCTTAGTTGCTTCAGGAGTCCATGAAAATGCATCTTTCTTCAATAATGTTGTTAGAGGTGCTGCTATTCTCCCATAATTCTCAACAAACTTGCGATAATACCCTGTTAACCCGAGAAATCCTCGCAACTGCTTTATGGTTGTGGGGACTTTCCATTCCTTAATGGCTTTAATTTTGTTAGGGTCTACTTTAACACCCTCATGAGACACAATATGACCCAGATATTCCACCTCTTGTACTCCAAAGAAACATTTGGATGTTTTTGCATATAATTGTTTCTCCTGCAATAGTTTGAGCACCCTGTCAACATGTTGAACATGATCCCTCCAAGACCTGCTGTAGATTAGTATATCATCAAAAAATACTAGCACAAATTTTCTAAGGAAGGGTTTGAAAATGGAATTCATCAACCCTTGAAATGTAGAAGATGCATTGGTAAGGCCAAAAGGCATGACAAAAAATTCATAATTACCCTCATGAGTTCGAAATGCTGTTTTTGGAATATCTTCAGTCTTCATTCTAATTTGATGATATCCTGAACGAAGATCCAACTTGGTAAAATAAATTGCTCCATGTAATTCATCCAATAATTCATCAATCACAGGAATGGGAAATTTTTCTTTAATGGTGAGCTTATTGAGCTCCCTATAATCCAGACACATTCACCATGATCCATCCTTCTTGTGTACCAATACTACAGGAGTAGAGAAAGAACTTTGACTAGGTTGAATTATACCCGCCTCTAACATTTCTGCAATCATACGTTCAATTTCACTCTTTTGGACGTAAGGATATCTATAAGGCCCGATGTTTGGAGGAACACTTCCTGGAATCAAATGAATAGCATGATCATGATCACGAATAGGTGGGAGTCCTTTGGGAGTTTCAAACACCTTGGAATGATTGTCCAATACTTGTTGGAGATCTGCAGGAATAGATGATTTTGATGTTGGAACTTCTAGTGATCATAATTGTGCAATTACGCCTCGTTGTTCTTTCTTTAGAAGCTTTGTCATGACATTAGAGCTTATTATCTTTCCCGGCTTCCCTGCAATACCCCGTAATTCGACTTCCTTTCCTTCTGAAAAAAATTTCAAGAAAAGTTCTTGAAAATTAAAAGCTACCGTCCCCAAAGATTGTAACCACTGTACTCCTAGTACAACATCAGCACCTCCCATAGGAATGGAAAGAATTGGACTAGTCAATACATATTCCCCCATGGTTAGCTTGATATTATGGCATTTTCCAGAGAAAATTATAGTTCCTCCATTTGCAACCATCACTTGACATTCTGGTGCTGGGTATAGGAAACAATTCAATTCCTTGGCTACCTTACAATGAATAAAATTATGGGTACTACCTGAATCAATCAACACTATTACCTTTTTCTTCTTGATATGTCCTTCTATCTTGAGAGTTTGAGGAGTGGTAATTCCTGCCAATGCATTACACGATATGGTTGGACTCATTTATTCCTCTTCTAGGGTTGGTTCCTAGTGTATATCCTCTTCTTGTTCATTTTCTTCTTCCTCTTCACAATCTATGTAAAATAATTTCTTCTCAGCACACTTATGACCTTTAGTGTATTTGCTATCACAACTGTAGAAAATCCCTTTTGCTCATTTTTCTTCCAATTATTGTGGTGTCAACCTTGTAGGTTGTGGAAATATAGGAGTAGCAACACTTCCCTCTTTATAGAAGTGAGTAGTAGGCTTCCTTGTCACCATAATTTTACATTCAATTTTTCTTGCCAACCTGAATGCCTTCTCCAATGAATCAGGTTCCAAAACGCGAACTTCATGTTGGATGTTATCCTTTAAAGTACCTATGAAGAGATCAATCTTGTATTCCTCTGGAATAAAGTTACCCTTGTATTCAATTTTTGGAAGTCCTCAATGTGCTCCCCCACTAAACCCTTTTGTTTGAAATTTATCAATTGGCTAAAGAAGATGTTGCTCTTTGTATCCTCATAATGTGCTATCATTTCCTCTGTAAAAATTGACCAAGTGACAATTTTTTTACGGGAACAAAGCCATCGATACCGTACAAATGTATTTTGTTCTAAATGTAAAGTTGCAATACGTACTTTTTGTGTGTTTTTCACATTACTGAGATCAAAATATTGCTCCATCTGTAGTATCCATGTTACAAGATCCTTTCCATCAAACTTCCTCATATCCATTTTTAGAATATGGTGGTTCTTCCTGCCAATATTAGAGTTTATGAAATCACGATTAAAATTTATTTTGTTCTCATCATGAGTTTCCTCTACTATATTTTCACCATTAGGAAACATTTGTTGTATCAACTTTGTCAAACCTTCAATGTATGCTTTTAGATCATTCTTCATGTTTTCCATTTTTTCATCAATCTTAGCTTCTATGTCATCCATCTTAGATTCCATGCCAACTTCCATGCCATCTATCTTATCTTCCATGCCATTCTTCCAACCATCCATCTTAAATTCCATGCCTTTCTTCAAACCATCCATCTTAGTTTCCATGCCTTTCTTCAAAACTTCAATGTCATTTTTTGTTGCTCTTTGCGAGAGAGAAATTTGTTGCACTTGCTCTTGTAAATTTGATATGTCATGTTGCCATTCTTCGTCTTCATGAGTCATAGTAGAGCCTTCTAAAGGCTTAATGGGTGTTGAATTCTTTTTAGGAGGCATTTCAGAACCCAATACTAAAATATATTCTACAATATGCCCTTGGAATCAATTCAACTTGATTCTTCAAACAAGACTTGTGCAATTCGGGAAAAAACAATACACACCTTTTACTTGCTTTTGAGGAGCTCGATATTGAAATTGACTTATCTCTATACTTGCAGATCCTCAATATCTAAAATTCGGCCCTGTAGTAGTTCTATGAAGCTTCTTTCAAATTCCATAGGTCTGACTTGATTTGGATTCTTCAAGACAACGTTATGTCCAATCTCCCACAATGACCTAATTATGGACTGGTTCAATAGAGTGAACTTGTACGACTTTCCACATGTCACTGTTTGCTTCTTTGGCTCTGAAATTTATAGACAGGAAACTACAGTCCGTGTACTTCCAGTAACTTTTTATATAATTCCAATCTGATGCTCAGAGAGAGAGTTATGAAAAATTTCCCACAATCACCTCTTTGAGATGAAATTCAGGAGCCTGAAAAATACCTAACTTCCACAGATCATATCTCCACAAATATTGCGAACCAAGCTCTGAAATTTTGCGACGATGTTCCTCAAGCTTTCGGATTTTCTCTCTAAAAATTTCAGCTTCTGAAACTTCGTAGAAAACAAGTTATATCGCAAATACTGTGATGACCTTTTTAGGTTAAATTCAGGAGCCTGCAAAAATCCCTAACTTCCACAGATCATATCTCCGAAAATATTGTGAACCAAGATCTCAAATTTTGGGACGATGTTCCTCAGGATTTCGGCTTCACACTCGAAAAATTTCAGCTTCTGAAACTTCGTAGAAAAAAATTTATAGCTAAAATTCCACGATGACCGGTTTGGAGCAGCGAAAACCCTAGAATCCAAAGCTCTGATACCAAATGTTGTGAAACCAGCTCCAAAAATAGAAGAAAAGAGATATCAATGCCTTAGAAATAAGCCACTTTGAGGGGGAAACCTCCAACACATTACATGAATGAACAATTCTTGGATCATACAAATTACAAAACCTCCTTTCTATATATAGGAGTCCATGAGGCCAAAATGTAATCCTAGCCGACCTAAAAATAATAATTTAAGGGCACAATAATAACAATATGGGGGTTACAGGAGTACCATAACAACAATAAGGGGGTTACACTAACAAAAATAAGGGACTATACTAGTAATATAGGGACCTAACAGACTCTCTCAACTCCTGTCGGTCGTAACCTCTACCTGCCCGATCCTTTGGATCCCAATCTGTAGCTCCTGCCTCTATCAATGCTCCAATTCCATCTAACCATTGAACCTCGGTTATCAATCTTCTCTCTAGTTGATCGTTCGTCCACCAACACATCAACACATCGAGACTCCTGTCGAGTTGTTAACAACTCCACTTGTGAACAACTCTCAATCTACCCATTGTTTCTCCTCAGCTACTCAAGGATTTCAACCCACTATGGTCTTCCTGTGCTGCTCCGATGAAGACCAACATAGGGCATGAAGGGCTACCACCTATCACTGTAAGAATTCCATCTCCCACGATGAGCATGGGCTAGGAGGACTACCCATCATCTACTGTAGAAGTCCTTTTCCACACACAAGTATCGAGTTCCTCAAACTTCTACGATGGTTCGTCAACCCTTGAGCTCAATAACTGCCACTTTAGAAACCATATACATCCATGAAGATAGTGCACATTGGGCTCCAACCTTGGGCACAATCATGTTGTCCTCCATCATACCATAAATGCCCAATCTCGTCCACACTTGGTCCACTATCACGCTACCCTCCAACAATCCACGAGTGACCAAGTCTGATGTAGCATCATGGGGGCTTCACTCAATGAACCTCTAACATGTCATGTGTGTTCGTGGCATATTAAAAAATAACCTTAATTTGACTACATATTGGAAAATAGATCTAAAAATCACTTTATTTAACCACGTACAAATACAAACCCAATACACCTTCCCAATTTAAAAATCCCAGACTTTCACTAGATATTGTAGGTATCCATTTTTTCATTAACATTTTTTATACCCCTTTATATTTATATCCCTTTATTTTCATTAACAATGGTAAGTAAATTTTGCACCTAGAAATAATAACCTAAATACTAGGTAGCTGAAAACTTGAATGTTTCAATAAAAAAGAGGCAGATATAAGTTGGTTGATTGAAAAATACATACGGTGGAAAATTTGAATGGAAAATGCATAGGTATGAACTCTCAATTCCATCTATCCTCTATTGAATACTAAAATATATACACTACAACATTTCAAAACAAAACCTCGATAACCAACACAATGGTTCACCTTTCATCTCACTTATAGAATAGGAAGAGGAGAGAAAGTACAATGAATATGGACACATGCAAAAGCCTATATGGTTATACTTTGTCAAAATCATATGCCTAACCTGATCACCTAGTGCACCACAGTTGAATGTTAAGAGTGCCAAGTAATTGTGTCTCCATCAAAAGATGAACTGGAGCATGCAAGCATGCATTCCTTCCTTGAGATTTGTATCATCTACCTAATATGGGAATTTATCATGCATAAGTATTCTAATTGCTTAAGGATCTACAAATTTTTAGTAAGAATAGATCATGCATGCTAAAAATAACAAAATAAAAGTTCTAATAATATAAAAACTCCATCCAAATCAAAAATTGCTAAATTTGAAACAACATCTAAACTATAATTAATTGAAGGTGTGACATGCATTCCCTTAGCATGCATGCACCTTATTCCAAACAATAGTATATTTCAATATCTCCTATGGCATGCATGTGCCCTCTGCCAAGCAATAGTCTGTATCACTGTCTCCTTCACTTTCATTCAACATGTTCATCATTGATGTAAGGAAAGGGTGAAGTTGTCATATTTGTTGCCTTCGCTACTACCACATCATTCGGAGGATCACTAGCTGAGAAACAGGTAAAAAGTCTTAACACATGCATTAGATATAGATCATAGAGGTATTAGTAATGTGATGCATGTATATTCTGTAGCAATGCTTCTTCAAAGAGGGAGCAAAAGCGGGAAGCTAGAGTGGAAATTGGAGCAAGGAGCGACATTTTCAAAAGCTCCTGGGTCGGGAGCAATTTTGGAAACGAATTTTGTATAATATATATTTTAATATATTTTGATACATATATGTCAACAAAAGCATATAGAATGATGAATTTGTGATAAAAAAACATTAAAAAATGGATTAAACCAAATAACATCACTCATATAGTAGTTATAATATTCATCAACCACAAGTCCACAAATTAAAAAGTTCTCATTTGTATAGTATGTAAGGGTGCACATAACCAGAATAGCATTGAGTGAAATCCATCTCTAAACTAAAAATACATAAAGAAACAACTAGGCTTTGGATGGCCTCTAGCATCCAAAAACATCATGCCACAACAAAAACCTAGATATCATCAAAATCATTTCCTATCTTAGGATATTTGTCATTAAGATCACCCTCTTAAGATTTAACATATGATAGAAAAAATGTAGCATATCTATGAAAAAATTTTAATACAATAATACATAAATCCTACTACAGTATCTTGGTTTACTTCTCCTACTTGTGATTAAATTATACAAGTTATTTTCATAAAAATATTCAGAAAATACCGAAGTAAACAAAATTAACAGCCTACACAAATACAAATAATTTACTAAATATTATGCTCATTCAACAAAGTGACACACAATTTTTTCGAACAAATGTCCCCAGAAAAACCCAATGTGGGAAAACTGGTGCAACAGATATGAGGGTTTATTATAATTAAATAGAATCTAAGCACATAAAATCTAGGCACCTTACTGGCTAACCCGACAAAGAAAAGTAGATCTGTAGCAATACCGGTTGTTCTGGAGACTAAAAACTTGACTGATCCACACCCTCAAATGGGATTTACAGGACTTAGCCACTTTCTACCTCTAGAAACCCCAGTGTTGTCCTTGAAGCTGCATGCATCATCCCTGCTAGCCTCTGCGCTGGCCTGAAGAGGGATGCGTAACCCCAAACTGGGTGATGCAGTGCCTACGCTGCCCTGGATGGCCTATGCGTAAACCTGGGGGCCTCCTGTTGGCTCAACGCTGCCCTTTCTGGGCCTGCGTAGCGACTGAAGCCCTTTGCGCTACGCACTTGCTTCCCCTGCTTCTCTGCGCTTCTCCTCTGCCTCTTGCTCACTCTTGGCTCCAGGATTAGATCATCCTCTTACCCAATACTACCCCTCGCTACAGCTGAAAGTCTTTTGGAAATTCTTAGCAAGCCCGCCCTAGAATTGCAGCTTAGTCTCTCTCAGCTCTGCCTCCGTGTGTGTGTCTCCAACTTACCCTCAAGCCTTTCTCTTATACTTTTTCGTTGACACATCAAAAACCACGATTTAATCTCTTATTGATGGCTGAGATTAAAATATTGCTTGATCTGCATCACTTAGAACATTCCATCACATGTGTTTAATTAATTCAATTTATTTTTTATAATTCCCTAAGTTAGACTTAGGGTCCTCATTAAAAAAATCAATTATTTTAATATCTCACAAATAAGATGAGATTTCTCCAAACGCTTTCTGGGTTTTGGAGGTCTTGTGTTTCTTAGCCCCTCAAAATTTTAGGGCTAGAGCACACACGATGCTACCTCAACACTCAAAATCTCAACACTCCCTCTTAGCACGGAGTGTGGTCTAGTAATACATCCACACCATGTATCACAAAATCTTGGTGTTGATCTCTGTGATGTTCATGCTTGGCCTGTTGCCCTCCATCCACTACGTTGTTGCTTTCTGTACTACTGCCCATGTCACTGCCACTGACTCTGATACATTTGTACTGCATCTTCCCCTTAAATTGATGCATCATGCTTCCCATAGCACTGCCACTACTAATTGTTGCACTGCAACTCAATTGCTGAGAAGTAAGCAACTAAAAGACTCCTGCCCAATCATTGACAGACAAGTCAGGTTGCATCTCTTCACTAAAGTTTCCTTAGCTGCTTCTCTATGTTGTCCTCCTGAAGGCAGTGCGCTGTGACATCTCTGCACTGTGTGAGCACTGCCTCTCTGCACTGCTGAAGTCCCATCAGCCTTTACGTTGTTTCCTCTACAATATTGTTTCCTCTACACTACGCTGCTCCCTCTACAACACTTCATCTCTACCCTCTGCTTCACTGTGATCTTCTGCAACCATCTCCTACTTGTTCCGCTACCGCCTTAAGGATCCCGTAGCTCATATGTGATCCAAGAGTTGGGCTTACTCAAGGATCTTGCCTCCTTGATCTGTAGCTGCTCTAAAGATCCATATCACCCCACTTACGTGGCTCATGAGCACTCATGGCTACGTTATCATCACTCCCATCATCGTTTTCTACTGTTGCCTTGGAATTAGAAGTTCCTTTGTCCTTCTTCTTAGGACAAGTGCTGGAGAAGTGTTCAAGTTTGCCACAGTTAAAGCACCATACCTTGGATAGGTCCCTCTTCTTCTTCCCTTGTTTCCTTCATTCCTTCGAAGCAAACGGCTGCATCATATTCCTCTTATTTCTTCACCCTGACAGTTCTGTTGTAGTTGTTTTGCCTCTTGGTGATTCTCTTGATCTCCTCCTAACGAAGGATTGCCCACATGTTCGCCCAGGATGGTAATGTTGCCCTGCCCAATATGCTTTGGAAATTTTTTTCCCACTCCTCGGTGACTACTTTCAGGGCAGTCCTTACCAAGAGTCCTTCATCTGGAGTCGCACCCATGGAAATCAGTTGATCCCGGATAGTCTGAAGTCGGAAAAGGAAGGGATCTATCTCCTCACCCTTCTGCATTTGGAAAAACCTCATCTGATTCTCTAGAATCATCTTTCTTTGAACGAAGCTTCCTTGATACATCGTCTCCAAAGAGGTCCACATCTCATTTGTCATATTATTTCCGGAAATATGTGGCACGGCGTGATCTTTTACTCTGTCCATAATCAAACACTTTTAGCCCGCACTTGATTTTCCTTGAATTTCTTCACAGGATTTGGATCCGCAGGCTCAACTAGGACATTCTCTGCATGGTTCTTAATGTCGTACTCATCCACAACTGCCAGTATCTTGGCTCTTTAGATGATGAATTTGAACACACCGTCCAACCTTTCCTGATCTCTCAGCCCATGAGAAGCCATCTAACTCAAATCTGACGGAACAATACTCTTCTCCCTCTTTCTGCTGTAAAACTCAACAAAAATGTTGGATCTGGGTCTCTTGGCAATCATAAACCCTCTATAGTAGAAGCTCCCTCTGTCAACTGATTTCCCTCTTGGAAATATTTAGCCAAAAAAAATCGAACAGTTCTCTATGATCACCCTCTTGATCGAATCTCAGATTTGTTTGGCTCAGATCTGCTTATATACTGTCTTCTTCCCGCTCTTTGTCAACTTAGCTAGGCACAATTTGCATTGGAAAAATTTCCACCACACCAACAACTGCTGAATATTTGAAGCACTTCTTTCGGATCTCAAAAATACTTCTCAACAACAGAAAAAGTAACTGGACTACATCCCTCTAGCTGGCCTCTACGTGAGCAGACTAGCCCAACGCAGCCTCTATGCATCGTAGGCTACTCCTGCGTCCTTCTGGAAGGCACTGCATTGTCTCTGCATCACCCAGATGGGACTGCGTCAGCCCCTGCCTAGCCTATGTTGGTACTGCGTCCTCTCGCTACTGAGATGCCCTCTCTGGATCTGGTGCTTCAACTGCTACCCTGCAAAAAATATGTCTTCAGCTAATTTTCTATAGATTCATCTTGATCTGCAATCGCTCTGATACCATGTGAAAATTTATGAATACAATAATACATAAATCCTACTGCAGTATCTTGGTTTAATTCTCACACTTGTGATTAAATTATACAAGTTATTTTCAATAAAATATTCAAAAAATACTGAAGTAAACACAACTAACAAACTACACACATACATATCATTTACCGAATATTACACTCATTCAAAAAAGTGACACAGATTTTTCGGACAAATGTCCCCAAAAAAACCCAATGCACGAAAACCGGTGTAGCAGATATGAGGGTTTATTATTATTAAGTAGAATCTAAGAACATCAAATCTAGGCACCTTACTGGTTAACCCAACAGAGAAAAATAGATATGCAACAATACCTGATGTTCTGGAGACTGAAAACTTGACTGATCCACACCCTCAAACGGGATTTACAGGACTCAGCCACTTTCTGCCTCTAGAAACCTTAGCGCTACCCCTGAAGTTGCCATTGTCAACCCTGTTAGCCTCTGTGTGCCTTTGCGCTGGCTTGGATAGGGCCAAGTAACCCCAGAGTGGGTGACGTAGTCCCCACGCTACCCTGGATGGCCTCTACGTAAATATGGGGGCCTCCTGCTGACTCAACGCTACCCTTTCTGGGCCTGCATAGCGACTGAAGACCTCTGCGCTGCGCGGCTGCTGCTACTGCCCCTGCTTCTCTGCGCTGCTCCTGGTTGCTGCTACTCTGCCTCTTGCTGACTCTTGGCTCCGGGATCAAGTCATCCCCTTAGCCAATACTACACCTCGCTGCAGCTGAAACTCTTCTGGAAATTCTTAGCAAGCCCGCCCTAGAATTCCAACTTCGTCTCTCTCAGCTCCGCCTCTGTGTGTGTGTGTCTCCAACTGACCCTCCAGCCTTTCTCTTATACTTTTTTGTTGACACATCAACGACCGTGATTTAATCTCTCATCGACGTCTGAGATTAAACACTGCTTGATCTGCGTGACTTAGGACATTTCATCACATGTGTTTAATTAATTCACTTTAATTTTTCTAATTCCCTAAGTTAGACTTACTGTCGTTATTAAAAATAATTATTATTTTAATATCTCACACATAATATGAAATTTATCCAAACACTTTATGGGTTTTAGAGGTCTTGTGAGTCTTAGCACCTCCACAAAATTTCAAGGCTAGAGCACACCCGATGCTACCTCAACACTCAAAATCTCAACAATATCAAGTCAAGATTTTCTTTGAGTGATGGGTACATTTTTAGTAGGGTCATGATAGAGGAGTTTGAAAATCAATGTCACTAACATGAAGGTACATAGAGGGCTTGGTGTTTTTGATTAAATAAGAGTTCCATACCCTAGTACAGGACAAAATCCAATGGAAACATTACAACCCCCCCAATCCTAAGACCCTGAAAAAATGATAAGTCTGCTTGATTTTGAGTGAGATCTAAAATTCTACTTTCTCCATATGAAATATAATGAGGTTGGAACCACTCTCGAACATCCTAAGTCATTTCATGGTAATGTTAAAAATTTAAGTAAAAGGATGAAAATGAAAGATAAAGGAAAATGTCACTTTTATTTTAAGAATTTAACATTACCATGAATTGCATAACAATACTAGGGTCATAGCCTTGAATATTTGGCTACTCTGTACCTAATATTACCATATCATTTTACTCTGCATGGCCAATGTATTGTATAAACAATACCATATACATATTTCTATACAACATATAAAAACCCTTTAACCCCCTACTATATACTCAATATCTTATTTCAATTTTTCCTCATTTTTTATGCCCCAATATGAATGCACGTGGTATGGTATTGCTCTGTCAGTGAAGCCCGCTATGTGTAGCATCTGCTCCTAGTTATGGAATACAACACCTAGGAAACCCCTCCACATGGTCGCTGACAAACTTCTCAACGTGTCCTCACCTAGGACACTCATCCAACCATCATCAATCCATCATCAAGAGAGCATACGGTAGCCCTTCTGTTTTTGTTATATTGATCTTGAATTTTGTGCTTCTAGAAGACTAGTTAGGGTACAATACTATCCCTAAACCACTTATCCAACACTCCTTCAAGTACCATACAATCTGACCAAATCACTATAGAATTTTTCTCTTAGGGAAGGTCTCCTAACCACCATATTTAAACCCAACCTCCTTGGCTTCCAAAGGCTACAAATTCCATCATCCAATCTAGTCTAAATCTAGACCCAACACAAGTCATCGATGGAGAAAATACATACCTATGTACTGTTGTTCATGGGAATGGTTTTGGTCACTATTTAGGGCTCCCACTGTAACCTACAACAACCCAACCACCTTTCTCAAAACACATCTCAAATGATGTGGCCTTCTCTCCTACAAGTTAGGTGAGCTCGTTGTGTGAGGAGGCACCTACAGCTCCAAGTTAGGGTTGTTTTGACCCTCAAAACTTGCGGCCTAGTCATCATAGAAGGGTCACTAACTCGACCTGTTTCAGGAGGTTCTCCTGTTATTTCTTGCCTAGAACAACCTTCAATTATGTGCGACCTTCATATAAGCCTTGCTTCCTCTTCAAACCGTCCCCAAGGAGAAAATCCGAGCTCCTTTCCTTGCGGCTTGCAGCAAGGTATCTTCGTTACCCCAAAATAGTCACAAGGGTGACCTTAAACACCCCCTTTCCCCTCCACAGAAAATGTTTCACCCTCCTATATAAGCCTCCTGATCTCCTTGTCTTGCGCCAAAATGGATGCTCAAATGCCTCCACAACACCTTCTATTTATAAACCAATAGAAGGGCTCCTCTAAAGTCATTCTAGGGTCTGACAAGCTGACACAAGCCTAAATAACATTAGTCTGACCTTGACACTTCTTGTGCAAACCCCCACTTTGACTTCAAAAATTCATAACTTCATTTCTAGAGCTCTGATTTGAGTGACCTTCGAAGCGTTGGAATCGGCACGCCAAGTTATATCACTTGAAATTTTCTCATGCTCAAATTCTTCATGGTTTTGGCCCAAATCTCGATGGGTGAAAAACCCCATGGTTGGGTTCCAAGCCCACAAGTGACTCTTGTGGTGCTTTTCCCTCCAAACCCCAAACCATAGGGATTGGAGTACCTCCCAAGCTACCAAAAATCAACACAAAGTTTTTGCTTCCAGTTCTAGGTCGAAGTTTTTGGGGTCAAAGTGTTATTGCTACATAAGTTAAAATGTTGCACAAGTTGAAGTGTTGCATAGGTCGAAGTAGTTGCTGCTGCATGGATCAAATTTTTGTTGGTACAAGGTCGAAGGTCTAGATTGAAGTTGTTGGAAGGAAGGGTTGACTTGGTGTGGAGGAAGTCTTTGTCTAAGTCAAGAGTCTTGGATTATCTGAGGAAAATTATTGAAGGAAGAGTTGTTGAATGGGTTTTCCCCTAGAGTGGGGTTTTGCCCTAGTTGTCTACCTACATCTGGTGTCCTTTATCTTCGTGCTATTGTTTTGGTAATTGCTTGATGAACTAAGATAAAATAACATAAGAAAATTAATAAAAACACAAGAATCTCCAAGTAATGATCAAATATAAGAAAATATTTCTACCTTACATCATGTAAGGTATCACGAAGCCATAATGGTCTCTTCTTGGCAAAAGGATCACATAGAAGAGGATCCAAGAGGTCCATGGGTTCCAAGGGATCATGAAGAACATCTGTCTCAAGTTCAAGAATAGATTTCAGTTTGTTCCTCTTCTCCTTGGGCACATGAAAGTATATGGGGCAACAAAAGATCCTTAGGTGTCCAAAATCAGGCTTCACACCTATGAAAACTCCTTCGGGGGTCTTGTCACCCAAGGCTTGATGAGGAGTCATGTTTTGAAAATAGACCATAGTGTTGGCAGCTTCTCCCAACATAAAATTCAACAATTGTTGATCATGCACCATGGCTCGAGCAACTTCCATAATGGTCATGTTCTTTCTTTCAACCACTCCATTTTGTTGAGGGTTGTAAGGCACAATTGTCTCCTTCTTGATTCTTGTTCTCTTACAAAATTCAATGAATTCGTTCGAAGTGAATTATCTAGAATTATCAAATCTTAAGACTTTGATTCTCTTCCCTGTTTGATTCTCTATTAGTGCCTTAAATTCCTTGAACATATCAAATGCCTTGTCCTTGTGCTTCAAGAAGAATGTCCATGACTTTTGAGAGAAATCATTCACAAATACTATATAGTATAGGTAGCCACCAAGAGATTTTACCGACATGTGTCCACATAAGTCAGAATGTATGAGTTGTAGAATGTCACTGGTCCTGCTCTTGCTAGAAGGGAATGGTCTATTCGATTTCTTTCTACTTGCAAATCCCAGAAAAACCCCATCATGATTAACTTGAACCTCAGGCATTCTAGAAACCATCTTCCTTACTTTAGGAAGGGCTTCATAGTGATGATGAGAAAACCTTCGGTGCCATAGCTCATTTTGATGATTACTATCATGTACCAATGCTCATATTGGTCTTCCATTAACTCTGTAGAGTCCTTCAATTCTTGGTCCGAAAGTGCATGCATCCCTTGTGCGAGATTCCATTGGCCAAATGAGGCCCTTTCCTCTTATGAAGACAACCCTCATCCCTTTGTCTTCCAAAGCAAATATAGATATAATATTTTTCTTCAATCCTGATACATACATAACATCATGTAGATGCGTGATTTCACTATAGTCCAAATGAAATGAAACAAAACCAAAGCCCTTCACAGGATAAGTAGAATTGTCCCCAAGAATGATTTTCAAATGTGTCTCCCTCTCAACCAGGTTTTAGAGGACTTCACGATACCCAGTGAAGTGTCTAGACACCCCACTATCTACCAATCAACTATCAAACGAATCTGAAGGGGAGGAGCTAGAAAGTGCAGAAATAAGAAAATATTTAGATTGAGTAGCAACTACATTATTTCCATACCTTGAATTCCTTGATCTCTTTTAAGGATGGTGGCCTACATTACAATCATGAGGATTATCTCTCCTTCTATAGTTAGACTTCTTATTTTTTAAGCCCTGGTTGTTGTTGTAGGATCTAGGAGCATCATTATTCTCAGGGAAATCTCAAGCATAGTGACCTTACTTATGACAATTGAGACATTGAATATGTAATAGTTCATTGTCCCTTGTTGATCTTCTATTAGAATCCATGGAACTTGGAGCAAGATTTCTTGAATTAGATGGTCTTCCTATTCCTTTCCTCTTCTTGTCTTGAGCAACAAATGCAAAGGGTTCTCCTTCCTCGTGCTTTTGAATTCTCCCTCTATAAATCATCATGGTCTCTTCTTCAATACACTTGCCAACGAGCCCATCAAATGTTAGGAACTTTTCATTGTTACTTATAGAAGTAATAAATGTCTTTGAAATTGGAGGAAGGCCTCCAAGTGCAACGAGCATAAACTCTCTATCAGATAGGTTCTTTGACAAAAAAAAGTCGATCCTTGAGATATCCTCATGAAGTATGACTCACAGCTTATTCATCTTGATGTCCTTGAGTTGATTTTTCAAGGAGAGAATATGGTTCAAATTCTTGACCTCATACATCCCAACCAACTTATCATAGATTTCATTGGACTTTTTCAACTTAAAAATATAAATAAGCAAATGATCTCTTAAAGAATCAATAATGACTTTCTTTGATTTGATCTCACCTTTCTTGTACTTGGCCTTGATAATAGCAGAAGCATTCTTTGGAGGTTCAGGTAATTTCCTTCCACATATTTCAAGACATCATTCTTATCTAAGGTCACCTACAATATAATTTTCCAAGAAAAAAAATTTGATGAGTCATTCAACTTCTCTCCCTCCTTGAAGTATGAGGTAGACATCTTAACCAAGTCAAATAGGCTTCTTCAAATCTCTCCAAAATTGATTGTTTTTCTCTTGTCTCCTTGGGCTTGTCTTCACCTCAGATCTGATACCATGTTAATTTTCCAGTGTTCTATGCTTAACACAATCACTTATTCCAATTTCTTCTTCAAGTAGCAATCAATTTATCCATTGTAATTCAGTATTCCAGCAACAATAAGAAATTGTCGATAAAACAATAACCAATGCACAACAAAATACAACCAAGAACAATAGAGACAAAATATTTGATCAAAGACCAAGGAAAAACCCTTTCCAAATTCTTCTTCTATTATATTGTCATCAAATTTTCAACAGAGAGATATAGTGTTCCAGTTCATCAACAAAGAGTCAAAGTCAAGCCTTTGACCAACCATTATCAACTAACCAATATCCAGTCAAAGATAAGCCCAAAAGTTAGATTTGGTCAACAAATCAAATCTTCAAATTCTGTCAAAGTCAATAATAGTCAATGTTGCGCTAACCAGTCAACAGTAAACGGTCAAAGTTATCTCCAAAAGATTCGGTCAACCTGCCAAAAGATGCGGCCTCCTTTCTTTAGTCAAAATTGATCAAAACAATCAACAAAACTACCACAGAACTTGGTCAAGTCAAAGAATTGGCCTGCGGTAACCCTAACCCAAAATCTAAAGTCAATGTAGCTCAAAATGCCCAGAAATACTTGGTCAAATCAACAATCAACTCGACCTCCCAAACAATCCAATAATTCGGTTAACCCAAGTCAAAGGTTGGTCAAACATATCCCAGATAGAAGTCAATGTTGGTCAACAAATTCCCTTCTCTCTCCTTCACACGTGTGACCTCAGACCTACAATTTCAGAGTTATACGAACCAAAAGAAGGGAATATGTGATGTGAGATGATTCCTCCAGGTGATGTCACATGATGTGTATTTATCTGAGGTTTATGAGGTTGTTTTTCCTTGCCTAGACCGAATTGTACTTGTGTGCATGTGTTCTTCATGCTTCTAGGGCTTGTTAAGTCTTAGGATTTATTGTCATGAGTCAAAAGAGTCAACATCATGTTTAATTGTAAAAATAATTACTTTTGAGTTTAGAAAGTCCTGGAAACTCCAAAAGTACAAGTCGACCCTGGCAGTTACAAGTCGGCCTAAAGGAGGGAATTCGACCCCTTGGAAAGGCTATATAAAGAAGCAGTTCAACCTCATTTAGTACTCACTCACTCAAGAATTCTGATCTCTCAAGAAAGAATTCGATCTATAGCTAGGAAGCAAGAAGAAGAAGACTAAAGGTCTAGGAGAAGAAAGAAGGATGAAAAATCTTGTTTTTGGGTCTATCTCTCTCACACATGCGAAGTTCTAGGGTTTTTGGTGCTGCAGAAAGAGGTCGAAGTTGTAGGTTCGAGTTGCAGGAAGACGAAGTGCAGTATCTTATGGCTGGAAGGAAGAATGCCCTACCTTGACCTCATTGACCTTGGGAGGAGTTGTCTTGTTGTAAGAAGGTCTCAGGAGGAGGTTGGATTAGGGTTTCTATTAGAGTTGGAATCAACACTTGGATTGTGACAAGCGCCTGACTAGACACATCTTAAGCTCAAGGGATTTCCTTATAATTTGATTGAGTTTTTTGGAAATTCGTTGAAACCCACACACAATGAAAAGGATTTTGAGTAAATAAGAATCTCTCATACATATGAGGGCACTCGTGTATGATGTGGTAGAAAAATTGAGTTTGCATCTTGATGGTTAGAAGAATGGAAGATAAACAGTGGATATGTAAGACAAAAGGCCACTGCTAAGAGGAAAGGGTGACACAAATTCCAAATCTGGAATGTATAGTGAAAGAATGCTTTTAAAAGACTTACAAAAGTCTCACTTTACATTTATAAAATCCCATTACGAGGAATGCTTCCGACTAACATGACCTCATGAATCAGGAATGCTTGGTGAATCAAGACTGACAAAAACAGATTAACATGCATGCTAGATGAAAAGACTTATAAAAACATGAAACAGGGTTTAATTCCGCCTCAAGAAATGCTTATGAACAATCTTCAATTCATACTGAATCAGGAAATCTTGGAACAAGTCTTACGAAAACAGATCCATATGTCTTGGAGGTTCACAAGACTTATAAAAGCATAAGATAGAATTTTTATGATATATCTGGAAAGACATATAAAGTATGTAAAAATAGAAGGGAAAACAATACACACACCACGCAGTTCGTGAGTCCTCAAGAGTGCATCTGGATATATTATCAACTTAGAAATATTCAACACGGTATTCAATAAGCTAAACAACCAACCCCCTCTTCTTTCTCTGTCTTCTACCTATTTATAGTTTTACAATAGATTTGTCAGCAAGGCTTAGACCTTCGAATTCCTTTCATAATAACTTAACAGAAAATAGATAAGGAGAAAAAGTAGAATTTCTGCTATTTTTAGCCATTTACAATCCTAACAGAACTCTGATGGAAGTAATCATATTGACAAACTGTCTTTGAGCTTTTAAGAAGATATTGTTATTTTTTGATAGGTGTCGAATCTTTGAAACCTTTGCTATCGGATTCTCTATAAACCTGTGACTGTTTCTTGAATGCTACCTGGTGCCTTGTGGAAACATGTTGGTGCTGAGAGTAATGGTAGAAATCTATTTCAGAGAAACTTTGTCGATGTTCCTTTCCTTTGGTTTCTTGTTTGTTGTGATAGGGTTTCGAAATAAACGTGAAAGGAGTGTTGGAGTGGAAAAACCCGTATAGATAGGTTTCAAACAAAAGGGTTGGGCACGTGAAAGATATGAGACGGAGACACATTGAATTGTGGGCCAGCAAGAGAAATAAAAGAGGAGCGAGAAATATGGAGGTTTAACTGGTTATGGAGGCGAATTAAAAGAGATAGCAGAGTTTCATTTTATTAGTGGGAGAGATTATTAAATAAATGATGAGCGAGAGGAGAAAAACCCTTTATACATATAACGCAATCGCAGATCAGGGTCAGAACGTTTAAACATAAGACACAAGTGGGAGGGAACACGATTTGCAATGGGGGTGATGACATGGCAAGGAGGTGGGGTCGCTTACAAATCACAAATCGGGAGTTTTGTTATGAGAAATGGGATGTAAGTGTTAAAACTTGTGAAGGGCGATGTGGGATGAACGGAGGGTGACGTGGCAGGGAAGGTGGGGCCAAGACAATACCACAAATCGCGAATCGGGTGTTTTGTTGTGATGAATGGGAGTTAAAGGTTAAGATTTGCGAAGTGCGATGTGCGATGAGAATGGAAGGAGGGGCAAATTTACATCGCAATCGGGGAATCGAAAGTTTTGTAGGAGACAACAATTGTAACGTGAATGAAAGTTAAAACTGCGATAAGCCGATTGCGATGAAAGGGTAAGGGGTCCACAATGTTATTAAGTGTGGTAAGTTATATCATATGATATATAATATTACAAAGGCTTGCTGTGGTGCGGGCAGAGCTGTGATAAAAGAAATATATGGTAAGTTTAAAAGGAAATATGATATGGTTGTTAGTGGGTGGGCGGAGCTGCGTTTTAACTATAAAAATTGAACTTTAATAGTTAAAAAGGGGTTTTGAAAGAAATGAAGCGCTAGACTTTGGGTTTTTTTGGAAAAATGAAAGGTAAAAAAGGGAAAATGAAATGAATGAAGGTACAAAATGAAATTTTCTCAACACTACACTTTGACAGCAACAGTTTCACCTTACAACCAAACTGAAAAGGCGGATTGATTCCTTGGAGAATGATGACCAAACTTTGAAAATCTTGAAAAAATTGTGGTGCTAACAGTGGCTCCTATTGGGGATGAAGTCCTCCCTGTGAGGCTTCAAGGACTGTAGTTCCAGTGCCTTGTCCAACCCTTATTTCTCCAGCCAACAATTCTGCTCATTAATTCAAAAATACCAGCATACCTAGCCATTGGGTAATGGATTCATAAGCTAAATTTTGATCTTCTGCAAC
This sequence comes from Pinus albicaulis, assembly GCA_034641835.2. Lineage (NCBI taxonomy): Eukaryota > Viridiplantae > Streptophyta > Pinopsida > Pinales > Pinaceae > Pinus > Pinus albicaulis. Next base: position 212,149,111 of record CM076577.1, read on the forward strand.
TTCTTTCAACATAACTGAAAACTAAATCAAAATGTAATCTAAAATTGAAACCAATACACGAGTGGTGATCTTATTTATGCACATCCCTACTTCTAATTAGTTGAAATTCACTTGATCAAGTGTATACAAACTTCCAAAAGAAATTTTTCAACAATTGATTTCTTGACAAGTCTTCGCATCCACTGCTAAAAGGGTGAAAAGTATGAAGCATAATCTCTAAATGTGACTCATACTTGTTGCTATGGACGAGAAGTACTCCAAGACTAATAACAAGAGAGACTTTCAGAAAACTAAACTCCATATAATCAGCAATAGGATCAACAAATCGACAAGGAGACTTACTCAAAACAGCTTTGACTTCAAGGATAGGATGACACATACTTTCCTTTGATAGAACAATGCTTTGATGAAGAGCTTGTTCTTCATTTTTTTCACAAATTTCTTCTTCAGCACTGTATCCCTGCAACTCAGATTCATACATTTCAAACATAGGCTCATAATTGTATTGCTTATCATCAATTGTCAACAAAGGTGATAATTCCTTGGTAATTTGTATGGGCTGAGCATCATCTTCTTCCCTGGATTCAAATTCATAACTATCATAGATTGGATCATCACTGTAAACTTTAAAACAAGGTGACATAAAAACCTACTCTTCATCATTAGGATATTTATCAAACAAAGGCTGATTTATGAAGTTTTCACTATGTTCACCTAATATCTCATCATGCTGCTCAATAATCTGTTGTTTATCCTCTTCTTGAATGATAGGAGATTGAAGAAAATCATGAGAACAGAAGGATTGTTGAATACCTTCCGGTATAACCATGTTTTCTTTACATTTATGTTGTTCATCATCACTTTCAACTTGCTTATCAAACTGATAGCAACATTCCGAAGAAAAACACTCGACCAGATACCTATCTTTATAAAAGGAATTAAAAGCATCGTGAAACTCTTTCAAAGTAATGCTAATTTTAGGAAGATCTCTACACCAATCAAGGGCTGCACCCTCCAAATAATATCTAAAAAACTTAATCTTTATGTCTTCATGAACGAAATGCAACCTATGAATCGAGTCACGAAAATCCCATAAAAACTCAGCTAGTACTTCCCAATCATGTCCACTAAAACTTGGAAGAGAAAATTCCCATTCACTTCTATCTGGAAAAGGATTAGGAAAACCATATATCTTTGAAAAATTGAACAAGGCATATCTTTTAGCGAGGATCGCTTCCATCAGAGTGTTGGATCTAAAACCAGTGGAGTCGCCTTTGGATTCTTTGTCATGGAGTCACCGGGTGAAAGATCACAATCTTCTTCAAGTCGCCAATTCTTGTTCACCATCAAGAATTGATCATCGGAAATTTAAAACAAGAGACTCCAGAGAATACTTCATTTCAAAGCCTTCGCCTCTCGACAGACACACCAAAAGATGTTAGTGTTGAAATCGACACTTGGATTGTGACAAGCGCCTGACCGGACACATCTTAAACTCGGGGGATTTTCTTATAATTTGATTGAGTTTTTTGGAAAGTGGTTGAAACTCACACACACAAAAAAGGATTTTGAGTAAATAAGAATCTCTCACACATATGAGGGAACTGATATATAATGTGGTAGAAAAATTGAGTTTGTATCCTGATGGTTAGAAGAATGGAAGATAAACAGTGGATATGTAAGACAGAACCCCACTGCTAAGAGGAAGGGGTGACACAAATTCCAGATCTGAAATGTATAGTGAAAGAATGCTTTTATAAGACTTACAAGAGTCTCACTTTACATTTAAAGAATCCCATTACAAGGAATGCTTCCGACTAACATGACCTCATGAATCAGGAATGCTTGATGAATCAAGACTGAAAAAAACAGATTACCATGCATGCTAGATGAAAAGACTTATAAAAACACGAAACAAGGTTTAATTCCACCTCAAGGAATGCTTATGAACAATCTTCAATTCATATTGAATCAGGAAAGCTTGGAACAAGTCTTACAAAAGATCCATATGTTTTGGAGGTTCACAAGACTTATAAGAGCATAAGATAGAACTTTTATGATAAATCTGGAAAGACAGATAAAGTATGTAAAAACAGAAGGGAAAACAATACACACACCACACAGTCCTCAAGAGTGTATATCAACTTTAGAGATATTCAACATAGTATACAATAAGCTCTTCTTCCTCTGTCTTCTACTTATTTAAAGTTTTACAATAGATCTTCTAGTAAGGCTTAGAACTTTGGATTCCTTTCATGATAACTTAACAGAAAACAGATAAGGAGAAAAAGTAGGTTGTCTGTTATTTTTAGCCATTTACAATCCTAACAGAACTCTGATGGAATTAATCATATTGACAAACTTTCTTTGAGCTTTTAAGAAAATATTGTTATTTGTTGATAGGTGTCGAATCTTTAAACCTTCGCTGCCGGATTTTCTGTAAACCTGTGATTGTTTCTTGAATGTTGCCTGGTGCCTTGTGGAAACATGTTGGTGCTGAGAATAATGGTAGAAATATGTTTCAGAGAAACTCTGTCGTTGTTCCTTTCCTTTGGTTTCTTGCTTGTCATGATAGGGTTTCGAAATAAATGCGGAAAGAGTGTTGGAGTGGACAAAACCCGTATAAATAGCTTTCAAACAAAAGGACTAGGCACGTGAAAGATATGAGAAGGAGACACGTTGAATTGTGGGCCAGCAGGAGAAATAAAAGAGCAGCGAGAAATATGGAGGTTTAACAGGTTATGGAGGCGGATTAAAAGAGATAGCAGAGTTTCGTTTTATTAGCGGGAGAGATTATTAAATAAATGATGAGCGGGAGGAGAAAAACCCTTTATAGCAATCGCAAATCGGGGTTAGAACATTTAAACATAAGAGACAAGCGGGAGGGAACTCAATTTGCGATGGGGGTGATGACGTGGCAAGGAGTTGGGGTTGCTCGCAAATCGCAAATCGGGAGTTTTGTTATGAGAAATGGGAGGTAAGTGTTAAAACTTGTGAAGGCCAAGTGAGAGAGTGTGCATTAGCTCTTTTGTCTCTTAGATGTAATTGATCACTAAAAGATAAGAATTGTCTTAGGGAGGATAAAGTTGCTTGGAGGATTTTCTTTTGGATTAATGAAGTGATGCTAGTGGAAAATTGTGATATTTTATTATGAGCATCTTCTTCCATTTTACAAGGTTGTAGAATTAGGGTTGCAATGAATTTTACATGATATGTTGATGATTTTATGGGTCTAACATTGACTTTGCAAGGTTACTCACCTAGTATCCATCAAGGAAACTTAGGATATCATTCTTTGACCTTAAAACTTCTACTTATTGAAAATCACTAGGGTTTGAATGTGAGGTTTCTCTCTCCTACTGATTCCATCAAGGTCATTCACCTTTGGCCTCACCCTTTCTTAATTTCACATACCCATGATTGATAAGGCATTAGTCCTTGTGTATCAATCGTCTAAAATTTTTATCTTTTCTTTTCAGATCATGGTAAACTAGGGCTAGGTTACAACCAAATCTGCATTAAATAGCATAAAATACCTTAAATGTCATAGTCCTAGGGTTAGGTTTTGCATCTATTATTTTGAAAAGGGAAAAAACTTCATTTTTATGCATTTTCAACAAAAAGGTAGGGATGACATCTGGGGCTTCCTAACTATTTTGTGCATTTTTAGTTATTACAAATTTACTTTAATCTTTCTCTTAGTTTATCTATTCAATATCCCTTGAAATTTTATTGTCTATTATCACTTATGGGCTATTTTTGTTATCGTTGTCATAAATTTTGTGCTAAGAAAATGGTCTTTATTTCAAACCCTAATTTATAACAACAATCTCTTGTTTCAAGATGGTATGTGTTTGGAATTTATTTCAACATCTCTAGGATTTATAGCTACCCTCTAGACTTAGCCATAGGTTTTTTTTAACTCGCTACCTCATCTTCACGCAAAGGTTGTCTTTGTTGAATACTATTATAGGGTGTTTATTTGACAGTTTCCTTAGGGGGTATTTATCGTGGGAATCAATGAGATACTTAATCTTTGAGAACTTTCGGGGAAGCCTCACTTGTAGGAGAAAATATCCATCCACAAAACAAGAATAGAAAAACCACTAAGGTGATAGTGGTGTCATTGTTTCCCTTAACCTATAGTGCTTAGTGAGGCATTGCACTAGGCTACTAGATTTTGCAGTAACAGTTCCTTTTGATCCCCTCTTTGTTTGTGATCTCAATGGTATCTACTTTTCCCTCCCATGTTTGTGCTTGATCCTCACACAATAGTAAACAAAAATTTCATAACTATAATTGTTAGCAAGAAATATTTTGCCACCAAGTCCTTTGACTCCTTAAACCACTCCCTATGTGAGTCATATGGAGAGAAGCTCCAAATTTACCAACCATGCCTCCTATTGGGCATTGATTGTCAAGTGTGTAGATGAAAGATACATGCTTTCCTTTATGCCATTAAAAAAATCATTTTTCTCCTTAGAAAGCTTAGTAGTACACTCACTTTTCTTGTGCCCATTTTGTTTTCACTTCAGCAAATCAATTCATGATTCTTCCTTCCTCTAATCAAAGATCTTTCTTGTCAGTTTGCTTTATTGAATTTGTACCTATGGTCGGTCTTCATAATGTATATTTTGCCACTTGATGTATTTATATTAATTATTGTAAAGCATATTTAAATGTGAGAGTCAAGAAAATATATTTTGAGTCAAAGTCCCATTGTGACTTTTAAAAGAAGAAAAAACGAATTTTTGACTTTGAAATTTTTGGCTCCAAGATGTCAAGTCGACCTCCCTCCAAATCAAGTCAGCCTAGGGAAAAGGACACACACATTCGACCCATCAGATCACTATACAAAGGCAGTTCAACCTCACTCTCTTGCCACCAACTCATACTTCCTCAAGAAGACATTTTTTGGGCATCTCAATGAAGATCAAGAAGGACAAGTAGTACAAAAAAGAAGACGAAGTAGCTCTCTTTCTCTCTCTCAAGATCGAACGTGTGAACAATCTCTTCTTCTTCTAGTTCATAGTTTTTCTGGGCAATTATAGGGGCCGAAATTTTGGGCAATTGCAAGAGGGTCAAAGTTCTAGGTCAGATCAGGTAGGGAGAAATTCTACATCAAATTGGGAGGCTAGACTTGGAGGGGTTGACCAAATTTGACCATAGGTCTAGGCGGGTCTCTTGTTGAATATAAATATTTGTCTATTGAAAACGTTGTTGGGTTTTTCCCATTTGTAGGTTTTCCCAGGGAAAATCTTGTCTTCTCTTTCTGCATTGTGATCTCTATTGTTCTAATGTTCTTGTAAGCTTGAATTTTTGAAGTATAGTTGCTTAATGATATATTGGAATAATTTAAAAGAAGACCAACATCAAAAGTAATTATCAGTTTTTCAAAAATATTGTGCTAGTCTATATTGCACTTAGAAAATCAACATGCTTTACTCCCACTATTTTTTCATTCTTCTCCTTGACATATCATCTTCTCACCACTCTTCTAAATTAAAAAATAATTTAGAAGTACTCTTTGTTTCTTCTTGTAACAACTAACTGACAACATCATTTATCTTGAGATTCTCCACCTTAGTGCTCCCACTAAATACACCAATAAGATTCTCCCAATAATCAAGTACACTACAAAGTAAGAAACTACATTGCTCAAAATCCTTCACCACATCTCCAATGGCCTTCAACTAAGTTATAAGTATTGAAAATTCTTAGGTAATAAATCACCCTATCACACTCCATCTTAAGGAGATATAACTTCTCCCTTATGAATATCAAGTATAGTTTCTTCCTTAGGAATATTTGGTTCATTAGAGACCTAGATTCATACATCATTATGAGCCTATTCAAACCCCCTTTGTTCTAGTTTTCCCCTACGTGTTCATCAATACTAAGTCTACAAGTTAAGGCCAATCAAGGCAATGGCCTTCTCATTCATTTTGTCCAAATCTACCTACAACACAATGTCAAGCTTCTTGTCCTTCACGACTTCTCTCTCAATTAGCAAATACTCCATTTTTAATTTCCAAAGGTCGAAGTTGTGTCCCACAAATTTCTCAATCCCTCTCTTCTTAGAATCCATTTTGTACTACATAAATCCTCACATCCTACCATGGAAGAAAAAGTGACTGCAATAGACCAAACTAAAGCTCCTCGATCATAGACAGCTATAATAGTATAAACCCTCCACAAAATTTAAACATAACAATCTCCAAACACAAGCTCTCTTCCAACATAATGATCTAGGGTCCTAAGTTTTCCTCAACTTGACAACAAAGGTGTCCCTTGAATATTGATGCCAACAAAGGTTTGAAACAAATTGTTATCTTCCGAGTAGAGTTTTAGGGTGTATATAACTTTAGCAGTAGAAAAAAAATTAACAAAATGTAGAGGATCTTCGACCTCTCTCTCTCTCTTTCCACACACACACACACATATATATAAGCTTATGAAAAGATCGAGAACAATAATACAAAACACAAAAGTGGAAAATTTTAATCATGGGAATCGAAGTGACCACTAAATTATTGATTAAGCACAAAGAATCACAATGAATAGATAACAGATACCAATGAGGCCACATATTGATCTTATTATGCTTGCTATCTATACATAAAGTGCCCATGGGTATGGCACTTAGCATGGCAACCATATATGAGATAATCGCTCTTCTGAAAACACAACCATTATAATAACTTTCATTCATACTCATTAATGAATAATTACGACATTTGATAAGCATGCTGACTAGTACACTTTCTGCATCCTCATAATGCCATTATTGAGGAAAAATTGGCACACAGCCCAACAAAGGTTATGTGTAGTCTAAACTAGCAGAAACACACAACCATAGATAGATGTATGCAGATGGAGAGGATGAGTATACTAGCAGCTTCATATAAACCTCAGATAAGAGACACCTCCTATTGTGAAATTTCAGACGTTCATATAATTGAAAATTAAACAAGCCTTAACATCAAAATTACATCCTCTCCTTTGACCCTTCACTGAAAACGAAAAAGCCTCGGAACCAGATGCATTATTTGGCATTCCTTTAATTGAAGGCCAACAAAGTAATGCCAGTGGGTTTTCATTTATCCTCGTTGCATTTTTCAGGCCAACCAAGTTTAATGATCTGTCTCTAATATCTATTTCAAAATATAAGAGCTTCTCAGTTCTACTTGAACATTGTCAGAAGTTCCTATGCAGATATGCATATCTTGGTAGAAGCTGGCACAGTAACCAATCTACTTAAATGTAACCATGTACCCAGAGAAGGTCAGTATAACATTTCTAGGCATTTGTGTAAATTTGGTTTCATTATGGAAACCCTTAGGCAGGAATGATCACATCATAGAATTTTTGACAAAGAATTAAAATCATCTTAAACCTTAAGAAATGAATAGAATTCCAGAAATTGCTGATGTTCTGTTATGTATTGCTCAAGTCACTCAGTAAATCCTTGCATGACTATCAGTCAAAATGCTTTACAAGTTACAACCTATGCACGAATAAAACAATGGAGGAAGTTGTGCTTGAACAATGAGAAGGATGATGATATTATCAGTACAAATTGCTTCAAGGATCTTGATCTCATGATTTAACATGATTTTTTCCTATTTGATGATTCAGCTTTCATATTCTGTCACTTCACCTGTGACTACAGGACTGCTATCCAACCTAGAAAGAATGCTTGGCACTCCAGCAATATCCCTTACAATCTGCAGAGGTGCAACTATCCATAAGTAATGGGATTTTGTTCTTTAAAAATGACCCAATCCCTCGAAAGAGAGTACACCTATGATCAATGCACAACCAAAAGTGAATGCACACAACTAACTCAACATGAACACAGTCTTCTTCTTGATCACCCCTTTATAACTTATAGTCTGCCGATGTAACAAACTGTTTTGCATCTATTGATTGAAACTGTGTTTTCTGTTCATTGATTTAGTTTTGCATTTTCTCTCCTTCCCATGTGAGGTTGGCTTGCTGCTTTTACCAGATACTAATTTCTGCAGGGTGAAATGTATTAGGAAATTACCAGAATTTCTTCGTCCAGATATGATATGAGAAACAGCCTCTGAAATGTCCCACCTGAAAGCATTGTTTTGTGTTCAGATAGGCATGGTACTAGTATACCAACAACAAGAAATCCATAAAATAACATATAAACAAATTTTCTAAATGCCAAGGAAAACTCCTGAAAAGCAATAAATGAATCATTACAAAAAGAAAAGCTGAATTTGGTTACTACGGCTGCTAAATGAGATATCTCAGTCTGCCCAAAAACTCTGATGGTAAGGAGATCATCCAAGTGTTGTTCTCTCACAACTTCATAGCACATATAAATAATGCCCTAAGTTTGTAGATGCGCATGCACAGCATGAAAGGTAAGTATCAAACATGTGGATATAAATTGGTAGTGAGGGCTATATAAACCCTTTTAAGGTCAAATGTATGATCATCATTAGTGGATTATGAATTGAGGTTCTCTATTGTCAATTTTACAGCTTACTCCTTTGTTTAGCATTTCTCTCATCTTGGGTTTTCAATTTTCTCTTTCTCAGCTTGAGATTGCAAGTTATGTATATTTTGGTTACATGTCATAAACTCGTACTAGTTTGCTACACAGTAAATGCTTTTATGAGTATGAATGCAAGACAAAGAGCAGTTGTTCCATCATCTCCGTGCTGAAAGAGCTATGTGGAACTATGTCATTTAGACTGGTGAAACAAAAATTAGTTTCAGAAATGGTAAAGCTTTGGAAGAAACATTCCAGGTTCTAACAAAATGGCAAAAAAACATACCTCATATTGAAGTATAAGTAGGGAAGAAACTTTTAATACACATATGTGCATAAAGATAGATCGGTAGGAAATCCCAAATTTCCATTTTTAAACTGCTCTATTTTTATAATTTTATTAATATTTTTGTTCTTTTCTAGTTTCTAATCATCAGACTTGCCCATGCCTATTTTTGCTTAGAACTGTTTTTAGTACGAAGTATGAGAGAAGGAGTTTCTTCTTGAACTTAAAGTATGTGAAAGCTCTGCCTTGATACATCTCTGGTTGTTGGAATCTTGATGATGGATTTCCTGTACTAAAGGAGGGTCTGACTTGGCATCTAGACGGTGAAGTTTTCTATGGTCATGGGTCTTGGATTCTCACTTTGATCTGATTCTATAAGAAGAGAATTTTCTAGGTTTTCCCCTTGGAGGGGTTTTTCCCTGGCTTGGAACCTATATCTTGTGTTCCTTGTGTACTGTGATCTTCATGTTTTACAATTGATAATTGTTTGATGAAGAAGAACATAAATAAATTAATAAGCCAATAAATTTCACAAGCAGTTATCATAGAAAAGGGAAATCTAAGTTTAACTCAGTCCTCCTGATTTCCAACACTATGAACTTATGAGACACTAATTGATTGTTGTCTCTCATGGAGGGTATGCATGAAGAGAACCATGGTGATTAGGCACTGGGTACTGATGTTGATAATCCTTTAATGATGTTGATCTAATCCTTGTCCTTTCTTAGAGAACCTTTCAAATTCAATTAGATCTTGACTATGATTATGAATACCTCCCTAGCTAAGAGGGAACGTTGAAACTGTAGCTATGGTCGATCTTCATGAAATATCTATTTTCATTGTAACTTGAAAAATGAATTATTATTTCCTTCTAGCATGTTCTTCATGGCCAAAATAAATTTTGCAAGCCATATTTTACATGGAATTAAAAGAAGAAATATTATATTTTAAAGAAGGAAAAATTATTTTGTAATTTACCAAGGCTCCACAAGTGCAAGTCGGTCCTTCTGACAGTGAAGTCGTCTTACTCTCCATT
>CM076577.1:212159062-212169062 GCA_034641835.2 Pinus albicaulis
ATTATGTTATTTTAAATATTTAGGTTATTCAATAAATACTTATATAAAATTAAATTAATATCATATAATTAAATTTATTGTTCTATATTATATAATATTGGATTTATATGATTTATATTTATATTTATATTGTTATTACTACATGAATTGTTTAGTTAATTATTATATTTGAATTGTTTAGTCAGATTTGTATTTGTATAATTATTTATTAATTGAAATTATATAATAAAGAAAGGGATATTTTTTTGAATTGAATTTTCTGATTTATATGTGATGGTTTATAATGTGAAAGGATATCTTTGTATTCTTTTATTATATGTAACTATTTATCATTTGAAAATTGGATGATATAAAATAGTTAAATTGTTTTATTAGTAGAATTGTTTTATTTATATATGATATGTGAGATATATGCATTTGTTTATTCAAATGTGAAAAGATTCTTTAAAAAAAAGTTTTTTTTGCTTTTTTAAAATGTATCCATAAGTTGTAATTTTTAAAAATATATCATATTTTTTAGATGACACGACATTGATATTTATGTATAGAAGTTTTTTTGTTTATATTGATAAGTAAATGTTGGTGTATTTTATGTGTTTTCTCAAATGAAATTTTTTTTTGTTTGTTTATGTGATATGATGGTTGTGTTTTTCATAATTAGATGATATGATTGCATTGAACGAAAATATTATGTTGACAATTTTTGCAAGTTTAATTTGTATATGATTATGTATGTATTTGTTTTGTTATTTGTAAGATCATATAATGATTATGTTTCTTACATAATATGATGATTGTTTATTTCTAATTGATAGCATGTTTTTGTTTGCTATGTGATGTGGATAGTATTTATTAATTGATATGGTTATGATAATGATGATTATGTTTTTTTTTGTTAAATGGCATGCTTTAAGTTCTTAGATGATATGATGGTGATAATGAGAGAGAGGGATAATAAGAGTGAGGGGTGGGAGATAGAGAAAGAGGAGGGGGAGAGAGAGAGATGAAGATGGAGGAAGGGGAGACGGAGGGAGGGAGAGAGAGAGAGAGAGAGAGGGAGGGTAGGGAGAGAGAGAGAGGGAGGGAGGGGGGAAGGGGGGAGAGAGAGAGAGGGAGGGAGGGATAGAGGGAGAGAGAGAGGGGGGGGGGGAGATAGGGAGGGGGGAAGGGGGGAGACAAGGAGGTAGGAGGAGGGAGAGAGAGAGAGAGAGAGAGGGAGGGAGGGAGGGGGAGGTGGATGGTGGTGAGAGAGAAAGAGAAAGAGGCAAGGGAGAGGGAGAGATAGTGGGGAGGGAGGGGGAGAGAGAGAAAGAGATGGGGATGGAGGGGGAGAGAGAGGGAGGGAGGGAGGGAGAGAGAGTGGGGCAAGAGGGGGAGAGAGAGGGGGGGAGAGATAATGGGGGGCATGGGAGAAAGATATGGGGGGAGAGAGTGGTAGAGAGAGAGGGAGGGGGAGGCGGAGAGAGAGGGGGGGTGGATCAAGAGGGGGGAAGAGAGAGGGGTGGGGGGAGAGAGAGAGAGAGAGAGCAAGGGGACAAAGGGAGAGGGAGAGGGAGAAGGGGAGAGGGAGAGGGGGGGATAGGGCATTTGAAGGGATGGGGAGAGAGAGAGGGGGCGGGGGGGGAAGAGGGAAGGAGAGAGTGTCAGGGAGGGAGAGGGGGAGGTAGGGGGGAGAGAGGGGGAGGGAGTGAGCCTGTGTGTGTGTGTGTGTGAGAGAGAGAGAGAGAGAGAGTATGGTGGAGGGGAAGTTGAGGGAGAGGTAGGAGGAGAGAGAGGGAGGGGGAAGGTGAGAGGGGGAAAGTGGGAGTGGTAGGGGGGAGAGGGGGGGAGGGGGTAGAGGGAGAGAGTGATGAGGGGAGAGAGAGAAAGGGAGGGGGGAGGTAGTGTGAGAGAGAAAGAGAGAGAGAGGGAGAGAGAGAGAGTGAGAGTAGGGGGAGGGGCAGTGGAGGGAGAGGTAGGAGGAGAGAGTGGGAGGGGGAGAGAGAGGGGGGGGAGTTTGACGGAGAGAGAAAGGGAGGTAGAGAGAGCGAGAGAGAGAGAGAGAGAGAGATGAGGAGGGAGGGGGAGATATAGTGATATAGATAGGGAGGAATTGGGGGAGAGATGGAGAGAGGGCGGTAGATAGAGGGAGAGATAGAGGGAGAAGGGAAGAGAGAGGGAGTGGGAGAGAGATAGGGGAGAGATAGAGGGAGAAGAAAAGAGAGTGGGAGAGAAAGAGAGATAGGGGGAGGCAAGGGAGAAAGATAAGGGGGAGAGAGCGGTAGATATAGAGGGAGGGGTACGGGTAGAGAGAGAGAGAGAGACATAGAGAGACAGAGAGATATAGTAGGGGGGAGGGGCGGTGGAGGGAGAGGTAGGAGGAGAGAGAGGGAGGGGGAGGAAGAGAGGGCGAAAGTGGTAGGGAAAGTGAAAGGGACGTGGAGAGAGAGGGAGAGAGAGATTAGGAGGGAGGGGGGGAATAGAGAGAGAGGAGTGTAAATAGAAGGAGAGATAGAGGGAGAAGGTGAGGTATAGAAGAAACATATGGGGGAGAGACTGGTAGAGACAAGGGGAGGGGGAGGGGGAGGTGGAGAGAGAGATGGGGGTTGGAGCGAGAGAGGGGGAGAGGGTGGGGCGAAGAGAGAGGAGTGGGGTGAGCGAGAGAGAGAGATAGAGAGAGAGAGGGACAGAGAGATCAAGGAGGTAGAGAGAGGGAGAGAGGGAGAGGCGGAGGGGGAGATAAGGTGTTTGAAGTGGAGTGGAAGCGAGTGAGAGAGAGAAGGGATGGTGGCGAGAGAGAGAGAGAGAGAGAGAGAGAGAGAGAGGGAGAGCGGAATAGGGAAGGAGATAGGGTGAGAGAGGGAGAGGGAGATCAGGAGAGGGAGGGCGATGGGGAGAGAGGATAGCAGGAGAGAGATGGAGAGAGGAGGGTGGGAAGAGAGAGAGAGAGGATTGGGGTGAGAAGGAGAGAGAGATAGAGAGAGAGAGGGATAGAGAGAGCAAGGAGGTAGAAAGAGGGGGAGAGGGAGAGGCGGAGGTGGAGATAGGGTGTTTGAAGTGGAGGGGAAGGGAGTGAGAGAGAGGAGGGATCGTGGGGAAACAAAGAGAGATAGAGAGAGAGAGAGAGAGATAGAGAGATAGAGAGAGAGAGGAGAAGAGAGGAGGGAGAGGGAGGAGAAAGAGGGAGGGAGTGGGTGTGCGGGTTTTTGTGTCTGACATATATATATATATATATATATATATATATATATATGTATATATATATATGTATATATATATATATATATATATATATATATATATATATAGAGAGAGAGAGAGAGAGAGAGAGAGAGAGAGAGAGAGAGATTAGGGGAAGAGGGAGTGGAGGGAGAGGCAGGAGGAGAGAGAAGAAAGGGGGGAAGAGGAGAGAGTGAGAGAAGGAGAGAGAGTGACAAGGGGGGAGAGAGGGGGAGGCAAGGGGGAGAGAGAGAGAGAGAGTCAAGGGGAAGAGTGGGGGAGAGATGGAGAGAGAGGAACAGAGAGATGGGGAGGGAGGGGGAGATATAGAGAGAGAGAGAGAGATATGGGGAGGGGTGGGGAGAGAGAGAGAGGGTTAATGGGAGAGAGAGGGAGAGGGAGAGAGATAGGGGGATGTATGGGAGAAATAGAGAGGGCGGCGAGAGTGGTAGAGAGAGGGGTAGGTGGAGGGGGAGAGGGAGAGAGAGAGGGAGGTTGAGCAAGAGATGGGGAGAGGGGGGAAAGGAATAGGGGTGGGGAGATAGAGAGAGAGAGAGAGAGAGAGGGAGAGGGGGAGCAGGGGGGGGAAGGGCAGTTGAGAGAGAGAGAGAGAGAGAGAGATAGAGAGGGTAAGTGAATGAGGGGAGAGAGAGAGGGGGGTGGAGCGAGAGAGGGGGAAAGAGAGAGGAGTGGGGGGAGAGAGAGAGAGAGAGAGAGAGAGAGAGAGAGGAGGGGAAAAGGAAGAGAGAGAGGGAGAAGGGGATGGTGGGAATAGGGAGGTTGAAGGGGAGAGAGAGAGAGAGAGAGAGAGAGCAAGAGAGAGTTACAGGGAGAGGGGAGGGGAAGAGAGAATGAGGGAGGGAGGGGGAGAGTGAAAGTGAGAGTGAGAGAGAGAGAGAGGGAGAGAGGGAGAGGGAGAGGGAAGGAGAGAGGGTGGGAGAGGGTGAGTGGGGATCACGAGGGGGAGGGGCAGAAAGAAGGAGAGATATGGAGAGAGGAGGGTGGAAGGAGGGAGAGAGAGAGAGACAGAGACAGAGAGAGAGACGGAGAGAGATAGAGACTGCGAGAGGGGGACAGAGAGAGAGGGAGAGAGCAAGAGAGAGATATTGGAGGGAGAACAGAGAGGGAGGGAGAGGGGAGAGAGGGACGAAAATGGGGAGGGAGGGAGAGATATAGAGAGAGAGATGAGTAGGGAGGGGGAGATGGAGAGGGAGAGGCAGGGAGAGAGAGGGAGAGAGATAGGTGAGGAATGGGAGAAAGATAGGGGGGGAGAGAGTGTAGAGATAGGGGGAGGGGGAGAGGGAGAGAGAGGGGGGGTGGAATGAGAGAGGGGGAAATAGAAAGGAGTGGTGGGGGGGGAGACAGATAGAGGGAGGGAAGAGGGAGAGGGATAGGGAGAGGGGGAGGGTGGGGAAAAGGTGGTTGAAGGGGAAGGGGAGAGAGTGACAAAGAGAGAGAGACAGAGAGAGAGAGAGGTGGATATGGAGAGATAGATATGGGTAGGGAGGGGGAGATGGGGGGAGAGAGAGGGAGAGAGAGAGGGAGAAGACAATAGAGAGAGGGATAGGGAGAGAGATAGGGGTTCGAATGGGAGAAATATAGGGGGGGAGAGAGCGGTAGAGACAGCGGGAGGGGGAGGTGGAGAGTGGGGTAATGAGAGAGGAGTGGGGCGAGAGAGAGAGAGAGAGAGAGAGAGAGAGAGAGAGAGAGAGAGGGAGAGGGGAATAGGGAAAGAGAGAGGGTGGGATAGGGAGAGCGGGATCAGTAAAGGGGAGGCAATGGGGCAATGGGGAGGGGGGAGAGCGAGAGAGAGATGAAGGGAGGAGAGAGAGAGAGAGAGAGAGAGAGAGAGAGAGAGGATAAGATAGGGGTAGAGAGTGGGGAGAGAGAGGGAGGGAGTGAATGTGTGTATGGTTGTGTGTGTGTGTGTGTGTGTGAGTGAGAAAGAGAGAGAGAGAGAGAGAGAGAGAGAGAGAGAGTAGGTGGAGGGGGAGGGGGAGGAGATGGAGAGGCAGGAGGAGAGAGCGGGTGGGGGAGGGAGAGAGGATAGAAGTGGGAGGGAATGGGAAATGGATTTGGAGGGAGGGAGAGAGATAGAAGAGAGAGAGAGAGAGAGAGAGAGAGAGAGAGAGAGGGAGGGGGGTTGTGGGAGAGAGAGAGAGGAAGGGAGGGAAGAGGAGAGAGCGGGAGAAGGAGATAAAGAGGGGGAGAGATGGAGAGATGGAGGTGGGACAGAGAGAGAGATATACAAAAGCTTAGAGAGGGAGAGGGAGAGACAGGGCAGAGGGAGGGGAGGAAGAGAGGGTGGGAGATAGAGGGGTAGAGAGAAGGGGACGTAACTTTTGTGGGTTGTTCATATCTCTTAAAGAGGATATCAAAAGCTACCCCTAATGGCCTCCCTAATTTTGCTTTTGGAGGTTGATAACGCTCCCCTAAAATTATTTTTCTAGTAGTGAAGTGATGTTGTTTATGTTTATGTTTAATCTATATTTCCCACATTTTATATATTGCATGCTAGAAAATTGAAATTAGAAAATCCAGAAGTCTAGATGCCTTGTCAATTTAGATTTCATATTTTATGTATAATTTTAACAAATGTATTGTGATGAACTATCCAGTGCAATATGCAAGTTACTGTAGGAATCATATTGGTATCAGAGTAGGTAGCTTTGGGTATTTTTTTGTAGTTTTCAAGGGATCTAGATTGGTTTAAGTAGAAACTTTTAAGACCCCACATACGGCCAAAAATATATATTGAAAACCCTCAAGATGTGTCAAAGGAGATTTTCTCAAGGGTAGAGGAATAGGCTTTAGATATCAACCATAACATGAATCTCCTTATGGATGCTCTCGATAACATGTTGGATGTATGTTCAAACATAGAGGCCAAACCATAGGGGAAATTGGAGGATAGAGATGAACCAAAGAGGAAATATAAGAAAGAATGCAAAAAGGAACAACCTAGCTCATGAGTCATGAAGCATTCATAGCTTCAATATGGAAACAAAGGTATACATGAAACCATATAAGGTGAGATTGATGCTTTCAATTTAAATCACTGATTACAATAGTTATAGATTTATTTTAGTGTTCTGAACATAGAGGAAGGACAAGAACATTTATTTATCATATGAGATTAGAGAGCCATGTTTAGATATGATGGGAAAGCAACAAATAATCCCTAATAATACAGGGATATCCTCTAGTGATTATGTGGGAGGATTTAAAAACTCTTATAATTTCAAATTTCTACCCTATCAGGTATCTAGATGACTAATGGTTTTAGTTGAATTACTTCAAGCAAAGACGAGCGTTGAGAGTATTAGAGTACATGAAATTTAGGAAGATGAAAATAATTTTTGGTATCTCTCCAAAGAACCAAGAATTTCTCCTCAAGTATATGAGGGGTTTAAATAGTTGTCTGCAAAATTAAGAGATGTTTAAACCCATAACAATGATGAGGCTTGTCTACGGGAACAATACCAAGAGAACATGCACCAAATGAAAGGGATATAATGTGGGTCAAAGTAGAAGTATCACAATTAAGCTTTATAGGAGCAAGAGAGGAAGTATAAATGGGGGAAAGACACAAATACAATATCCATAACACATTAGTGAAAAGATACAAACAACCGCTAAAATCATTGTAAAATTGAAGGTAATTCACATGAGAAGTGTTGGAAGCTACATCTAGAGCTCAAGTCAAAGAACCAAAGCAATGATGCTAAGAATAAAAATATGATGGCCATATATTCAAATAATTAGGTGGAAAGAAGCTCATATGTGGATGAGAATATTGTATATTCATTAATGCAGAAGGGGATGAATCTAAGTAGCCTTAAAAAATAAGAAGTGAAGGAACTTACCATACTCTTCCATATAAATCCACAAGTCAAGAAGACAAAAACTGATGCTCTATTCGACTCCTAATCATAGGAAAATCTCCTAGAAATAAATCTAGTTCCAAAATTGGGACTGAAGACTCATGACCATCCTAGCTAATAACCATTAAGATGCATCAACATGGAGGAAAAGATAAAGGTAGAAAAACCTATGCATAATAAAATTTACTATTATTGTTAATTTACTATTATTGTTAGATCCCTCACCATCACATTGATCCATATAGATATTGGTGGCCAGCCTTCTTTTCCACTTGGACCCCCACCATCATTTCTTTCATTTTTTTTAGTTCCCTTAATTATAGCACAATTCACTATTTTAGCAGTTTTTCGGGTCCTAAACTTATGGAGATGTTTCGAGGGCCTAAACAAAGTTTTTTGGGAAAATAGGGAGCAACACAGAAGTTCCTTAGATTTTTCTCAATCCAATGTTGTAGTCCTAGGATAGATATTTCTAATGTGGTATTGATCACATCAAATAGAAATCATATGCCAAAGTTACGTCCCCGGGAAGTGGATGTACCAATTTACCCAAATAGGGTCCATAGTTTTAGTGATTCATATCCTAGGGTTATTTATTTGAACATTGAGGATTTTTCATTGTTCCTCAATAATAAATAGCCATTTCAGTCTCATTGTAACACAGTTCAGTGGCATGTATCCATCACAATCTTCTCAGAGATATGTTACCAGTGCCTTAGCTAGTTTATTTCCATTCTGTCTATAAGCATATTTGATTTATTTGTTATGAATGAAATGAATTTTTATTTCTGCTGCATCTCTAAATTTATGTATATTTTTTTATTTCGTTGTCCTAGTGCACAAATTTTGATTAGTGGTATCAGAGAATTCTGCTCTTTCTCAAGCCTTCTTTACATGTCCCCAACGCGGTCGAGATATTAGGAGTTAGGGATCTATCTGGTTGAACCTTTGCAAGATCAGCCTCATAAACTCTAATGACCACACATGGGGGAAGAAAATAAAGATGTGGGATCAGGAGATCCTATCAAAATACTTCTCGAGGAGGCCCTCGAGAGAAACAAGAACATGATGATGGAAAACATTTCCCATATCCTTCAACGGCTACCAATCAGTGACGCATCTACATCCAACAACCACTCTGGAGGTGCAAATCCTTTTAAGGTAAAATTAAAATTTGAAATTTCCATATTTGAGGGCCAAATAGATGTAGACATCGTAGATAGATGGTTGAATCTATTAGAATTATATTTTTCAGTTCAATACTTTTTTTTTCTAAGAAAGTGTTACTTTTTCACTCCTCAAAGCCGCCCCCCATGTCAACGATTGGTGAGAAACCTACTGGGAGAAAAAGGGCGAGGAGGAACCCTCTCTGTTCTCGTTTGCACTGAGTTGGAATTATTTTCGAGACGTCATGAAGAAAAAATATTATCCCGCGAGGAGCTATGAGGAAAAATACAGAAAATGGAATACATTGCGGCGAAAAACCGATCAAGATTTCCATGAGCTGACGAATTTATTCGATACCATGAGCACAATGGTGTTCCTCGACATCTCCTCGATTAGTGCAACATACTGGTATGCTGCTAAGATTGAGAAAAATGTCAAACAGAAGAAGTGAGACTTTGGATATGAAAATCAGAAGCAAGGGAAAGGTGCCCCCGAACCACAAAACAATGGACAAAGACAATGCAAGGCATATTGAGACAACCCGCCAAATACAAAAACAAATAACAACACCATGAAGCCAAAGAAGGACAACGAGAATTGGTATGAGTTCCATATTAGCTCTGCTCACAACACAAGTGAGTGTCAGGCAAAGTAGTCACTGGTGGCATAGTTGAAGGTTTCTGAATCAGATGCATGCTCCGACTCCGAATCAAAACTTGAAACGGGGAATGACAAAGGGAAGCGTATTATTGATGCCGAGCCCAAAGCCATCATCGCCACCACGAAGATCCAAAAGAAGGAACCATAAAATCCAAAGTAGGCAAACTTCCTCTTCCATTCCCAGATGTGGGTAAAGGGTTCCCCGCTGCAGTTCATTGCTGAAAGTGGGAGTAAAAATAACCTCATCTCAGAAGAGGTCGTGAGTGGCTAGGATTCCTGACCACAACACACCCACAACCGAAACCATCGAGTGGCTTCACCAAGGATGGGATCTCCACGTTAGCCAACAGTGCCACCTTCCCTACAACATCAAGCCCTTCACAGATAGGGTATTATGTGACATTGCTCCTCTTGATGTTTCTCATATATTATTAGGCCAACCATAATTGTGGAAGTGACATGTATCCTCCCACATAATCACTAGAGGATATCCCTCTAGTATTAGGTATTATTTGTGGGTTTCCCACCATATATAAGAATGGCCCTCTAATCTCATATGATAAATAAAAATTAATTTCCTTCCTCTACGTTTGGAACACTAAAATAAATCTATAACTATTGTAATCAGTGATTTAAATTGAAATGGAGATAATGTGGGTCAAAGTAGAAGTATCACAATTAAGCTTTATAGGAGCAAGAGAGGAAGCAGAAATGGGGTAAAGACAAATATAAAATATCCATAACACATTAGTGCAAAGATACAAACAACCGCTAAAATCATTGTAATATTTAAGGTAATTCACATGAGAAGTGTTGGAAGCTACATCTAGAGCTCAAGTCAAAGAACCAAAGCAATGATGCTAAGAATAAAAACATAATGGCCATACATTCAAATGATTAGCTGGAAAGAAGCTCATATGTGGATGAGAAGATTGTATATTCATTAATGCAGAAGGGGATGAATCTAAGTAGCCATAAAAAATAAGAATTGAAGGAACTAAAAATACTCTTCCATATAAAGCCGCAAGTCAAGAAGAAAAAAAATTATGCTCTATTCGACTCCTAATGATAGGAAAATCTCCTAGAAATAA